>JAJIBD010001305.1:65000-373569 GCA_021461705.1 Cryptotis parvus | reverse complement strand
GATTGTGAAATTGAGTTTTTAATAACCATCAGTTATTGAAAATTCTAAATTTTTCTTTTTATCATTGTAATGTTTCTACCATACCCTGCTTTTTTGTAGAAAAGTTGGTTTAATACCTCTCAATATAATTGTGACTTTCATATATATACCTATGACTTATTCCATGTGTTTTAGTAGTTATATTGGCCAGAGAGATAGTAAAACAGGCAAGGCACTTGCCTTGGATACAACTGATCCGTATTCTATCCTCAGTGCCCTTATGTTTCCCCAAACCCACCATTAGACTTACCAGAGATGGTAATTCTACACTCATCTCTGAATTCAGAGATTCAAAGGGATCTCTGAATGCAGTCAGGAGTAAGTCCTGGTACAGCCAGGTGTGGCACACAAACAAACAAATAAACATCAACAATAATAATCACTTGTATCATTTGTCTTCCCATTGTTTATCAATTTTCTCGTGTGGGCAGCAGTAACGCTCTCCATTTGTTGGGAATGAGGTGCATTGTTGTTATTGTTTTTGGCATATTGAATACACCATGGGTACCTAGGCACGCTCTGCCGTGGCTCTGGGTTCATCCAGGAACGCAGTCATTTTCTATGTCAGACCATCAACCATCCAGGGCCCACAGGGCAGAGCCCTGGGTGTAGACAAGCCTGTCTCTTGACTGCCATCTGCTGACCCAGCCGGGCACTGCAGCCACACCTGCAACACCTGGAGGGGGTAGGAACAACAATATTAATAATAATAATGATAATAATAATTATTATCATAATAATATAATAGCATTATATTTCTTTTAGCTTGAAGTAGGTGATCAAATCTCTGAGTTTGGCTTAACCTCTATTGATTTCTGATTATCAGAAGCTGATACAGAGCTTCTTAAATTTTGTTCTCATGTGACTCACCCTAGAGATATTTATGTTTCTCCAGTACATAGGTATGTAAAATAGATCAACCAATCAAGCATTTACTGATAATACATAAATTTATTTCTAAATGACCTCTATATTCAGACCATGATCCCTATGGGGTTTATTTCACAGTTTATGAAGATAGAACTAGAATTCACTTTATTGTTTACTTTTATTTGTTTTATTTTTATTTATTCACTGTATCATTGTATCACTGTCTTCCTGTTCATCATCAATTTGCTCGAGTGGGCACCAGTAACATCTCCATATGGCCTGTCTCATGCAAGTAGAGGCCCAACGGCATCTGCTTGTTCCAGGAACATAAAGAGCCTCAAACCATTCCATTAGGTCATGGGAATGAGGTCTATAACTGTTACTGGTATTTGGCATATCAAATACGACACGGGTAGCTTGCCAGACTCTGCCCTGCGGGCAGCATACTCTTATAGTCCTCTCAAAATCCAGCATTTATTGATGAACTGAGAAGCTGCGATAGGCTGGTCTGCTGGGTGGAGTTCTGACCAGGGGAAGTCGGATGTGGAAAATGTAGGCCCTCATGGAGTGGGGGTCGTCTGGCTTGTTGTGAGGCTCTGCTGGGGTGGCAGGCCAGGGCTAGAACCTGCCATCCCTCCCGTTCACCTCATAGCGGCTGGGCACAGTGAGAGTCAGTAGCAGCTCTGCCCCATGTCTCTTCGTTTTTATTTAATATGTCACTTTACTGTTTATTGTTTAGGGAACTCACTTTATTGTTTAAATAGGCAACTCATTTAACTTTTGTTAGACTGATAGAAGTATATATCATGACAAAATCTGTGTATATTTCACACATTAAAATTACTTATTCTAAAATTATCAAGTCATAATATAGTTGAAGCTGTAACGCAGGTCATCCCTGATAAGCAACAGGCTTAAGCATGTGAAGTCACTTTCACTGAGGATATTTGTTATTTGTTTGAGTTTTAAGTTACTGAAGATAAAAAGAAAAATCCCATTACTAAACTAGGGAAGAGAATCTAATAAGAGATTCTGCAAACACTGATGTGGAATTTCAATATGTATCTATGCTGTATTCATGAATCCTTTTCTTCTTCCCATAGAGCTGCTATGATGAAAACCAGAGCTGGCACAGAATCTTGCCCTTAGGACTTGTCCTCAGAAACTAGTCCTTGCATGGTGTTTTAACCCAAATTCACATAGCATCAAGCTGTTAATTTGGTTTCCATTTAAACCCCAGATTTATAGGTTAAAAAGCAAGTGTTAAATTCTCTCTAGAGAAATTCAGCTTCATTTTGGATTTCACAAAAAATTCCTTTATTTCTGCAAGAGACCTTTTAATGGCTGTGCTAATGCCAGATTCTTCATCTATTTATTGCTTCTAAACATTCTGCTGTCCCGTCACTTTTTCATTATCCATTTGTCTTGTTTTATTTTGTGGCCACACCTTCTAGTGCTCAGGGGCTATTCCTGCCTCTTTTGTTCAGGAATTACTTGTGGTCGACTCAGGGGACAGTTTGGATTGTTGGGGGATCAAACCTGGGCTGGCCACATGCAAGGTAATTCCTTACCCACTGTACTGTTGCTCTGGCCCCTATCTTTTTAGAAGTACAATAGTTTGTGGAATAAATACATTAAACACATGTGACTATTGATGTAACTGGTATTCTTACACTATGATTTAAAGGTATTATATATGTTAGTGAAACTATGCCAGTATTGGCCAGCTTTCTGAAACCTTTAAGCAACATATATTTCTACATGTATTTTTTAAACTGTAAATTTTCTTTTCTCTTCAGTTTGAAGGATGTGATCCTCAGTTATTGTGGAAACATGAAAGAATCTAGATCCTAATTGGGCTCTATTTTTTCATATTTCAGTGTTGAGGTGGTATTCAGGGTCTGTGGGCCTGAGTGGTAGCCAGAGATTGAAGCAATGTCTGCCCAATGCAAGCCAACCTTAACTCCTGTAATAGCACCCTGGCTCCTCTTGATAGGTTTTGTAGCCATAGGAAACAAAACTTGACACTAAGTGAATTTTAGTGCAAAAAAGTCCAGAGGGCTGCTTACAGTATAATAGTTTTTATTAGTTTTAGAGATAACAGTGTAGTATACTGTGTGGGAAAACATGTTATAAAAGTATGTTGTTAAAACAAGTATGTTGTTAAAAGGCAAGGGAGTGATGAATACAAATTTTAGCTTCTTTGTTATTTATAAAGAGCAAAAGATATTGCAAAATATTATTTGTAACTGTTGAAGATGCATATGTTCCGTACCTTTTTAATCCATTTGTGAGAAGTATATATGCAACACTTATAATATGATAAAGGCACTGCCAAGAAATATGTATTCAAAGATTTGAATTTAAAGGGACATTTTTTATCTTCAAGTCTTTAATGACATGATAAATTAAAAAAAATCCCAATTCTCCAGATTGGTAAAATATATATATATAATTGTATATAGGAAACATCTACAGTAAGCTATCTTTAAATCTCCATATTTATACAAAAGAGAATTTAAATTTATGGAGGTTTCTTATATTGTTTTAATCTGTTTAATATTCCTTGGACTGTTATTGTCACAAGTATCTATTTAAATGCCCTAGCTTTTCAGTTAATTGTTGATGATATCCAGGGATTATAAAGCTTTCATTTTTCTTTCTACCCCTACTATTAAAAACAAAAACAAAAACAAAATTCCAGAAGGAAATGTGATTTAATGGAGTTTGAAAGAGTACAGGCATTTCTTCAGGTCAGTGACAGGACAATCACTCCACAAAGCTGGAAAGACGAGTTCAAAAGCAAGCAATGACTTACCTCATAATGAATTAATTGTGTGCCTGAACTATGATCCAAAAGGCCAGGTGGGCAGACCTTTATGCACTGATGGGTAGCCTCTCCATGGCCCAGAACCAAAAATTCAACCCTGATGGCTAACATGTGGTTTTCTGCTGCATCACATTCACAGAGGTCTGTAGTGTAATTCATACTAGAGAGCTGAGGAGACAGCCAAATTCAGACTGAAACTGTCAGCAAATTAATATCCTGATTTGTAACACTAAATGCTTAAAATCAAACAATACTGAATCACTTGGAATGTCATATAATTTTTACACATTTCTAAGATTAATAATAGCATGTCACCCTAATAAAGTACTTTAGGTGATCAAGAAATTTACATCAAGTACTCTTTACAAAACAAAATCGCTTGCTTCACCATTTACAAAATCAACTTATTCTACCTTCTTTATTAGGTAAAAAATGCTGAGTTGTCATTGTAAACTAGTATGACTGTTTATTTATATGAACTCTATTTTTTTGTAGGAAAAGATTAAACAGGATTTTTTCTCTCTTTGCTGCTTAGGCTATGGAAAAGTAGTCAGTATCTCAAGTATCCAAATACACTAAGCTTTGTTTCCCTGTTTTGGAATGTGTAATTTATCTAAAGGTGGAAGGATAATTTTCTCAGAGGCTCAGGTAACAGTGTATTAAAAACACTGCTCATTCATTACGATTCAGGTACAGGGGATGGAGATATAGTACAGCAGGGTAGGTGTTTTTCTTATAAAAGGCAAATCCAGGTTCAGTTCCCAGCACTCACTCAGTTCCCTGAGTCCTTCTGGGAGTCATCCCTGAGCACAACTGGGTGTTGCCTATAAACAGCAACAGCAAAAATCTTAGGGACTTAGCTCCAAAACCAAACACTGTTTTTATGGGTCCATTTGCTGAACCTCAAGTCTGTATCCCTGAACCTCAGGTTCTGTATCTACTGGAAAGTGGTATTACCCACACACCAGCTTTATTGTGAGGAAATAAGTAAAACATGGAAAGGCAGGTGGTAAATTGTGAATTGGGAAGTAAATACAGTTCTTTGTTGTTGTTATCAACACCGACTCTGGTAGTGAAAACTCATTAGCACTTGTATCTTCAAGTCAATAATTCTGATGTGAGAGTGAGTCTTCATCTGTTCTGGCCATTTGTGTTAAATTTTTTTTCTCTTTCTTTCATATGCTCAGTCCCGAACTCAGATTGTTGGAACAATCTGCCCTTACTCATTTAGAAACTTGGTTGAGTTGCTGAAACCTCAGGATTTTTATTTTCAACTCAAGATAGAGATGTCTTTACCTATCTAGTTTTACTTTATTGTTAATCCCGTGGACCTGTAGGTACTAATTTGTTTCCATGGGTATCGACACCATTATTTTAGATTCGTTATATTGGTCTGAGTGTTACTTCAACAGTGGCCAAGCAGCTGGTTTATTTCTAGTTAAGTGGCTGGCTCCGGTAGATTATTTCTCAAATAATTTTTTCCAACAGATACAAACAAATTTTAAAAGGATTCTAATAATAAGGTTAAGTGCACTAAAATCATCTGAAATGTCACTTGTTTTGCCCGATCTCACATGACTCATCGACTTACTGTTTCATAATAGTTGTTGTGACATTTGTTATAAATGTTATGCTGCTTTCTTTCTAAGTGGGTGTGGGACTATGGTTTTAGATGGCAGCAAATAAAGCATCCCCTCCTCCCTCCCCAGCCTCAGGAAAAGGAGGTTGCCAAGTTACTCTGACAAAAGAATCCCTTACTAGGAATAGCAGGAGTCAATATTGTATAGCAAGTACTCTAATGAAATATTTATGCCATTTTAATGCAAAAGAAATATTTCAAATGTGTATTTTTGGTTTCCCCAATCATTTTATAGTAATACATAGCAATACATTCTTAACTGTCTGTGACACTAAACACTTCGAGATTTTCTGTTTTTGTAAGAATAGATATTAAATGCTCTTTTGAAAAAAAAATAGGTAGACAAGCATTAAAGGGCTGTGACTTTTGTTTTAATTCTTTATTGTGACTCTTCTTTTTAAAGATTTGAGATATGGAGGTTTGATGCCTTTTAAAATCAAAGCACTCTTAGGGATTCCATCTCTCTCCCTAGGTGCCATTCTATTAGATTCTCTTGTTACCTGCAAGACCTTGTCAGAGATATTTCCTTTATTAGCCTAAGAAAGGTAGACAGTGCATGTCACTAGTCAGTGAATGGTGGAGCTCAACTACAAGATGATAAACCACACTTCTTTAATATAGTGTTTCTCAACAGAGCCATGGAGATGCTTAATATTCTTTGGCTGATGCTCAAGAAAGTTGTAGGTAGTTTTAAACATGCTAGAAATTGAAAATTTATATCTACTTTTCCTGTGAACTACCTGAAAAATAGCTGACTATTTCTCTAACTAGGATTCTGTCGAGAATCATCAATTAACATCTCTGTTCCATTGTGTCTTTTCCTTCCTTCTTTCTACTCCCATGTCTCCTACCTTACCTTCGTCCCTTCCAACTTATTTTCCTCCTTCTCTTCTGCTTTTCCTCCTTTTTAAACACCTTCCCTTGCTCTATTTCTGTTTACTGTCATCACTTTATCATCTTTGCCGACTGGGCAGTTTTCTCACCTACATTATTTTTTCTCATCATGTAAGACACATGTCTTACATCAGATGTATGTTTTCTTTGTGTTCACACATTTTAGTGGTACAGATAGTATAGTACTCTTAGTATCATTTTATTTATGTCTTTGGGTCAAAGCACTCACTCCTGGCTTTGGGTTCAGGGATCACTCTTGGTGGAACTTATGGGAGCATGTGTGGTTCCACAATCCAATCAAGATCTGTTGCGTATAAAGCAAGCACCCTATGCACTGTACTGTGGTTCCAACCCCCATTAATTTTTTTTTACCACTAAGTGTTTTTAGATTCAGTCATGTCATTATAAATACACCATTTACCTAGTAGTTTTCTTTTTTTTCACCGTACTATGCATGGTACATAAAGTGACACTACTTAGTTTTCTGTTAGATGCCTCAGTAGCCTCCAGATCACGATCATGATCACGATCTTCCCGTTGATCATCTATTGGCTAGAGCGGGCACCAGTAATATCTCCATTTGTCCGGTCTCATGCCAGTAGAGCCAGGGGCATCAGCTTGCTACAGGAACATAAAGAGCCTCAAACCATTATATTAGGTCATGGGAATGACCTAATATAATTGTTACTGGAATTTGGCATATCAAATACAACACGAGAAGCTTGCCAGGCTTGCCGGAGTAGGAGGCAAACTCTTTTAAACACCTCCAAATAAAGCATTTATTGATGAACTGTGCGGCCGCTTGCGGCCGCACGAGCCGGGCTGTGATGGGCTTGTCTGCTGGGTGGAGTTCTGACAAGAGGGAAGTCCAAATGTGGAAAATGGTGGCGCCTGTGGAGTGAGGGGGGTGGTCTGGCTTGTTGTGAGGCTCTGCTGAGGTGGTGGCCCAGGCCTAGAACCCGCCATGCCTCCCGACTGCCTCATGAACGGCTGGGCACAGGGAGAGCAAGGAACAGCTCTGCCCCATGTCTGAGAGTCTCTGGACCAGCATACCTGGGCTGGATTGAGGAAAACCACTGCTGCAGGGTGGGTGTCGATGATCCGGGCTGTGATGCGCTGGTCTGCTGGGTGGAGTTCTGACGAGAGGGAAGTCCAAATGTGGAAAAAGGCGGCGGCCCGTGGAGGGGGGGGGGGTGTCTGGCTTGTTGTGAGGCTCTGCCGAGGTGGTGGGCCAGGCCTAGAACCCCGCCATGCCTCCCGACCTGCCTCATGAACGGCTGGGCACAGGGAGAGCAAGGAACAGCTCTGCTCCATGTCTGAGAGTCTCTGGACCAGCATACCTGGGCCGGATTGAGGTAGCCTCCAGATCACACTACTAAAAACAAGGTTTCAATACATACTCACTAGTACTACTTGTAGTTTAATGAGATTTCTTGATGATAAAGTTTCCAACAGAATTATACCTAATAAGTCATGGTATGTAATAAATTTTTTGGTTCATAATGCTGATAATCAGCAAAATTGCCTTCCTAAATCCTAAAATATTTGATATACACCTCTCCAACATCATGCTTTTATTGATGAGATGCTAATTACCCATCAAAACCCAGTTTAAACTTCATTATCTGCTTTGTGCCGTACAAAGGTTTAGAAGGTTTAGACCCCACTCTAGTTCTAAGAATAATTATGCATCTCTGAATTATGCTTCTTTCCTTTGCATTTGATGAGCATGTTAACTAGTGTGGTATAAGACAGTTTTACATACCTATCAACTCCAAACCACACTGTTAATCAAAGTTAATTGTTGCTCATTCATTGTTTCATGAATAGCAAATTAATATAGCAATTAAAACATTTAATGTTCCTATTTTTTTCTAACTACAGCAATAGTTGTTTCTGTTATTTTTGAACATTTTGAGATTAAACCACCTCCATATTTTGTGAAATGTTGACACCTTAGATGATTTAAGGGTTGGGTATATTTCCAAACTGCATTCAGGTAAAATCCTGACTTTACCAAAAAACCATGTAACAGACTAAGTAGGATAATAAAGTGAATGTGATGCATACCTTACAGTGTGTACACTAGGCTCACTCTGTGCTAGCCTAAACCACACCAGGAATGATTCCTGAGCAAAGAACCAGGAGTAAACCCTGAGCACCACTAGTTGTAACAGCAACTCTACAAAACTATTTTTTGGGGCTTACTACAATCTTGATAGAAGGTAACCTTCCAGTCATGCAAGAATATTCTTCAGGATATTCTTGATGAAATGGTACCTACCTTACTATGTTCTTTATCTATCAAGTTGTCTATACTCTGTTATCAGCTCAGAAGACAGTTCCAGTTTCTTATTAAGAAGCATAATATTGAACTGGAGAGACAGTACAGTGAGTAAGTTGCTTGCCTTACATGCAGTTGAGCTAGGTTTGATCCTAAAGACCACCTACAGTCCCGCCCAGGAGTGAAACTCGAATGCAGATACAGTGGTAAGCCCTGTGTACCACTGGGTGTGACCCAAAAGTGGGAAGGGCATTAAACTGTATTAACTAGGCTACCTCTTTCAGACACCCAAACTGAGTAAAGCTATGTTTAAAAACTACTATTTCGGGGCTGAAGCAATAGCCCAGTGGGTAGGGTGTTTGCCTTGCATGCGGCCAGCCTGTGCCGGCCTGGGTTCGATCCCTGGCATCCCATATGGTCCCCCGAGCACGCCAGAGGAATTCCTGAGTGCAGAGCCAGGAGAAACCCCTGAGCATTGCCGGTATGACCCAAAAAAAGCAAAAAAAAAAAAAAAAGCATAAAAATACTATTTCAGGGGCCGGAGCAATAGCAGAGTGGGTAGGGCATTTGCCTTTGCACACAGCCAACTTGGGTTTGATCTCATATGGTCCCCCACCACCTCCAGCAGTAATTCCTGAGTGCAGAGCCAGGAGTAACCCCTGAGCATTGCGGGTGTGACCCAAAAAGCAAAAATAAATAAATAGACAAATAAATAAATAAATATTACTATTTCAGAAAAACTCTTTTCAGCCTTTAGAAGTCTACAAAATTCTGTACCTATAATCTAATGAAAGGGGGCCAGAGCAATAGCACAGTGGGTAGGGTGTTTACCTTGCTTGCGGCTGACATGGGTTCAATTCCTGGCATTCCATATGGTCCCCTGAGTACGGCCAGGATTAATCCTGAGCAGAGAGCCAAGAGTAACCCCTGAGTGTCACTGGGTGTGACCCAAAAAAGCAAAAAAAAAATCTAATGAGAGAAATTATACAATTTTCAAGTCTCTAAATTTCTATACTAAAGATTGCATGTTACTGGTGCCGCTCAAGCAAATAGATGATGAATGGGAAGACAGTGATACAGTGAAAGATTCATACCAGTTCATAAGTAGATTTGGAGTAGATTCTCAGTAGATTTGGAGAATTTAGTGTTTGCCTTGTTTCCTCAGGAATTTTATGTGTAACTTAGAGATCCTCACAGTTGTAAACTCGTTAGGGCTTTCCCTTTCTCTGTACCCAGGTCAGCGGATCCCAGTTGTATACTTTTCTTCTTTTTCAAGGCCTGGGATCTTGAGCTTGTTTCTTCTTATTTCTAAATCCCTTCTTTATTGTGCAACAATGGCTGCATGATAGTTTTTTTTTTTTCAGTAGTCTCTGCCCACAAAGCTTATAATCTTGACCACTTTCAAAGTTACTGGGAACCAAAATCAAGGATGTTAAGTGCTTTTCTTAGGCCAGAATGAGTGTGATGGCTGCTGGAAGGTGCCCATGCAGAATAAGATAACCATCAAAATAATCCTAGCACAGGGTTTGGCATATGATAAGTGCTGAAAAAATGAAGTGCTCATTTAACATAGCAATTCTTAGAGACTATAGTCTAAGCTTAGTACCTTCTAATGAGAGCATATCCACAGACAGTGCTCTTTTCTGCCATGTGGATGGGAATTATTTTCTCATTAAAGTTATATTAAAACTGGGCCGGAGCCATAGCCCAACAGGTAGGGTGTTTGCCTTGCACGTGGCTGGCCGGCCTGTGCTGGCCCAGGTTTGATCCCCAGCATCCCATATGGTCCCCCCGAGCACCGCCAGCAGTAATTCCTGAGTGCAGAGCCAGGAGTAACCCCTGAGAGCATCGCCGGGTGTGACCCAAAAAGCAAAAAAAAAAAAAGTTATATTAAAACTATCTCAAGCAGGGCCAGAGTGATAGTCCTGCGGAGAGGGCATTTTCCTTGCACGTGGCTGACCCAGGTTTGATCCTGGGCATCCCATATGGTCCCCTGAACACCGCAAGGAGTAATTCCTGAGTGCAGAGCCAGGAATAACCCCTCAGCATCACCGGGTGTGATCCGCAAAGAAAAAAAAAAACTCAAACAAAATGGTGTTAACCAAAGACATGTCAAGAAAATGAAATCGTTGATTTTTATATGAAACTACAGAGTTCAGAAATAAAACAATAAGAATAGGTTTCCCCCCCACCATCCTTTCAGTGTTGTTGATGGTCACTATTCTGATGTCATGTCTGACAAGAATCATTTTCTCACTTTCACATTAGATCTGCTTTGTATGACAAAGTGGGAGGATACTGCAGTTTGGAAAATGAAAATAGCCTCTTTTGTGAGATCTGTGGTGTAATTCTGCACTACATCTCAAATATCTGTGTTGTTACCAGTAAGCACGTTGAAATGCATTTACTTCTGAACACATATTTTTCTTATTCAGGTATATATAATATACTAAACTTTATGTTAATAGTAAATTAGTATGAATAAAATAAAATAATACTCTCTTCTTAAGTGGTCAAAGTGTACAGCTTCTGAGCTAGCTCCCAAAGTCAAATTGCAGTGTTACATACCGTAATAAGTCTATTTCAACTCTTCATGCTATGCCACTTCAAACAGCTTTAATCATGTGAAAAGTTGAACGTAAAGTTAATATAATGTTGACAGTCTCAGTTTACCACTTGATTTTCATGCACAAATATCTGACTTGCTCTTTGGAGAAAAAAAAACAAGACTTGAGTTAGCTTTGAGTTTCAAGTTGCAACAAGAAAAGTCCACATTTAACCTTCTCCTCTTATTATGTTAAGGCTAGTACTCATCTCCAA
The DNA here is from genome assembly GCA_021461705.1 of Cryptotis parvus. Lineage (NCBI taxonomy): Eukaryota > Metazoa > Chordata > Mammalia > Eulipotyphla > Soricidae > Cryptotis > Cryptotis parvus. Next base: position 362,193 of record JAJIBD010001305.1, on the reverse strand, counting down.
ACAAACGTATGATTGAGGCGATGTTTTGGAATAACATCCTGTGTTTTGGTGGTGCATCACTCTTCAGTGACATTCTGAGGTTGCATTGTATTAGCACATGATATTTTCCTCAGTTAATTGATATCCCAGGTTTGTCGAGGGGAAAATCTACAGCTCCACCAAACATGCTTGACAAGTTATTATATTTACTTTAGTCAAAGCCCGTGTGTGCAATATCCCTCTTGGAGGTGGTCTATTATTGGAGTCCCATATGCTTTTTGTTTGGGAAGAAAGCAGTCACTGTGTCATACTGTTACATGGAGTATTCTTTTTCAGGGATGTTGTTCCCTTGGGGACCATATCAGGCCAGAGTTCCCCTAGTCTAATAAGACCTTTGTAACTCTTATTGTATAAGAGTTCTGGGAGGGAAGCAGGAGTTAAACAAAAAATGTAATTCAAGCAACCATATTAGGCCACATGTGGGAAAACATGACTCTTAAGTATTGGTGTTTAAAAAATGGTATTTGTTGTAAAAGGACTGTAATGCCAAAATGTTCAAGGCATTTTAGTGTAAAACAAAGACTATTATGGTGCAGGGAGCTCATAATATTTTAACATTTACTTTACTTTCTGGTTATAAATGATCTCAAATGAACCTTACATGTTGTCCATTCATAAATTTTATATTAAAAATATATGACTAATACTGTAGAAAACCTGTTTGGTGATATTTAATTCAAGATTTACTTCCATTAGCCTTCCTGTCAGTAAAATTTTAATTATACCAAGATAACTATTATTACAGAGTTATACACTTATCATTCAATAATATATATGTACTTTTAGGCATCACTAAATACAGTGATCACAACAGTTTATGACACACTAGACTAAATGATGAATTTTACAAAAATAAATACTTTAAATTTTATAATTATATCTGATGGAGAAAATTTTAATTTACATTTATCAATGATTTTTTAGTGCAAGATCCATAAAATACATCATTTAAATACCAAAATGTTTTCAGGCCTGAGAGATAGCATATCGTATGCTTTATGTCTATATGTGTATATGAACTGCAGTTCATATACCCAGAAACATATGGTCCCCAAGCATTGCTGGGTGTGGGGAGGCCCCAAATATTCTTAGCATGGCTAAATAGGTACCCACTGGACTGGAGTGATTTGGTAATCCCCAGCACTGCCGGGCTCCAAGTAGTGCTGCGTCTTTAGGCTCTCACATTGAACCTGTAGTCCAGTTGGCCAGGTTACTGGAAGGCGACTCAAGAGTCTCCTGAGACCACTTAGCTAACAAAAAAATTAAAATAATAATAAAAGTAGCACTGTCTGTCACTGTCTTCCCATTGTTCATCAATTTGCTCGAGTAGGCACTAGTACCATCTCCATTAGTCCTGTCACAAGTGCAAACCCAAGGGCATATACTTGCTACAGGGACAGGAGGAGCCCGAAAACCATTCTTCAGGTTATGGAACTGAGGTCCATAATAGTTACTAGTCTTTGGCATAAAAGTAAATAAAACACGGTAGCTTGCCAGGCTTTACCGTGTAGGTGGTATAGTCTTAGTAGAAGGCTCTCAACCCGAGCATTTACTGATGAAACCTAAAGGGGGAAGATCAGGTTTTCTCTTGGATGGAGCTCTGAGGGACTATGGAGTCTGGATGTTGAGAATGACTAACTGCATGATGTGTGATTTGCTCTGGCTTCTTGCCAAGCTTACTGGTATCAGTTAAAACATGTCTATAACTGTTCACTATGTATAAATGTGATAGAAATTAGGAAGAACCTTATGCAAAAATTCAGTATCCTATAAAATATCTGCGGCCGCAAAGCCGCTAAGGTACATGTGTGTCTGGCATGGGTGGGTCTCTCTCTACCAGGGCAACTGGCATGGAGGCGGAGGAAGGGGCAGGGCCCAAAACTCCACTCCGATTCCAGCCAGCATGGTCTCTCCCCCGCTCATGAGAGCAAACCCTTGGAGCAATGTTGGACTCGGTCAGGGGATGGCCGAGCCCTGACCGGGAGGTCAGCTCCAGGGGTTGCTTCCACATGGGGCCGGCTGAGCAGCACAGCTGTGGATCTGAAGTGGATGGGTCTGGATTTCTTCCGGGGTTGCAAATTAGCTGAGTCTGGCGTGGGTGGGTGGGTCTCTCTTCCAGGGCAACTGGCATGGAGGCGCAGGAAGGGGCAGGGCCCAAAACTCCACTCCAAGTTTTAAAAGTAGCACAGAAAAATAAATAATAAAAGTAGCACAGAAAAAAAAAATTCTGGTTTTTGAGTCACACGTGGTGGTGCTCAGGCTTACCCCTTGTTCTGCACTCAGGGAGCATTACTGACAGGCTCAGCGGACCAGATCAAGTTCCAGAGATCAAACTATGGTTAGCTGTTTACAAGGCATGTCCCCTACCTGCTGTACTATCTTTCTGGACCCCATGCACAGAAAAATTTTGACTGACAAAATGAGACCTATGTTTTGCAGCTGATCTTTGTTCAATATCCCCAGCACTAGATATGGTCTGAATGCCACCAAGGCTTGCTCCCGAGAAGAACCAAGAATAGCCTCTGGTACAACCAAATGTAATCCAAACCACTATCCCTCTAACAAAACAGGGACTTGTTTTCCTAAGTGTAAACATTTTACAATAGAATTTCTTGCAAAATATGGTAGAATTTTTTTAAAATATTTTATTATTCAACCATGAGATATACAGTTACAAAGATGTTCCTGTCCGAGTTTTGGTCTGGCAGAATATTTTAATACTCCGCTTTCCTTTCTCTTTATTTTTCTTTCACAGCAAATGATTTCACAACGCATTCTGATTCACGAAGATTCCATGAACCTGCTAAGTCTTTATACCTCTCCCTCTTTACCCAACATCACTCTGGGACTTCCAGCAGTGCCAGCCCCACTCAATGTAAGTCATTACAAAGTAATAGCTTCAAACAATTCCACGTATACTCTCTTAGAATGCTCTTTCATTTCCTATATATTTTGACATCAGGGAAACTTGGTAGAGAACTCTCACTCTTTTCTGACTCAGTCAGAGACCTTCAGTTTAATTTATAATTAAAGCACTATATTGGTTCAAATATTATATAAAATGATAACCAATATCTCTTGCATTTAAAAAAAGAAAGCACAGGGGTCGAGTGATAGCACAGTGGGTAGGGTGTTTGCCTTACACAAGTCTGACCCAGGTTCAGTCCCGGCACCAATATGGTCCCCAAGCACTGCCAGGAGTAATTCCTGAATGCAGAGCCAGGAATAACCCCAGAGCATTGCCAGGTGTGACCCAAAATGCAAAAACAAACAAACAAACAAATAAATAAATAAATAAATAAGAAAGTGCATTACAGATACATTATTTTAGTTGTTTCACACAATAATCCCATGGAAGAGATTATAGGCTACACTTTTACAGAAGAAGTTGAGACTTTTTAAATTTTAGAGCTTAAAGCCCCAAGATCACACAGCCTATAAACAGAACTGTAAACAGAAAAGCAGGTTCAATTCAAGCTAGTGCTGAGAAGTACAGTTTTAGAAATCAAATATGCATATGTCTATGAAACTTATTTTGTGAATAACATTATTTGAAGAATTTAAGTTCCTACATTCTATAATAATAAATAATATGTATCTGGAAAAACTATCTAGAAGCAATAATTAACTCTTGCCAGGAGACTCAAAATGTATTATTTCAAAAGTCCTAACATTTGTAAGGATATCTTGGAAGACTCGACCCAATTTGAAATAATAGCATTAATTATTTTATATATATCCCTATAATGTAAATTTTAGGCTTGGTAAAATGTTTGTAAACTTTACCACGAAAAATTGTCTGTAAAATTTTACAAGGGGCACTAACATAGAGGTCACATAATTCATTTAATTTACAGAGGTTAGTTTAACCCTTGTCATCAATTTGGCCCATCTTTAGTGGGAAGAATGCCACTGACTCTAATGTTTATCAGATTCACACATCAATAGTATGCTCATGTGAGGAAATAGTACAACATTTTCCAGTGTCTAATTCATTTTCAGAATGGAAGATCTATAATGAGATACTATATAGGTCTTCTTAATTTTTGTTCATATGAGACTCCTCTTCCACCTGCTAAATTCAATATGGCCAAGTACACCTTAAATTCAATGTCTGCTTCATTTTGAATTAAATTTCATCCGTTGTATATTCAGAACGCCTTTTCTGTTGCCAGTTTTTATCAACCTGACATTAGTTAAAAGTTCCCACCTACACAGTTTAATGTGTTAATCTGTGCATACATACACCTATCATGAAATGTTAAGGATAAAGTATATGGTTATGTTCAGTACATATTAAAATGAATATTTAACATTCTAATATTGTGTAATGATATCTTATGTATTATCAATGATTTTACCAGTGATAGAGTAAAAGGGAAAATCTGCATGTTGTTTTTAATCTGGGGATTGAAAAAAGGTCTTGAAAATTCCAAATTCAATTATGCTCTTGAAATGCCACATGAACTTTTTGTAAGCAGTTGGTTCTAATGAAAAGAAAAAAGGAAATTGAATGAAACTAAGCATACTGTTTCAAGGATATTCCACATATTCACTTAATAAAACTTACTTTTCCTGTTTTGTATTTTTATCTTTTATAATAAATATATAGTAACTAAAATGTTTATGGGAATATACATTTTATTTTCATTTTATATTTCATGCGCCAAGGCAATCCTACCAGTTTAAATATATGTAATATATATTATATAGTCATATATTATATATTAATATATAATATATTCTATAGTTATATACTATATTATATATCTTATATATAATATAATATATATATTTTATAAATATATATTATATTTTTATATATAAATATATATTTTATATAAAATATATCACATATTTTATGTTATATGTCATATGATATATTTTATATTATCATATACATATATGTAATATATTATATATTTAAACTGGTAGGGTTGACATGTGTATATAATATATATGTATATATCACTTGTATCATTTGTCTTCCCGTTGTTCATCAATTTGCTCTAGCAGGCACCAGTAATGTCTCCATTTGTTGGGAATGAGGTCCATTATTGTTACTGTTTTTGGCACATCGAATACACCACAGGTAGCTTGTCAGACTCTGCCATGGTTCTGGGTTCATACCAGGGTTCCCAGTCTTTTTCTGTGTCAAACCATCAACTATCAAGGGACCACAGGGCAGAGTCCTGGATGTAGACAAGCCCATCTACTGTCTGCCACATGCCAATGCAGCCAGGCACCACAGCCACACCTGCAACACCTCAAGGGGCAGCATATATACATATATATGCATACACGTAATAAATATATACATATACATATATATAATATTAATATGGTCAGGGAGATTTTTCCCCAAAGAACCAAGTGCTAAAATCAGAATATTTGATGTTTCAATAGTAATATAATTTACTACCACTGGATGAATAATCCAGTGTGGTTTTAATTGAAGTTTCATTTTCATTGCTTCCATTTTGATGTGGATAAAGCCATCATAACTAAATTTTAGGCTTAGTATCACCTTGGAACAGGGTCTCTAATAGTCCATTTTCCCCTTAAATAGTGGGAACTTCTAAGCAAATGACCAGAAAAAGAATCACTTCTAGATTAAAACATTGCTTTGACTTGCAGTGTGAATAAGCAAAACCACTTACTTCTTTGTCCTTCAGTTTTTCCATCACTGAAAATTACTTTACTTCCCTAGTGCAGAGCAGTTTTGAACAACGAAAAATGAGTTTTGAAAAGAAAATTGCCACAAAATTTTGAGATCTTATACTTCTGTTTTTGTAATTCTAATGTAACCAACATTCATTAAGTTATTTGAGTAGCATAATCAAATAAAAGTAAATATATAAATTCATTATATCTATTGATGACATAGTTATCATTACCTAATTAATGGGGTGTCATAAATTTGAAGTTTGAATAGCATTTTATTTGATATTTGATTAAAATGATAGTTTCATTGATTAAACAAATTTATATGGATTGTCATTTTTAATATGCAGAAAAGTGAAGATCTGTTATGAATTAATATAAAATATATGTTTAAATAAAATTCCTGCAAATTTTACAGAAACTTTCATTAAGTTAGCCAAGGAATTTAATTTAAAAATTAATTATTAAAAACTTACAGTCCTGTGAAATTATTGGAGACATGTAGAGTAACATTAAATTGTTCCTTCTGCCTCAAACCTCAAAACCAGAATCGTAGAGCATTGTATCTCTACTTTGATAATTCCTATGATATAGTCAGCCATTTAGAAATTTGTCTTTCACTTTTCCAATATGCCTTTTATTTAAGCAGTGCCTTTTATTTATGCCTTTTACTTAAGCAGTATTAACATTTTTAATATTCTAATTTAAAATGTTTCATTAAAATATTTCAAGTAGTAAGCAAGTTAACACGAAATTTAACATTGACAAAAAACCTTCTTTTGGTAAAATCAGTGCTTATGAGAACTGAATCTTCTCCCGTGTTTCAATTCTATTTTTATAGCATAAAATTTAATACTTTTATTTCTTCTCCCTTATATTAATTGTGTTTAAAAGACATTTTTCTATTTTTCTACTCAGCCATTGGGGGCAATAGAGGTTTTTTTATTTTGGGGGGAGGGAGGAATTATGGATTCGTGAACTAACATAATGATGGACAAACCTAATGACCCTCGTGAAGAAAGGAGAATTAACATCTTTATGATTTCTTCACACAGGCTTCAAATCCACTCAAAGAAAAACAGAAGTGTGAGAGCCAAGCACTCAGACAAGGCGTCCCTCTGCCTGGACAGTACGGGGGCAGCATCTCGACATCTGCAAGCCATCCCCATGTCGCCCTAGAGGGAAAGCCCAACAGCAGTCACCAAGCTCTCCTGCAGCATTTATTATTGAAAGAGCAAATGCGACAGCAAAAGCTTCTTGTGGCTGGTAATTAATAATGACACTTCGCACAGGTCATTTTAGGGCTTTTCTTTTATCAGTAATCCAATGTCATGTCACTTTGACCTAAGACCTAGTAAAGACTTAAGAGTCTGATACTTAGGTCTCCAGCATACCATAGTACAGTGGGAAAGGCTATTATACTTACTTACTCTTTGAGATCCACGAAAATGACCTCAATTAATTTCATCTTCATTCACTCCAATGTAGACCTCTGGTAAATCGTAGGTCACTCACATGCCTGCCCAGTGCCTTGACTTTTCCACCTTCTCGCCAAACACTAAACTTAGCCTTCTTTTATGCTTGTCACTACTTTTAACAAAACATATCTAATATATTATTTTCTGTAGTTTTCTGTCTTTTCCTATAATTGTGTATATTTTTTTTCAGGTGGAGTTCCCTTACATCCTCAATCTCCTTTGGCGACAAAAGAGAGAATTTCACCTGGTATTCGAGGAACCCACAAATTACCCCGTCATAGACCCCTGAATCGAACCCAGTCTGCACCTTTGCCTCAGAGCACATTGGCTCAGTTGGTCATTCAGCAGCAGCACCAGCAGTTCTTGGAGAAGCAGAAGCAATACCAGCAGCAGATCCACATGAACAAAGTAAGCTCCTGTAATAATACCACTTTTAATACTCAAGATGCATATAGGCACACATCCTGAACCTCATTTTTTTGGCATTACAGAAAAGACTGAGCAGAATTGAATGTGTTAGACTGATATGCCCAAACGTTGCACAGGTGCGGGCCATGATTAGGTTAGCCAATAAGGTATTTCTCGGCAACCTGTATCCTTGTTATATTTATTTTTCAGCATGTCCCACTTCATTACAAACAACATTAGAAGCAGTGTGATGCTTCTGGCAGCCCTGTTGTGGCTGAAATGGACAAAGAACGTCTGCATCACACCACGTCCTTAGCTGCTCTCCTGCTGAGGCAACCACAAAAGAGAAAAAAGGAAATTGAAATTTAAGAGTATCATACAGCCTGGGAATGTATTTTCAGTGAATTTATAAGCTACCCAAGTTTGTATGGTGTTGCCACTGTTCTCTGTTGTTTTGGGCTTATAGATGGCAATTCCAGGAATTGCCACTCCTGGAAAATATTAAGATTCTGATTATTGAGTTCCTATCTGCTCTGCTTTCTTACCGTGTTTTCTAAAAGTATCTTAAATAGGCATTCTGGTGAGAAATGATACCTAGCTATTAATAAATAGCTAAAATTTAACTTTAATTTACCTTTTTCATGGTTTGTGCCATCAACAAAATGAAACAACATGGGAAAAAGCCTGATTTTTAAAGGGTATAGGAGAGGAAGGTGTTTGTCATGTGCTTACCTTATTGCAGGTAGGGCAAGAGTTTTTCCTTCCTTCATCTCAACAAGGCAGAACCATTAAGGACAGTGGATTAAATATCACATTAAAGAACATGACTTTTTGGGGGCCAGAGTGATAGCCCAGCGGGTAGGGCGTTTGCCTTGCATGTGGCCGGCCTGTGCCAGCCCGGGTTCGATCCCTGGCATCCCATATGGTCCCCAAGCACCACCAGGAGTAATTCCTGAGTGCAGAGCCAGTAGTAACCCCTGAGCATCACTGGGTATGACCCAAAAAGCAAAAAAAAAAAAAAAAGAACATGACTTTTATAGAGTCCTACCCTTTGCTGCTTTTGAGGATGCTATGATGGGAGAAGGTTGCAGAGGGCAGGTGGGGGCATGGAGGCAGTGGCTGGCCAATGGCAGCATTTGTCTCATAGATCGTCTTTCACTGTACTGAATATTATTTGTGATACTGGCAGCTTTCTTCTCTATCATCATATTAAAGCCCATTTTACTTTTATTCTCTAAAGTTATCAGGCGATTTTGCATCAGTTTGTTCTTATTAGAGAGCTATCTTCCTTGTTGGATAATGACTCACTTCTTGATTGTGATGGTGAATGTTTACTATAATAAGGTGGACTTTGTTTTGTCGTGGCTTAGCACAATTAAAGCTACCAAATACTCTGGAAAATATTTGGTATTTTCTGGTATCCAGTGAGGGGGGGGAAGGACACAGGCAGATGAAAAGGTTAAGAATCTTTTATTGATATATGTTGATATGGAGTTAGGTTCACTTTCCTCCTCAGTCCTATTTCCTAGAAATATGTGGATTTATGTAGTCCATCATAAGTAAACTAAATAAGTTTATCCCTGTGAAATCATGGTGTATGATCGATTCCTATAACTGCCTGGAAGGGTGTCTTAGAACGTATTTTTCATGAGCTGGAGATGCCACAGTTTCACACTCAGATGGTATGCCACTACTATCAGAATCAATAGATCTTAATATCACACTTGAGATTTTGACAAGCGGATGCAAACTTCAGCAACATGGAAAAAACTAAGATGAAAAGCAGGCATTTACATTTTAACAATGAGAAAAGCAAATCTTATCAGCAACCTTCTCCCATGTGGAGCTGATTCCATGGAATCTGTTAAGAATTCGTCCCAAAATTAGAAACAAACCTATACTTTAGGAACATGTTTGTACAGTGGTTTGATTATTAAATCTTGTCTTAATTAGACAAAATGAAGTCCAGAAAACTTCAAAGGACAAAGCTGATCTTTATATATTAACCCCTCTCAGCTTGGGTGTTTAGATTACTCAAGCAGGTTCCCACTTGGCTTTTCTCCAAGTATGTATTCCATATGTTTAATCAAAATGGCGTATGCACATTGGGTATTCTCCAGATTTTGAAGATATTTCACCTGGCCCTAATTGTCTAGGGAACACAGGAAAATCTTATTAAAGAAAATATTGAGCCTTCATCCTATTCTGAAGTATTTGCAATAAAATCAAGAGATATGACTTGCTACTGCAGTTCAAGCTACCCCTGAGATAATGAAAATGATTACTTCCTGTGAGGGGCACAAATAGGTGTCAGAAGCTAACAAATATCTATATACTAGTATTTTTGTCTGCATACTTATCTATTTGGAATAGCTATTAATGAGAAATAATCTCAGACACTTTTATTTCATTTATTTTCCTCATTGTAATGGATGTATTTGGGGTGGCGGGCCAGGGCTAGAACCCGCCATCCTCCCGGGTGCCTCGTGATCAACTGGGCATGGGGAGAGCCAGTAGCAGCTCTGCCCCGTGTATGTGATTCTCTTGATCAGCGTACCTGGGCTGGGTTTGAGAAAGACTGCTGCAGGGTGGGCCTGTGGCGAGCCAGGCTGTGACCAGCTCTTCTGCTGGGTGGAGCTCTGATGAGAGGGGAGTCCAGATGTGAAAAATGGTGGCCCCTCATGGTGTAGGGGGTCCTCTAGCTTCTTGTGTGGCTCTGCTGGGGTGGTGGGTCAGGACTAGCACCTGCCATACCTTCCGTGCGCCTCGTGATCAGCTGGGCACAGAGAGAGGCCGGTAGCAGCTCTGCCCCATGTATGTGAGTCTCTGGATCAGTGAACCTGGGCTGGGCTTGAAAAAGTCTGCTGCAGGGGTGGGTCTGTGACAAGCCAGGCTGTGATAAACTCTTCTGCTAGGTGGAGCTCTGATTTGGAGAATGATGTGGTGTCCGGCCCTCATGAGCAGAGCCTCGCAAGAAGCTAGAGGACCCTCCACACCATGAGGGCCACCATTTTTCCACATCTGGACTCCCCTCTCATCAGAGCTCCACCCAGCAGAAGAGCTCATCACAGCCCTACTTGCGGCTGCAAGCGGCCGTGCAGTTCATCAGTAAATGCTCGAGATTAGAGGTGACTACAAGAGTATCCCACCCACATGGCAGAGCCTGGCTAGCTACCCATGTCATATTTGATATGCCAAATACAAGTAACAATTACAGACCTCATTCCCATGACATGATGGAATGGTTTGAGGCTCTTTATGTTCCTGGAGCTAACAGATGCCCTTGGGCTACACTAGCATGTGACAGGATGTATCAAGATTTTTTTTTGTTTTGTTTTTTGCTTTTGGGGTCACACCGGTAATGCTCAGGGGTTTCTCCTGGCTCTGCACTCAGGAATCACCCCTGGCGGTGCTCGGGGACCGTATGGGATGCTGGGATAGAACCCGGGTCAGCATAGGCCGACCACGTGCAAGGCAAACGCCCTACCCGCTGGGCTATCGCTCCGGCCTGTTATTGGTGCCTGCTTGGAGCAAATCTATGATCAACAGGAAGACAAGTGAAGACAAGTGATACAAGTGAATGGATGAATTTACATTTCAACTGCAACCAAATTTTTGCCATCATAAAGACATCGTTCAAGTATTAAAGAGACTGTATAGGGTTTAAGGCACTTGCTTAACATGCAAACAACTGTGATTCTATCCCGTCACCAATGTGAACACAGAGCCAGGAGTATACCTTGAGAATCTCCAGATATGACCCAAACCCCAAACCTAAAGAGCAAAGAATCCAAATCAAAACATGGTTCCATGTCTGAGTTATTTACTATACATTTATGAAGATATATGTTTACAAAAGACATTAAAATTATTTTTCTTCCTTCATGCTTTTATTTCTTTATAGAGAAATTTAGGGACCTTAAAATTGGTGTGAGAAAAATGTTTATTTCTAAATGTATGTCACATTAGCTATGATTAACTTTCTTGATATGAAGTGTGTTATGGTATGTTTTTTTACATTTAATATTGAGAAGAATTAGACTGGGGATATGTCTTAGCAAAAGAGTACATGAGTACACATAAGCTTACACAAGAGTACACATAGATGTGAGGCCTTGGTTTGATTCCTGAATCACAATTTTTTAAATCCCACAAAGTAACAATTGCAGTTAGAAGAATTTAAAATAAAAGTAAAATTATAATTTATAGAGCATATGTTAATATGATTGAGATATTTTAAAATATTTTATTATTTCAGTGAATTTATGAAAATAGCCATTCATGCTTATTGTAACTGCAATATAAAAATTATTAATCATGCTAAATAATTTACCTAACTTGCCTGTCACCTAATAATTTAAAAACATTTGCATCAAAGATTATGGTGTAAGTGTTCAACAGGTTAGCAGACATAGTCTGGAATGGGTTGTGAACTAGATGTGTTATTGTGTCTGTCAGGAAGTAATGAGATAAGCTAATAAGATAAGCATAAAATTGCTAATATTCATGATTGAAGCTTTTCAGTTTGAATAGTCTATATTCACTGAAAGTGTTTTGAAAAAACCAAAAGAAAAATGGATCTCTCACATTCTTTTCTGTGTAAGACATGAAAACTCATTTCTGATGCTAATAGATATCACTTTCATATAGTGATAGCTTTTAGAACCCTAAAATTTTTGATATTTGCATCAAAAATAAGACTTGATTTTACTAGTACTTTTTGTATGTCTTTTTTGTGGGCCACACACAGCAATGCTCTTGGTTCGGAGCACAGGGACTTCTCAAGGAATCCAGTTCTGCTGGGGATCTCTCTGAATCTTTGTCTCTGTAAATATCTATTTTGTTTTTAATTTAAAAGTAAATGTTTATGTAGACTTTCTCCCATAAATACAAAATTTCAAGCAAAAATATAAAACTAATGGTCATTTTCTTTTTCTTTTTTTTTTTTTTTTTTTTGCTTTTTTGGGTCACACCCAGCAATGCTCAGGGGTTTCTCCTGGCTCTGCACTCAGGAATTACTCCTGGTGGTGCTCGGGGGGACCATATGGGATGCCGGGGATCGAACCCATGCCGGCATGAGCCAGCCGCATGCAAGGCAAATGCCCTACCCGCTGGGCTATCGCTCCGGCCCCTAATGGTCATTTTCTCTTAAGCCTTTTTCAAGTTAACTTTATCCATGGATCTACTAGTTTAAAAAAACTGAATAATAAAATAACTGAAGTTGTAGAATTTTTTGTTTTTGATTAAATAATCTTAACACTGCCCATTTACTAGTTGGGCAGATAACCAGACATGTCAATTCTTAATGATATCCAGAAATGTTTCACAGCATCTTCAGGTATTTTGTCATAAAATAATTTAGCAAAGATTGTTTCCCACCCAGTGGCAACCATTATTCTTTGTAGAAATTGTGTGATATTAATAGAATAACACTAACTTTATGCCTTAGAGTTTCTACTTCCATTAGAAGTTTAATACCTTTTTCTAGTTTCATGATTTTTTTTCATATTTGTTCTGCCAAATTCAAATGAGCTGAGTTTTGATAGATTTTAAGAATTTACAGAAAATTCTTCATTCAGTGCTTATTTGAATGAAATACAAATATATGCCTGTATTCATTTAACAACTCATATTAAATTCTTACTTTGTGCCAGACATTATTCTGGGCATCAAGAAAACAAATTTACTGTCATGGATCTTGCAGGGATAGTGGGGAGTGGAGTAGAGTAGTCAAGTAAAAAATAATAAATGTGTAAAGTATTAGGATAGGGAACATGAAGAAGAAAATGATTCTTTTCACGAAGAAACAGTGAGAGTCGTTTGTTACCTCTTCAGGTTTATTTTCTATTAAATATTTTCTGATTTTTACCCCCACATTTATCTATCTTTCTTTTGTGTGGGGTTGGTTCTTCTTTCTCTCGTTGGTGATAAATATCTTTTGCATTCCTGTGACTGGATATCAGCCAGCACTTAAAAAAATATCCACATAAATCATGAGATGATATCTTATATATGTCAAGGTTCACTCTAGATAGAAGTATTTATTATATATTTTTACCATGATACTTAGGCATTTTGACACTAGTGCTATTTTATCATAATAAAAATATATCTCAGACAAGACCAGTAAAAGGGAGGCCAAGCAGATGTCTTGTGCTGCCCTTACTAAAATAGGTAGATACTATGTCTGACAAGTAAAGCATGAATATAATTAAGCTCAAATGCTGGATCATCACAAATAAGGAGATTTCATTTGCTTGTGAAGAGAATTTGACCCTTGATTTGAGTAGTATCTGTTGTAGTCTTTTTCATGACATAATTTTCTGACATAATGTTACATAGTCTCCATAACCCTTCATGATTCATGCCAACTTCTAGACCCTGTCATCCGTTCACAGCAGCCTAGGGGAGTATATTCTTTTCATGCTTCTGGTCACACATAAACAAGTGTGTATGTGTGTGTGTGTATGTGTGTGTGTGTATTATACAGCGAATTTCCTGCTGGAGTATCTAAAATAGAACTAATTTTTATGCTGTTGAGCAAAGTATCACTGTATCACTGTATCAGTCCTCCCGTTCATCATCGATTGCTCGGCGGGCCCCAGTAACATTCCATATGTCTGTCTCATCTAGTAGAGCCAAGGCTCTTGATCCAGGACATAAAGAGCTCAATCCATTCTGAATGAGGTCTATAATTGTTACGGTATTTGATATATATCAAATACAACACTAGCTTGCCAGGCTCTATATTTGTGTGTGTGTATATATGTATATGTATACATGTATACTCATTGGGAATATATATACTTATATATGTATATATTTTTACCAATGAAATAATATGAAAATCAACAATTTAATGTAGACAATCTGGCTTTTCTAAAACTATATTTTTGTTAAGTCAAATTCCATATTATCAAAAAAAAGTAAACATTTCATATTAACCTTTCTTTAATAAAGGTAATTTTATATGTGAATTACCAGTGCTAAGACTTTTGAAGACCATATACCACTTTTTTATTTTTCTTCCTTTCTTATTTTCTTTTGCTGCATCCATTTCTCCTACTGTATCACTCTCTCTTTCTTTACTCATTGCAGCGCCTTTGCATTAATACCTTAGGTATGCCTTTGCATTAATGCCTTAGGTATAGAACCAGATAATGCCAACTCTTTTATTGTTCCATCTGTTATAAAGTGGTATAATTCATTACCTAGCAGTCTTATGTTTATTATCTCCTCAACCTTAATGGTATTTTTTTTTTTGCTTTAACAAGGAAATTCCTTTTAAGCTGGACACATAGGTCACAAGGATGGATTGCAAGTCTGGAATGCACAGAGGTCCCAGGTTTGATCCCTGGCACAGCATGACCTCTGTGTATACCCTGGTGGCCCTCAACACTTCTGGTAACACAAACAACCCCCCAAACAAACAAACAGAAGCACCCAAAAAAGACAGTCCATTTAATGGATTTTGAGTAAGCTGACCATGGTAACAAAAGATTAGCCAGGGGCAGAAGAGGAATGTTAACATTCGTCACATGGCACAAAAATCCGCCTTAACCAGCTGTGCTTTTGTAGTGTTGCTTCTATCATCTAAGGGGACTATTTCCAAGTACTATTTTTGCCCAAATGGAAGAAATTTAACTGCAGGGCATAGGAATGGCAAAGGTATCATCATCATCATCGTCATCGTCATTATCATCATCATCATCACTACTGTTTTGCTATTTTTTGAACTTGCCAGGATGAAGAAATCCTTTATCCTGGAATAACCTTTAAATTTCCCCATTGCACCCTCTATGCGTTTACTGAGGTGGGTGTCATTGGATGTGGACTTTGATATTGACAGGCCACCCTCAAGTTGGTGTGTAAGGTTTGCTAACAGTGCCTTGTGAATGAAGTACAACTAAAATGGCGCCAGGTTACACATCGTTCTTTTCCAACATATTGTAGCATTGTTTTGTTGTGTTTTGTCTCGGGGGGTCATGGGAGCAAATTCAGTAAACACCTTCTCACGAGGTAAATTCTAAGCATGCCTGGAGCTGCAGGTCTACTAACTTCATCAAGTTCAACTAAAAGGCTAATGTTGGTATCTCATCTAGGCTGATTGGAAAATGCCTTGTTTTAAGGATTTTTTTTTTAAACAGATGAGTAGAAATTTATTCTTTTTTTTTTTTTTGGGTCACACCCTGCAATTGCTCAGGGGTTTCTCCTGGCTCTGCACTCAGGAATCACTCCTCACGGTGCTCGGGGGACCATATAGGATGCCGGGGATCGAACCCGGCCACATGGACCAGCCGCGTGCAAGGCAAAGGCCCTATCCTCTTGGCTATCGCTCCGGCCCCAGATGAGTAGAAATTTAAACTAGGCTTTCTTTTAGGTAAGGAGGAATTACTGTTGTCAAGTCTAATGTCTCTGTCCATTTGACAGCGTGTTTCTATGCAGTTTTGGTTTTTTTTTTTTTTTTTTTTTTGGGTCACCCGGCGCTCGGGGTTCTCCTGGCTCGCACTCGGATCCCGGCGGTGGGGGGGCACAGTTTTTAATCACCACTTTAGGATTACGTTTTTCCCATTAGATAGATAGTTTGTCCAAAAGTTTTGCAAGTATTGAAAGGCAGATTTAATTTTATAACAGTTAAAGACCGGCTTGGTTATTTATCTATCTATAGACATTTATAAATGAAGCTTTGACCATAGCCATAAATAGATGCCATTTCAATATGACCAGCTCATGTAAATAGATCCATGAGGTGTATATAATGGGTTTCAAAAAAAGGGCCCCTTAGGCTGCATTACCAGCTTACATCATCACAGAAAATTCATATAGAATCATTTTGCTATATAATTACCACTCAATTGTTTATAATATACAGAAAATGGCTTGTTACTTTATTATTAGATGTGATGAAATCCTGTGTTTGGAAAAGAAACTAAATGATCATTTCAGTGGATTAATATGTAACATTCATGAAAGTTCCCAGTACTGCTTTCATAACTGAAGACTGAGGAAAAGACCTCGACCTTTCCTTTTCACTCTGCACTGTTAATCTAGTCAGAGGCGCATTTATTGAATGTGAATAACAATAGTTGGACATGACTATGAGGTAAGAAAGTGGGGGAAGAAAATATCTGGGGAATTAAACCATGTGAGTAGTTTGACTGATGTTGATTCCAGGCAGTTCAAAGGGAAAGGAAAGCTAAATAATTTGGTTGTTTCCCAACCTCGACAAATAGTTTCATTTGACAGAATGAAAGAATTAAGTCTTACTAAGGAATTTTTAATATAGCTAAGTGATTTGTGAACATAAAACCACCAGTGCATAGTGGTCTCTATTGCAGACCTTGGATGCTTATAAATTTCTGATTTTTAGGGATTTTCTCTCCTGTATCTTTTTGGCCTCTCTCTAAACACTTATGAAATTGGGAGGATTATAGTGACCCTGAAATTTCTTATGTTTCTAGACTAATTTCCATTCTTTAATTCATACTTCATTCAGAATTATGCTCTCATAGTCTGAAGATACTCTTACTTTTGACTTAGTTTTATCAGTCAGTGGTTAAAACTTGTAAAAATTTGATTATAAGAAATAATTTCCTGTCATGCCGTAATTGGGATGATGATGTCCCACAAAGCTTTGCTAGCAATTATGCGGTGTGCTATAAATACATAAATGAAGAAAGTATGATCTTTTCCTTGAATAAATAATAGTTTAAACAAATTATTCTAATCAAAGATAGTTTTCCACAATGCCTTCCGCATATGAATTGCAAAATCCCAAATGCTTATGTTTCTAAAGGAGATATTTGGGATGTGTTATATACTGCATAATTATTAATTTTCAACTTCAAAGTGCTGTACCCCTTTGTTCAGTTAGTTCTCTAATAAGTGTACTTTTGAGGTGTAGCAAGATTGCAGGAGAGGATATTCTGAAAGTAATTTGTAATTATAGTAGCATTACTAAGACCTAATGTAATTTTTTTCATATGTGGCATTATAGCTTTATTTCACTTATTTTGGTCTTGTAAAGTGGTTGTCTAGAAGTGCTAGATTATTTCTGTCACTCAGTTCCCACTTGTCTCAACATGCATCAAACTTCTTTGTTTTAAAGTAAACCGCTAAATTTTGTTCCAGGTCTCTCTTAGGCCTTTATTTTCTTTCATTATGAAACAGGCTCTTTCTTCCCTCTTTGGAACAATATTATGGTTAGTTCTTGAATTTTTGAATTGATACATAATTTGCACACTGTAAAATGTATTTCTTTTGCTTTACACTTCAGTGAGTTTTGACAAATGCATAATGTCATACAATTTCCATAATCAAGTTAAAGGACCTCAACTTGCAAATTTCTTTTTTTCAGTTCTTCTGTAGTTATTTCCTAACCCTACTCTAATCCCTGGCAAAGTAGGTGACTTGTTGACCATGTTGGGAACATAAAAAAATCTCAAGTTTGAAGGATGATGTATTTTCAGTGCGTGGTGACATCATCCCTAAATGACCTAAACTGTAGAATGTTTAAGCAAGAAAGGACATAAGGGATTATTTTCAAAGGTTACAAGTTGATGGTCTCTGGACTAGATCCATTCTGTTGATTTTGTTTTTGGCTTGCCTACTATCTTAGAGAACATTGAAATGATTACTCAATATTTAAGCACTAAAAAAGATTTCAACTAGAAGTCTGGACATCTAGAATTGTGTAAAAATGTCTGACGATTCTGCACCCTCATTTCCATGTGACAGTTATTATCTAGGGCTGATTTTAATCTTGGTTGTCCATTTTAAACACGACTGGCATTACTCTCCAGTATTCCATAGTAAGAGATGGATCAATAAGGAATGAAGAATAATGTTTACAGGTCAAATATTTGAAAACCATTGACTTTGAGAGCTTGTACATCCAAAAATTCAGCCCAGAATTACAAAGGATTAGCAAAGACAAGGATTCTGTTTCTTTCTGTGCTTTTATCCAAAACCCTTAGAGATAACTTTTAAAACATATTACCCACTGAAGATTAGGCAGGAAATGATCAGGGAAATATATTGTGTTGTAATATTAATGGATATAGAATTACTTGACGTGGTTAGAAACAGTTATTATTTGAGTTAAATATGTCCTTGTAAGTAGTTATTGGGCCTGGAGCAAGAGTCAGGGACGCTGTCTCATTTGCCAAGGCATCGAAAATCAGATGGGCTGTACATGTAATGCGATTTGGAGACAACCGCTGGACTAGAGCCGTTACCAACTGAATCCCACGGGACGTCAAAAGATCACGTGGCCGCCCACCTACAAGATGGTCAGACTTCTTCATCAAGACCCTGAACGAACGGTTTGAGGCCCTTCATATTCCTGAAGCAACCAGATGCCATTGGGCTACAGTGGCACGTGATCGGTTCAAATGGAAATGTTACTGGCACATGCTCGAGCAAACTGATAAAACGGGATGTCAAGTGATCAAGTGATTAAGGCTACTTGCCTTCTATGCAGCCAACCTAGGTTCTGTTCCTGACACCCCATATGTCCTCTGAGGCCTGCCAGAAGTGATCATTGAGCTCATTGCAAGGGATATGCCCTAAGCAGCACTGAATATAGCCGAAATGCACGTAGGTAGATAGATAGATAGATAGATAGATAGATAGATAGATAGATAGATAGATAGATAGATAGATAGATAGATAGATAGATAGATAGATAGATAGATAGATAGATAGATAGATAGATAGATAAGAAGATAGAAGATAGACAGACAGAAAGATGACAGATGATTTATATATACTCCTTTATTGAAGATTGAATGTTCTGAAGGTCAGTCTTCTTGGTTCTACTTTCTTCCAACTAAATCCACTCTATCACTATCAAGTGATCATTTGATAATATAAAATAAATCATTTACAGATAAATCAGATAAACTAAAAAAATGCTAAAAGTGCCATCAGTTGCTTCTCATTCTTTGTAGGATAAAATCCAAAATTTTTTACATGACCTAAAGATTGTTGTGATCTGCTTCCTGCCTCTTATTGGTCATAGCTCCCGCTTTCTTTCCAATAGTCTTGCCATTCCGGCTGCATCAGCTTTCTCTGCTGTCTGAAGGGAAACTCATTTCATCTCCAGGAGTTATGTTAGCCATGATTCTGTTTAGAATGGTCAGAGCACAGGTCTTCTCTAGATTCTATTAGCTCAATTTCCTTTGATAGGTTAGCCTGCATTTTGCCTAACTGAAGAACCTTCCCAGAGACTGGTATCTAATAAATGTTCAGTAGCAATTTATTGAATGAATAAAAATGGATATGGTTAATGTTTCTAAAGTAGCAAAGAAGAAAAAAAATTATCAGTCTCTCTACCAAAAGTTATTCAACATACTCAAATTATTAATATCAGGGTGCTTTGAAACTTCCCCGCCCACAAGGATATTTTAACTGCAGGACTTTATTTGGACAATCATTTAGTATTACAAAGAGAAGCAAGGAATTAAGAATTTGCATAATCCTGGATTAATTTTATGACTTAAATATTGGTAAGACAGAATGTTTTTAATATTTTAATTTTTATGAATAATGAGCCGGTATTTAGAAAGTCTTTTTGTCTTGTATTTCATTTTGATTCCTCTGGTTATTTTCCTGTATTGCACAGAAGCTAAGTGACACGGGATCATTTTGGCTTGAGGCAGAGTACTTCTCTATGGAGACCTCAATTTGAAACCGCTCCAAGCTCCACATTTTGTTTTTGGGAACAGTTGGTACATACCTAATCTACTTGTGAATTGAGACAGAGTCTTATCATTATTTTAAAAATCTAGTTTCCTTGGAGCTTAAGGAAAAGCGTTATTTCAAAAGAACTTTAAAAGTATTTGAAAATAGAAAAGAAAACTCATGCTATTGCTTTTCCTTGTGTTAAAATGCCTGAAAATCTGACAGATTATAAGAAGTTAGATGTATTGAAGGCCATTTTGCCTAGTTTAATAACCACATTCACACATTGTGCTTAATAATTTCCTGTCAATTTCAGAAAGTCATATGCCTGACTTATGACTTTAGAATATAAGCAAGAAACACATTTCTTCCTTATATACTTTAGTTCATACTTTATATTCCAGATCTGAAGAATCTGTGGGATGATGCCTGAGCTAATACTCATTAAAACATTTAAAAATATTTTCTTCATAAGTATTTATACTGATTTGTGTGCTTATAAATTATATCATTTAGTGAATTTTTAAACCTCTGCACAATATAATGTTTAACATGGAATATAAAGTATTGAAATTATAGACTTACTAAAGTTATTACCTTAACCTAAGCCTAGAAGAATTAAAGTGTTCATTTATAATACATGAAAATGTTAGAGATTTTTATAATATATCATGCTTTTTCTGCATTTATTTATATATATGTATATATTCCTGCAATAAAATATCTGGCTGATTTATGGAAATATACACGTTACAAACTAGAATGGTCATACATTGCTTGCATCATTGGTGTTTGACACCATTGCTAGACAGTAGCATGGAAAACACAGAGACACACTGACAGATGAGAAAGAGCATAGATAAAAGGAGAAGGAGAAAGAGAACAGTCATCATCTTCTTTATCTCAGTTGGGTTCCCCCACCAAAGTAACTCACCTGGTGTCAGACAAATGACACACAGTGTGTTTTACAGATGGTATTTCAACTGAGATTCACATAGGCTCGCACATTTATCTGTCACACAGATGTTTTGCTTTGTGTTTTCTATCCAACCAGGCAAAAGCTCAACTTTGCTAGGGATCACCTCCAGATGTTCCACCAAAGCGAGACCCTGCTACCCTACTGAGAGAGCAGACAGCTCCTCCTCACAGCTGGGCTCATTCAGAACAGTGCAAACCAGGAAAGGGTTAGCCTGCACCATCTTCATAATCTTCCTATTTGTAGTTCAAGAACACACAGAACACAACACAATATGAAAATCGAATTTCTTCAGAAGTGTCAAAAATCTTACAAATAGGACTGCATAACTTTTTTTTTTAATATCTGAAATGAGTCAGTCTGGCAGAGAGGCTTTCTGTGACTTTGTAGATTTCCCTTACTAATATTAATTGTTGGTTTCTCCATCTGGAAAATTTGACTATTTAAACAAAAACAGCTTTCCTCAAATATTTAAAATAAGTGTAGGTTAACTCCCTTTATTGCACAGTGCTCACAGTAGGAGTTACCATTTATCTCCTCTGTGTTCTGGGGAACTTCATGAAGAGAACATTTTATTGCAGATGTGGGAGATCTGTAGTCAGTATTTTTTCATATATTATTATATAGCATTTGCTCCATCCATGAGATATAGGGGGAAAAAAAATCTTTGTTGGTCAATACTGATCAAGTTTTTTAGATATACATGATGAAAACGGGGAAGATAGAAACAAAGAAAAACTAGCATTTACTTTTGCAATTGGCTAATTAAGATTAAGATGATTAAAAATGTGTTAGTATATTTGAGTAGGGTGGGAATAAAGATTATCTTTAGAATATTTAAAATTTATGATATTATAATTACTAAATATTCTCAATCTAACTAAAACTTTTATGTGGTTAGGCTTGAGCTCATGAGTAACCTTGGGACTGGTGATATTTCAGTTGTTCCCTGTTGTATCAGAGATGAAATATGGAAGAATAAAAGTAGTTCTAGGTTGCTACTCATATTACTTTTTTGAGATGACTGCTTCTGTTGGATATGAAAATTTCTTAGAAAAAAAGTTGAAAGGTGTTATTAAATGTTTTTCTCACTCCAGAATTTTATATTTATATGTACTCCACCTGCGTGTTAACTGTTCCATGTCAGGGACTTCTTTTTCCTTTACAATTAAGTAAAGGATTTACTTTATTGTAAAAAAAAATGACCTGAGTTGGAAGACCATTTACATATTTCCATCTCCTCTGGTTATCACAGTGTGTTTCATGATGCTATTTTTCCCCTCATTTTTCTTACAGTACATCATAGGTGTTGATGAAACTGAAAGAACTGACTGAAACAAATAGCATTGTCTTTGCATGACATATGGAAAATTGTTACACACCCTTTTTAAACTTTTTTACATACCATTTTATTTATGTATCTATGTCATTGAGATCATCAATACCAAATTTGATTCATGAGTAAGTGATGTGACTTCTGAGTGCTTTCTTAGATACATATATCTGATACATATATGTATGTATATATGTGTATATATAGATACACATTACATGTATATCTGGGTACACACATACATGGAACAGGTCTCAAGTTTACTTGTAAAACGTACATAAGTTTCAGGCCTAATATCCAAATTTTACCAGCATGAGATTTTCTCTGAATGCTATCCATGGATATTATATTCTAGTGAATTGTTTGTGGTAGAGAGATACATTAAGGAATTTTAATTTAAAAAGTGAAATGAGAATATTGAAACAAAGAGGGGCATTGTCTGATGGTGGACAGAGTGGGTCATTGCTGGAGTGGATAGGGCACAGGACATTGCCTAAGGATTAACTCAGGAAAGTAGCAGAGGTTTCTTTCGTTCTTTTAAAAAATGAAGGTGAACGGGGCAGTTAAATCTGATGCTGTAAGGATGTTGTGTTTCATTTCTGATGCTCCTATTTTCTTATAACACAAAAGTATCAACATGAGTGGGCAAAATATTTTGTTAGCCAAAGAGGAGGTCATTTGCCTCAAATATTACATGAATGAACTAGAGATATGTGGTAGGATTTCCAGGCCACACTGGAGCCCATTTGAGAATGATAGTTATGTGAAGAGGAATACTCAGCACTGTTGCATCCATTTGTTTGCTTTCTAGGTAATCAGCTGCTTGGATTTGGCAGATATTTATCGTCAATTAACTTAAAAGGCTTACTTGTCCAGTAAAACCAATACTGCAAAGAATAAGGAGTTAAAGGCCATGTACTGGAGTTAATTTTAATAGTGGAGAATATAAACTAGGAACTATAGATTAAATGTCCTTTCTGAGTGGAAAAATGGTTTGGGATATAATATTCTCAGAATGAGCCAGAATAAATTAGTTTTTGTTTGAATTTTATATTAATTCAAAATGCTTTATTTCTTATTTTAGTGGCATACCCAGCAATGCTCAGTATTTGCTCTTGGCTCTGTGCTCAGTGTTGGATCCTGGTTGGGTTTGGGGATAATATTGAATAACTGGGGATCTACTTGGGTTGGCCATGTGCAAGGCAAGTGCCTTACCCACTGTACTATCTCTCTGACCCTAGAAATTTTATTTAAAACAATGTAAAATGATGGGCAAAGACCAGTTCTTGGATATGATCACAAAACTAGGAGATAAGGTTGAGCATAGAATAAAACCATTAGATATTAGGAGAGGAGAGTGAACAGTTAGTTGGGTTCTAGGAAAGAGAAGGCTACCAGGAATGTCTTCTTACCTGTTGGGCAGTGGATATAAATTCCTCTTGGTTATATTCCCTTTAGGGAGATATCCATAAGCTAGATAAGACGCACTCACTCCTAGTAAGTGGCAGATTCTCATGTGAACACTGGCCAGGTGCTCTGTGATTGACCTATGAATGACCCTTGGTTCCTATCTTGGGCTTCTTGTCCCACCTCATAGAGCTTTTTGTTTTCATTTGTTCTTACAGAGGGCCTTAAAAAGCAGATCTTTTCAGCTCCTTTCCAGGGTGTTAGCTTGACTCATAATTGTACTTGGCCACCAATTCTGAGGTGCTGGTATATTATGGCATCTTAATTTATTAAAATCCCATAAATCTTTCCAACTAAGAGATGATATTGAAAGAGTTCTGCAATTCAACAATGGTCCAAAAAGAAAATCTTTAAGGGGTTCTTAAAGTCTCTTTCATCTGACACAGTGTTTCTTACATAAATCTTTTTTCTCTACAAGATCTTATGACCTGTTCTTGTGACTCTGAGGTGAATGGTGATGGAAAAGGTGAGGACTGTCTGTTTAGAATGCCTCTTCATCACCATTCTTATCCTTGACGATTTGGTTGTCTGGGGCTTTTCCATTTAAGAACATGCTTCACTTTTCATGGTATACATGTTATTTCTCTAAAACTCATTGAAATATTATTCTGTGTGGGGTTTGACAGATTATATTGGAGCTAAGACACTTTACATTTTGTTGACCCTGTTTTGAATCCTTGGCACTAAATATGGACTCCCAAGCACTGCCAGAGGTCACTCCTAAGCACAGAGCCAGGAGTAGCCCTAAGCACCACCAGGTGTGGCTCAGCCTACCCCCTGTCCCCAAGTCCCTTGTGTTGATGTAATTGTGTAATCAGAGTTTGTGAAACTTTCATTGTCTCTTCTGTTCCTCTGACTCAGCAGTATACCAAATGAGACGAATAACTTCATAATTGGCATAAAAATACTGTAGATAATTTCCTGAAGTGAACTTGAAGACATTTAAAACATTATGAATACTTTCCTTATAGTGACTTCCCAATAGTAATCTTAATAAGATGTGTAGGCAAAAGGGAATTTCTATTTAACTTTGCTTTCTTCACTTTAATACAATTTTCTTATGACAATATATTTTAACTTCCTTATGTTGATTGTAGGATTGGTTATGTTTAGGCCTTGTATGTGGTTGGTCCTTGGTTAAATGTTATTTCTCTGTAATCTTGTTCTCAACCCAAATACATTATATTGGTCTCTCAACATCATTTTCCAGTATTCTTTCCATCTTTCTGTGCTTAGCCCTCTCTGCTATTTTAGTGCTCAAATGTACTAGGCTTCATTTCCAATAGATATGCTGAGCTTAAGTCAGAAACGCTCCTCACACTTATATACACCCATATGCACATCTAACTCACCATTTCTCATCCTTTATGTCACGTCCTAAACATAGCACTTCCTCAATAAAAGGCCCCTTAACAATTCTTACACCCAACCATCCCACCATTCCTATAATTCCTTTTGCTAATCAGCATGTACTGTTAGAACACTTGGTGTTTCTATAAAACACACTATTCAAGGACATGAGAATACATTTAATCTATTTGGTGCTTTTCTAACACCAATGAGCTCTGTAAGGGAAAGACAGTGGCTCTTTTATTACCAATTCTAGGTATTGTGTCTTGACTAGTATCAGCCAATAAATAACAGTTGAACAAGTGGATGAAAATTATCAATAATTTTACAGTGAAATTGAAGGGCTTCATCATCTCGTCTGGACCATTTGAGATTGTGTGAACTAGAAGAAAACCTAACGATATAAACTGCTCAGAGTTTGAGTACTTATATATGAAAAGTAGACTTGAATTTTACATATAAAAATTTACATTCTTTAATAGTACCATTTTATTTTTTTAGGGGGCCATGCCTCTGTGCAAAGGCCCTCTTCCTGGCTCTGTTTTCAGGTATCATTCCTAGTAGGTACAGGGATTAAACATGGTTAGCGACTTGAAAGATAGGCACCTTACTCACCCACCGTACTGTTGCTCCAGTCCTCTAGTGATGGTATTGAGTGCACTATCCATTACAGTAATTGGCCTGTTGGGACTGCAAAGATAATTGTAACTATTCTTGAAAACACTACTTTGTATCTATGGATGATGAGTTAATGCGAACACTATCAAATAAAAAGACAATGTGAAATGAAATCACTGTGAGAATTTATCCCATTTACTGATATTTTATAATTTTTGCTATTAAGTTAGGTTTACTGTCAGTTGTTTTTAAATCACTGAATAAATAATGAATATATCAAAGATTAAGCTTGATTTTATCTATGAAATAAAAGGCTAAAATAATTTTCAAATTGAAAATGATTTCTTGTTTCTATCCTTTTATTTCCGTTTGGATATGTTCATAAAAATTTTTTTTTGTTTTTGTTTTTTTTTTTAAGTATTTTATTATACCACCGTGAGATATACAAATAAAAAGATATACAATTAAAAAAGTTCATGATGGGGCTGGAGCGATAGCCCAGTGGGTAGGGCGTTTGCCTTGCGCGCGGCCGGCCTGTGCCGGCCTGGGTTCAATCCCGGCATCCCATATGGTCCCCGAGCACCGCCAGGAGTAATTCCTGAGTGCAGAGCCAGGAGGAACCCCTGAGCATCGCCGGGTGTGACCCAAAAAGCAAAAAAAAAAAAAAGTTCATGTTTGGGTTTTGGTCATACAGTGTTCCAGCACCCGTCCCTCCACCAGTGCCCATCTCCCACCACCAACATCCCGGTTCCCTCCCCCTTCCCCAGCCCACCTCCATGGCAGGTTCTTTATTTCTTTCCATTTCTCTCTCTTTCTCTTTTCCTTCCCTTCCAGACTATGGATTACAGAACATACATTAAAAGGTTGTCATGTGTATCCTTTTGCCTCTATTTAATGCTCAGTTCTAGGTTGGCATTAGTACCCTTGACAATTATTAGCATCCCTGTTCCATTTTCTGTCTTACCTAGCCTCTGACTCCCACACGTTTGTGATAATTTCCACCTTTGACAAGACCTCCTGATATATGTTTCACTTGACCTTGGATATTGGTATCATAATATGTACATATATATTTATGCCATGCAAATAAATGCAGTCATTCTTTATCTTTCTCTCTCCTTCTGGCTAATTTCGCTCAAAATAATCTTCTCCATGTCCATCCATTTATAGGCAAATTTTATAACTTCATTTTTCCTAACAGCTGCATAGTATTCCATTGTGTAGATGTACCAAAGCTTCTTTATCCAGTCTTCGATTTTCGGGCACTCTGGTTGCTTCCAGATTCTGGCTATTGTGAATAATGCTGCTTGTTCATAAAAATTTTAAGTGTTGTCAAAAGTTTCCAATTTTGTATCTTTTTAAAGTTCAAACTCTAAAAATATTATTTGTTTAAAAAATATATATATATCTCAAATGTATTTTATCAGTTGACCATAGAAGTAGAGGAAAATACATACTCAAGGAGTTTTAACGTTTATGGCTTTTTATAGTAGTTTAACATTTAAGAAAAATGATGCTGTAGAAAATATTAATTATCTTTTCATTGTTTCTTTTACATTTCCTCTTTGATAAATGTATTCCCAGCATATTTAAGCTGAACTGATTCACTACAGTCTATTCTTGTGAAGGATTCATGGTTTCTAATAAGGAAAAAACTGATAGTTGAACATTCAGTCTATGTGAATATAACATGGAAATAATGAAACTTCTTAAGATTTAGTGTTCTAGAGGAATTGTGTTGCATACAAATTCATCATGAAATGATGTTTCCTGATTAGAAATAAGAATATACTGATGTAGAGTCATTAGGATCAGTGTATTTTGTTGCTGTCATCTCATGGAGAACTATTAAATTTTAAACCATTAAATACTCTCTTCTAGCTGCTTTCAAAATCCATTGAACAACTGAAGCAACCAGGCAGTCACCTGGAGGAAGCAGAGGAAGAGCTTCAGGGCGACCAGGCAATGCAGGAAGACAGAGCGCCCTCTAGTGGCAACAGCACTAGGAGTGACAGCAGTGCCTGTGTGGATGACACTCTGGGACAAGTTGGGGCTGTGAAGGTCAAGGAGGAACCAGTGGACAGTGATGAAGATGCTCAGATCCAGGAAATGGAATCTGGGGAGCAGGCTGCTTTTATGCAACAGGTAATAGGCAAAGATTTAGCTCCAGGATTTGTAATTAAAGTCATTATCTGAATATGAAATATATTGCAGATTTTGGTAAATGGATATTTTCTATCCATTTAAACCTCTGAATGATATAAATTTTAGTGTTTAAGGATTCTAACTAGTGCATATATATCTATATATAGATCTCTCACAACCTGATCTCTATATGGATATTAAGGTTACATTGAAACTCTACTGGTAAGGAAATCCTGTGACACTAAAATTGGACTACATAAATATCCAAGTAATTAGCCAGGCTTAAAATACATCCCAAAGCCTGCCACACCAACTATTTCTAAGGAAAACGAACCCACTGTTGTTTAGTTTATGTGCTGAGATCTGTGACTGTGGATATAATTTCCCGGTCTGATCAATGAAACATTCAGTTAAGTTTTTTTGTTTGTTTGTTTGCTATATAGAATTCAATTTTCACATCATTGTACATATGTATCATACTTCAGTCTTGAACACTGTTAAAATTAGTCTGCCCCTTTATTCCTCTATCTTTTTTGTTAAGTGAAATGTTCTTATCACCATACCAATAGTCCTAGTTTATTGTATAGATTGCCATTGAAAATTTTAGGAGTAGAGGTGGTTTAAATATATAGCTGCAAAATACAGCACTATTTTGAATATTACGTTTACGTCTCACCTAGCACTGCTCATCTTACTTTAACTTCTGTTATTTGATGACATTGTCTATCAATGAAAGATCAAATGAAGCAGATGCAAATGTTGGCAAGAATTAATAGACAGCATTATGGTCCAATCAGATACCATATTTTTCTGCAGCTGTAGAAAACACGCTTAACATTATGATTATTATCTGATATGAAGTCAAAACCATGTTTAAAAGGAGAAAGTCTATCATGTTCTGTAACAGATATCAGTAGAATCTTTTAAGCATAATTCCATAATGATACAGCATATACCATACATTTTGGCAAATAAAAATGTAGGCAGTTTAAACTTAACAAATGAATCTACTTGTACATAATATACCTTCAGAAGGACTATGTCCTTTGATGCTATGAAATACAAACAACTTTGAAGGCAACAGAAGACTCTGTTTATTTAAGTCAGTTCTTTGTCAGGTTCCTGCTGTTCTACAGAAAAGTGATTCTATGAAGCTGAACAGGAAATGCCTTGTGGAAACAGGAAGTCCAAGTGATTCATGTACTGAGGAATGTAGGGAAAAAAAACGGAGGATAGTGTTTTACTCTTTCTGTTTTTAAAGGGCACTCTATGAATTGATTTATTGTCTAAGAAAATAACACCACAAGTAGGGAAATTGTTAAGGAAGCTTTTCACTGGAACATTTCCTTCATACTCCCTTTTGATATGTTTGCCTTGTTTTATAGGTTTACTTTTGTTAAGCTAGTTAAAGATTTGTTGTATTAAGACCCCTTTAATATGGATAATCCAAATTGACCTAGAATCTTTGTGAGGTTTTTTTCTATTAAAATATTTATATTTCTAAATCCAAGGTATTTTAAGGTGTAGTATCCTGTTTCAGAGGAGATATAGCAGTTTTGCCAAATGTAGACATTGTACAACTGTATGTTTTTGGCACGTGTTGTTTACATTTTGCTGTGACATTTAAAAATATTTCTTAAAAAAGGTTACTGCTAAAGATACATTATCCTTTTTTAAAAAGTCTCCATTCAAATTAAATTAACAAAACTAAAACTTAGAAAGTTTAAAACTTTTCCATATAATGAAAGTCCTGATAATTTGACAAATAGCTATAATAGGCAACACTTCCTTCTACCAGCATCTTTTGGTTAGTATATTCCTCCAAATTAAAATGAATCTTTGACAGTTGTTTTGCATTAAAATTATGGCATTCCTAAGATAAAATTGTCTATTTTTCCATCTTATAAATATTCATTTCCTCCAAAGTCTTTTTTCAATCTCATAAAAAAGGGATAGTGCATCTTTTAAAATACATTTTATTTGGGGAGGAACATGTGGCTGAGCAGACTTTTGTATAATATTACTTCAAAGATATGTAATCACAAACAAAAATCCTATTTTTTATAATGTCATTTGAGAGAGCCTCATCAGTACAGTTGGTGGACGTTAATTGTTTGAATTTGATAGTCTTTGAATTTAATCAATAAACTACCTGGAACCAGTGAAAAAGGAAAGCTGGACTTAAATAATCTTAGAATTAATTGATAAATGTCTCTTACTTTTAAAATCTACTGTATTTATTATAATTTACACCCTTGAAGGTGTTCTCTTGTTTTGTGTTGTAAATATATTGTTTGTATGTTTCCCTTCTTGCCTTCTGTTATAAGTCTCTCCTTTCTCAAATAAAGTTTTTTTTAAAAGATCCCCTTTCATACAGTTGGCTTTGTGTAAACTTGATATACTTAATTGAACTCGAAACTCTCATACACTAGGTCTTATATAACAAGATATTTCGCCATCCTTTGTTGAAACAAGAAATAAAGAAATTCTGAGTTCTAATGCTATTAAAATAATTAATCCTATTAAAGATTTTAAACTACTTACACCAACCAATATCTAATCACAAGCACATGTAAAATTTGTTGTATTATTATTTTTAATGTGGCCTTTATCTTGATGTTATCATCTTTGATACCAACTTATAGATATAAAATTTTATATAAATAGATGCCAGTTCTTAGCTTTGCTTAACTTAAAAAAATAAAAGTTACACAATCCCTTGAATATAAAAAACACTCAACAAATATTAACATGAGTAGATGTTATGTATCATAATAGTTGTATCATTACAGTGAGAGTCTGACCTACAAGGATACCAGTATATAAACGAAGAGAAAAAAAGTACTTAAATGACCTTCCCTTATATGACTAAGTAATTTTAGTACTAGAGTGAAGAAGAAGGAGCCTTTCTAAGGTATAGGAAATGACTGTATACCTACCATGGTTCATGCTATAATCTGCTCTTCATCAGGTTATTTTCTAGTTAAATTTACCAGCCAGTAGTTCGTGTGTCCCTATATATTTGGTTCAGTCAGTTAAAAATAGTCTTTATATTATTTATTCCCTTTATCTAATATCAAATAGTGACATATGATTTAAAGTTCTTCTAAATTACCATAATCTACGTTCGATTATTAAGTATTTGGGAGCCATAATTATTGACTATTACAAGATGTATTATCATCCTATAATGCCATAAATTTTATAACTTGGTTAGAATTGTGAAAATATCATTAGTGTTAGTCATAATTTCCTGAAGACTAACAGTGAACTATAAAATTGCAAGATTAACTCAGGACTAGATATCATATTTCATAAGGGTTTGATAACCATAGATTGGATTTCCAAAGTGTTATAAAAATGACTGTTTCAATAAAAGCCTCAGTCTCATACTGGAAAAAAAACTTTTTTTTAAAAAAACCAAAGTTTTAGCAGAGCTTTCTACAAATTAACCATTTCCTCTCCTGGAGTAAACTATTCCCTCACTGGAAAAGGCCAGACTTCTGAAATAGTCATATGTGAACAGGAGAACATTTTTAGGAAATGTTTTCCACATTTCAAAGGTGTTAAAAAGGAATAAAGTTTTTTTTTAATTTAAACACATGTTACACACACACACACACACACACATACTTCTCCATACATATATAATTAGACAATTGTCACTTAACTGAAGCTACATTTATTATGATGTACAGTCAGCAAGCAGGAAATACAAGATACAGTGTTTGAATGGTAGATTACTAACTCACTTTATTATTGAAAATATCTTCATCTGGGTTTGAAAGAGAAATATATGGGTAGACAAAGAACTCAGACAAAGAAACAGGATACTGGGTTGTGACTTATTCAGATTTTATGCACATAGATTTCAAAGTGTTTCTATGGTCTTTCTAATAGCTTTGTTCGGAAGTGTATAAACTATGTGAGTTTAGAAAATGCAACTTTGGGAGACAATCTTGATATACAAATGACTTTTGCTTTTAGCTCTTAAAAACTACAATGTATCTGGTACAGTTACACACTTTTTGTCATTTATCAATCAATTCAATACTCACAACAACTATATGTGGTAGGAATTATTGTAGTTCCATTGTCTAAATTAGGTCCCTGGGGTACAGAGATCAAGGTAGTGAGAGTAGCTCTTATTCCTACACAGGAGTTCTCATTTCTAGCCTTTACCACTGTGCTTTGTGCCGTGATTTTATTTGTGTTCAACTTTTCTCTTTTATCAAATGTAGTCACTCTGAAAATTCAAAGCTATTTATGATTGAGATTCAGGCATAGAATGTTTCAATATTCATCCCTTCACCAGAGTCCTCTTCCCTCCACCAATACCTCTCCCCTTTCTCCACTCTGTTTATATGTTTTAATAACATTCACCTCTCTTTCTCTCCCGTTTCCTCCCCTCTTTTGCACGTGCATGCTCCTAACCTACCTTTTATATTTCTAAATAATCTCTTTTAAATATTATTTTAAATTAGAATATTAGGAATCATTTAGGGTTCCTGTAATTTTTTCATTGAAATGTACATAAAAACCTAGAAGAAAATTGTTAAATTCAATTTGGCATATATACCTCCAGATGATCTGATTCTATGGTCCCAATGCAAGTCCAGGAATTTACATTTCTGAGCCTTGTACACACGGAACCCTGGTTTTGTCTTTAGCAGCACATGGTCCTATAGTTCTGCTAGGTGTGGCCCTGGTAGCCCTTAGCATCACAGGAATCAAAGAGCGTCGTGTCCTCAGGCCCCAGCTCTGAACTGCCACTTCATTTATCAAAGTATTGAGGAAATGTCCCCTGAAGACTCAAGCACTGCTTGGGATGACCACCCTTTCTTCCACCATGCAAACACAAAAGAAGAAATAATTATACCTCTCCTTTCTTGGGGTTTTATAAGTTTTCCACTCAGGTATATTTTATATTTGATCCACTTTGAATTTTATCCACTTTGATTCATTTGTCTTAAAAATAATCCAAGCACTTGACTTTCTTATAAAGTGATAATAAGGGGCCAGTGATATCTCAGTTGTCAAAGTTTACACATATCTGAAAAATCTTGATTAGTGTTATTCATTTTAATTTGTCTTTCTTGTAGTTGAATTTCTACAGAAGTAATAATCATATATTTGCTTTATTCTAAAGCCTCTCTCAACAATTTCTACATCACTATATACACAAATATACCCAAACTGGTAGTCACAGCACGAAAATATAGTTCATATGAATTTAGATAGACTCACAGACATGGAGCAGAGCTGCTACTGGCTCTCCCTGTGCCCAGCTGCTCACGAGGCGCCCGGAAGGGAAGGCGGGTTCTAGACCTGCCCCGCCACCCCAGCAGAGCCTCGCAACAAGCCAGACGACCCCCCACTCCATGAGGGGCCTCCATTTTCCACATCCGGACTTCCTCTCTTCAGAATTCCACCCAGCAGACCAGCCTATCACAGCACGGCTTGCGCGGCTGCTTGCGCCGTGCGGTTCATCAATAAATGCTGGACTTAGAGATGACTACAAGAGTATGCTACCTGCACGGCAGAGCCTGGCAAGCTACCTGTGTTGTATTTGATATGCCAAATACCAGTAACAATTATAGACCTCATTTCCATGACCTGATGGAATGGTTTGAGGCTCTTTACATTCCTGGAGCAAGCAGGTGCCCTTGGGCTCTACTAGCATGAGACAGGACATATGGAGATGTTACTGGTGCCGCTGGAGCAAATCAATGATGAAGGGGAAGACAGTGATACAGTAATGAATTTAGATATGCTAAAAGTATAAATTATACACAAAATTTATAAGATATAGTATAAATATATTAGTTTCTAAGCAATTATGTAGTGTTAAAATGACAATAGAAATATATATATATTAGGCTTCCTTACTATTCTGTATTTTTAGACATACATGTTAACATGACTTATTTAACTTAATCTTACCTTTTCATTTTGCTTTTTTGAAATGGGTGTTGGTCACATTAAGCAGTGCTTAGGGCTTATTTTTGTCCATGAGCTCGGGGATAATTTCCTCATGGGCTTGGGAACCATATGTGGTGCTGTGTACCAAACCTGGGTAGGCCACATGCTACATAAGTGCCCTATGCTTTTACTGTTGCTCTGGCCATGTTTTACTCTTTTTAGGGGTGTTGGGCTCTTCTAGGCACTGTTCAGATACTATTTTGACTCTGCTAGGATCACTCCTGGTGCTGCTCAGGAAACCATATGTAGTTCTGGGGTTTCAAGCAAGATTTGGAAGGACATAAGGCAAGTGCTTTAACCCCTTTTTTATCTCTTCAGCTGGTATTTTATGTTTTTAATGTGGCCTGTAAAAAAATATAATATTATGGCTTGTGTTTGTGAATCACATCCTAATTCTATTGCATAGGGTTTTTGAACTATATCCCTACCATATTGTTTTTATACATTTAAATATATAATTTTGGAACTAGTGGGCTATAAAACTTTTCAAACGTGTATATTTTCTCTTACCAATTATTTTTTACTGAACTAATACTAAAAATAATTAATTCTTTTACCAGAAAGAATATAGTCTCCTTCCATATTAGATATAGTACTAAATATATTAGTTTCTAAGCAATTATGTAGTGTTAAAATGACAATAGAAATATATATATATTAGGCTTCCTTACTATTCTGTATTTTTAGACATACATGTTAACATGACTTATTTAACTTAATCTTACCTTTTCATTTTGCTTTTTTGAAATGGGTGTTGGTCACATTAAGCAGTGCTTAGGGCTTATTTTTGTCCATGAGCTCGGGGATAATTTCCTCATGGGCTTCGGGAACCATATGTGGTGCTGTGTACCAAACCTGGGTAGGCCACATGCTACATAAGTGCCCTATGCTTTTACTGTTGCTCTGGCCATGTTTTACTCTTTTTAGGGGTGTTGGGCTCTTCTAGGCACTGTTCAGATACTATTTTGACTCTGCTAGGATCACTCCTGGTGCTGCTCAGGAAACCATATGTAGTTCTGGGGGTTTCAAGCAAGATTTGGAAGGACATAAGGCAAGTGCTTTAACCCCTTTTTATCTCTTCAGCTGGTATTTTATGTTTTTAATGTGGCCTGTAAAAAAATATAATATTATGGCTTGTGTTTGTGAATCACATCCTAATTCTATTGCATAGGGTTTTTTGAACTATATCCCTACCATATTGTTTTTATACATTTAAATATATAATTTTGGAACTAGTGGGCTATAAAACTTTTCAAACGTGTATATTTTCTCTTACCAATTATTTTTTACTGAACTAATACTAAAAATAATTAATTCTTTTACCAGAAAGAATATAGTCTCCTTCCATATTAGTTTAGTACTTATACTGATTCAGTTAAGTCTACAAGACCATTTTCTCAACTTTCTATGGCAAAATATTTTCCCAATTGCTTTGTCTAACTAATTTTCAGGAGTTTTATTGTTCATAGTTCAAGAATAAGTGACAAGCATTTTTCTTCTGTCTAACTAAATTATTTACCAGTTGTTACAAATTCCAACTTGTGAATCTAATCACATGGGTTTTAGCAAGTTTTATTCCCTTAATTTAGAAAGTCTTTAACGCTTTCAGAGACTATCTTTCTTCTTTATGTCATCCCTAATTTTGTCTACTCAGCCAGAATTTTCATTAACTTAGAATCAATTCGTACAACATATCATGTCATTGTTTTTTTAATCATGACCTGCATCTCATTATAATGCTTTGCTTCATTAAGCCAGGAAAAGCATATCACAACTACTCCTAGAGTAAAAAAAAATACTATGAAGTCCTCAGTTAAAATTAATTTGAATAATTGGTATTTTATTTCTCTTTATAATATGTTTACAAGCTCACTTTTTCTTTCTATGTGAAATGAAGTTTCACAGAAATCTTCATAGAAATGAAGATTTATGTTAAATTTCTTGGGCTATTTCTTATGCTGAATTATTCACTTCATTAGTTTTTCTTTAGGTTTCTTTAGGTTAACTCTAGTAAGTAGTTACTAATA
The DNA here is from genome assembly GCA_021461705.1 of Cryptotis parvus. NCBI lineage: Eukaryota > Metazoa > Chordata > Mammalia > Eulipotyphla > Soricidae > Cryptotis > Cryptotis parvus. The sequence continues at coordinate 326,022 of JAJIBD010001305.1, read as the reverse complement.
CTTTGCCCAAGAAAAAATACTGAACATTTTTTCTTGATGAATTTATTTGATATTACTAAACTAAATTTTCATACTGACATTTTGAGAAAATTACTACTTTTTTCTAATATAAGCCATTTTACTGATGAAGTAAATAAATTTCATGGTCTCTATATGGTATAGATTTTTCTGTACCCATATTTTTATAGGTAAATTTCAAATATTGGAGATTTGAAAAGAAGAAAATTCATATTAATCTTAGAGTGCTATCAACCTTATTTGTTTCTTTTTTAAATTTATTTATTTTAAATTTATTTGAACACATTCAGCAGTTCTCAGGGCTTGCTCTCTGACTCTGCTTAGGTATCACTCCTTGGGGTACATATGTGGTGCAGGGGATAGAATCAGTGTAGACTACATGCAAGCAAGTGTTTTATTTTCTGGCTTCTCAACTTCCAATTTATGTATACATAAAATCATTACTGTCCATGGACACTTATGCTTTACTTTGATAATGAGTTAATAAACTGTAGCATTTCTCCTTGCCCTTGACATCCACATGCGCAGCTCCTTATAAGTGCAGTTTCAATGTCTACTGTCAGACAATAGGATCCCTGCTTTTTATATTGCACTAGCAACTCCACCTGAAGCAATTAAGAAAATTGCAGCAATAAAAGGGGAGAAGGGTTGGTAACTCAGTGGCTGAGTGCAGACTTTGTTTGCAGGAGGCCTGGGTTCAATCCCTGCTACTGCATCATATTTTCCTGAGTACTTCCAAGAGCGACCCTCTGAGTAACAAACCAGGGATAGCCCCTGAGCGCTATGTATGGTCCCCAAAACCTGTTAAAAATTTTAAAACAAAATAAGATTACTCTGATGTTGGCTAGCCATCAGTTCTGTTACTATAATTTAATACAATGAAGAGGTATCTCTCTATATTTTTAGTCTCAGGTATTGAAACATACTTCTTGGAGATATTTTCAAATTCCTATTTATTTATACTATGCAAAATAAAGTAAATTTATTGTTTCTGCTGCTTAATTTTGGGGGTTTTCCTTGGTGGAGTACCACACCAGCTGTGCTCAGGGTTTATTCCTGCCTCTGTACTCAGGTGCTCTGGAGTCCATATATGATGCAGAGTATAAACAGGTCAGTCAACATAAGGCAACCACCCTGCCCTCTGTACTATCTCTCCAGCCACTTAATGCATATTTTAAGGGTTTGATTTTTGCTTTTATTAATAAAATCATCTGATAAACAAAAAATACCCAACATGATGCCTTTTTAAATTTTGTTTACATCAGCAAATATGTAAGTACATACACATATTTTGTAATAATTTCTTATACCAAGAGTGACTAGTTGTATAACAACATAATATTTTTATATAGGAAATCAATTTATTCTGAGAAAGAGATCATTTTAGGATTAAAAGAGTCCAGTATAATTATAATAAAATACTTTTAATGTACTTTAAATGACAATTTATGACAAAAATCTATCCAATACATATAGTTTGATACAATTTTACAAATTTCGTCTATCACAACTACTATAGAATATTGTATCATCCAACAAGTATTCTTCTGCATCCTTAAAGTAAATTACCCATCTCCACTCTCTACCTTACTCCATGCAATTATTCATTTTCTGTCTAAGCATTTGCTTTTATATTCTAGAATTTCATATGAATGAATCCCGAAGAGTTTGATATTTTTTATACTTTTAACTCTGAAATCTATAAAGGTGCATAAAGTGATTCATTAAATGGCTATGTTATTATTTGGTTTCTATGCATCTATTGATTGAAATAAATATCAAGAAAATTTTGATTAAGTTTTTGTGAATATTAATTTTTGGTAAAATTATCTATTTTTATTCTAGGAGTTGAATTATTCATTTTCATTCTAAACTTTATAAGTAATTGTCAAATTATTTTTTGATTACTTGTAGTTTAATTAACAATGTCCATCGCAGTAGCAAAAAGTTCAGCACTTGGTGCCCTCAGATATATATTTATCTTTATGTTTGACTTTGTATAATATTTTCTAACTTTGTTTATACCCATGGTTGTAAAATCTCTTTGTAGTTTTTTAATTTGCGTTTCACTGCTAACTAATAATATTGAGTGTTTGCTCAATTGTTATGTGAATTCTTTCGTGAGTTGTAGTTCAGCTCTGTTGCATGTTTTCTTATTGGAGCATCTTTTTTACTAGCGGATATTAAGTTACAATATTTTGGAGTACAGTCCATTTCTCTCATTTATGTTACAAATAGTACCATCTATCTTTAGCTTTATTATTTCTGAAGAACAGAATGTTTTCATTTTGATGTGTTTTTGCCCCCAATTTTTTTTTATAATTTTTTGGTTTGAGGGCTACACCCAGTAGTGGTCAGGGCTTACACTACTTGGCTTTAAGTTAAGGATTCACTCCTTGCAAAGCTTGGAGGACCTTATGGGGTTCTGGGGATTGAACCCAGTTTGGGTGCATGCAAGACAAGCACTTTATCCACTGTATTATCTCTCTGGCCCTTGAGTGTATCTGATTTTTATCTTTTTTTCCACTATGATTAGTTTGTGCTTTTAGGATCCTAAGAAATATTTTCTTCTAAGATTCTTCATTCATTTTAGCATTTATATATAGACAAAAAAGCCATTGCCCTATCATTGTACATGATGTGACTCAAGAATTAGATTTATTACTATAAGTAACCAATGTTTTCAAAACCAGTTTTGAAAGGATTACTATTGTTTTTGGAATAAAAATGTTATTCCAATGTAACAATTCTATAATCTTGTCAAAAAATTAATGAGATTAAATTTATAATTAAACATTTCAAAATTGCATTAATATATATGTCTAACATTATATGTCTAACATTATATGTCTAACCAAATATCTTATCTCAGAGCAAGACTTAAGATTCAGGGAATATACTCTTCTACTGCTTAATTTTTTAGATTTACTTGTTAATAGTGGTTTAAACAACTAGATTATAAATTGCTTCAGTGCAACCTTCTTTGCACTTTTTATTCACTGAATTGCGTTTATCTGTGGGGCTTGAACATGTTTGAAGCATGAACATTAGGTATTTTTCCTTCAAATATTTCTTCTTTCCAGTGAACTTCAATGAAAGCTAGAGTAGACTTCCAGATATTCTCTCACTATGGGTCTTACAGCGAATTTTCACATTTTGTTTTTCTCATTGTTTCCTCGCTGTACTTTAATGTAAGTTTCCATTACTATAGTTATTTTTTTCTTACTGAATAAACTTGTTTTGTTTGCTTTTTGGCTTACACCCGATGACGCTCAGGGGTTACTCCTAGCCAGGCTCGGGGACCATATGGGATACCAGGGATCAAACCGGGTCGGCCTGTTGCAAAGCAAATGTCCTACCCACTGTGCTATGGCTCTGACCCCCTGAATAAACATTTTAAGATAGCATCCAATAAATTAATAAATTTATTTATTTATTGCTCATTTAGTATTTTGAATTAGAAGTTTTACTTGGTCCATATATATATGTATATATACATATAATGTATATATATTTAGTTATATTCTTAATAGTCATTTTCTTTTTATTTTAATTAATATGGGGAGTGGTGGTGGAGAGTTATTAGGCCATACCTACATCTGCTCAGTGATTGCTCTTGGCAGTTCTCAGAGGACCAACTATATGTGGTGTTGTGTATTGCAGTAGGGTTCGCCAAGTGCAAGGAAAGCGTATAACCCCTGCTCTCTCTCTCTCCATTCCAGTATGTTTTCCCTTAAGTTAACACCTATGCTTATAAAATATAAATTCCTTTTAGCTAGTTCTAGCTTCCCTAGCATTGTGTGTTGCTGTTACTGTTTTTACCCCATTATATCATTCTTGTTTTCCGATCTGTTTAATGTTAGAAAATTTTCATCAAATGTTAATTGTTGGGATATTTTTGTCCTTCTTTAAGTCTGATCTTTAACGATTTATGTTTTGTTGGAATAAGTCAATAGTATCTAAGATAGTCACTTTGTTCTCCCTATCTTTCTCCACTCCTCTTTCCCTCCCCTCATGAGCATTCTTAACTTTAGTGAATGACCTGAATTTTTACAGAGAATTCATCCCTGTGGATGGCCACAGGGAATTCTCAATCTTGGCTAGGCTAGGAAGGCAGGAATTAGGATGGAGAAGGAATGAAAATAATTTGTAAGAGATTATAATTAACTATGAAGGGATAAAGCCACTTGGTGTGGAAGCGGAGGTGTGGTACTGAGGTGGGGAGATCCATCTCATTCACCTTTAGGCTAACATAACTTTAACTTTAGAAGCTGAAGGTCAATTTGAATCCTAACCAAGTAAATGTAGTTATGTGGCATTACTCTTTTCTCCTGGGGTTTAAATTTCTTCTATTATAGTTTTATTTGTTTTAATATTCATATTAAAAACAGAAATGGAATAAAAAATAGAAAGACTATTTTTTTCTTATTAATTTTCAAACATGCTTGTACAAATATTGAATAGGCACTGAAAATTCATATGTATTGGGTGACTTGGGCATGCTACAATTACATTGAACAAACCAAGCAAAAATTAAGATACTTATATTCTGTCTAACTTTGCAAAACTTTTAACCTCAGTTTAAAGAGCTTATTCTCTTTAAAACTCTTCTGTCGTGCCTCCACTACCCACCTCTTCTTTCCTTTTTCTTTCTCTGGTAGCTTTGAGAGCCAGTGTTCAACTTATACCATGATTTCATAGCAACATGGTAAATTAATCAAACCTCAAATAGTAAAGAAAATATATCCAATAAAAAAACAAATTCAAATCTCAATGTTTGAATAATGAAACATAACATCAGAATGCTGGCTACCATATATGCAGTTTTTTACCCAAACAATACTGAGCACCAGTTACATTTTGTCTGTTATATGTTTAATATTTCTCTCTACACAGTTAAGTTGTGACCTGTACCTACCTGGAATTTTTTCTGTCACCAAGTTCAAGCTGCCTTACAATTCATCATAATTCCAATGAAGCATTTTTGTCATTATCTTTCTATGACAATGATGATTTATTTAAGAATGACTACTATTTAGTGAAATAAATAGTCCTAGTGTTCTTGCATTAGAAATTAAGGCCAGTGAAAGCCATGATCAATAACAATATAACACCTACAAATAGGAAAAATCTTCTGGAAGCATAAATTCATGGATATGTTTGTAATAATGTCAAAATCTTAAAATTACAATGACAGACTTAGAAAAAAATTATGCTATTGGGTGAGAAACTATGAGGTGCATAGGAGAAGAGTTTTCTCATGAAATTCCAAAGGCTATATGCCTTTTTTTTCAATTTACCTCTTAATCTTCAGTTGGGTAATGTAGAGAGAGAATATAAAAGTGGTGGAAAATGAGCAATAGATTTTATATTAGCTTAGATCCAGAAGTATTGAGGTTTTTATTTAATTAGGTGTAGAAATATGTCCTTAAAGCAATCAGAATATTGGCTTAAGTTAAAGTGTTGGTAAAGCTTGGGGGGTTTCTTTTTCATCCTCTTTAATTACCATGGGCTTTTAGATGGTTTCTAAAGTGAATTAGGAAGTTCTCAGACATGTGGTATTAAGGTCCATGCCCAGGGAGTTTAAATATGGATATGCAACTTCTGATTCTTGGATAGTGTGTTGGTACTGTATATTTTTAATGGTTACATTTTTCCTTGACTAGTATAAAAGATTTACTGTTACAGTTTGTGTGTGGCCAGGCAGTGGCATATGGAAAAGCTGTTTCCTGCTATTTAATTTAATTAGCCCAATCACGTGCCAGCCTTCGGGCATGTCACTCTGGACCTCTGAGGCTCTTTGTCTGTCAAAAAGATGGACAATATCTTGGCTTTGTTTGGTTGCTCCACGTGCTGCAGATAAAAACCACTGAAATTCCGACTGTTTGTTTAACCAAATCTTTGCATTTTTACCACTTGGCTTTGTTTTCTCTTTTATGAAAAAGATGACATTAAGGACATGCAAAGTTGAAAAAAATATTAAGGATATGAAGAAGAGGTGTAATAGTGTTGAGGAGTATAGTTTCCTAATATGAAATTTTTAAGCTTATTGCTAATTTATTAGTTGAAACTCAAGACAAGTATTGTTGAGTCATTTAATTCCTAACTTAGCTGAGAAACTATCATTTTAAGTCAAACCTCCTTTTCTTCGTTTGTGTGTGTGTGTGTGTGTGTATTACAGATGTTTTTCTTCATCTTGCAAAGTATTTAAATCTCTCAGTGACCTACTATGAAGAAAGTGGTCTTCTTCAATAGTTTGCATGAAAATATTCTAGACAGTGAATAACACATTTTGTCACTATTAGAAAAGCTTCCAATATTTCATTGATTTCTTTTTAATCAAGATATTTAAAATTTTTGTCTGGTAATTGATGTGCACATGTTTAAATTTTTATTATAATTTTAAAATAAAATTTAAAATTTGTATTTAGTAATATTTTGATAATGATGCGTTGCTCATAGTTTTAAGACTTTAAAATTTGTGAGGAATATTTAAAAATAATCATAAGATGAGAAAGTACTTCCTGTAATTTGGGAATTAGATTTGCAAGCAAGACTTTTTTTGACAAGGTTTTGACTTTTTGACAACTTTCAGTTGTCAAAGTGTCTTGTCCAAGTGTCTTGTCCAGGTTGATAAACTTATTTGAATATTCACATGTAAGAATAAGATATTCCAGATTTCATTGTCTTAGTTCATTTTTAAGAGCACTTGCATATGGATTTAATCTGCACTTTGAGAGTTAAATTATATTCACACCAAGCATCTAGACCATGTGCACTTCTCTCTTGCATGCCAAGATAAAATTTCCACCTTGTAACATCCAGACCTTCAGAGATACCAGTAGGACTTATTCTTAATGATTGACAGTTGGTCTTAAAGGAAAAAAAAATCCTGTTAAAGCAACAGATAAGGACTTTTAAAGAGAATTACTGAAGATTTTACTTTGATAGATAAATTTATAGGATTAAAAGTGGTAGGAAAAAGGGACTGGAGAGACAGTATAGTAGGTAGCATGCTTGCCTTGCATGTAGCCAACCCTGGTATAATTGCCAGCACTTCATATTATCCCCCCAAGCCCCACAAGGAGTAATTCCTGAGCATAACTGAGTGTGGCATAACAAAAACAACAACAACAACAACAAAGTGGTAGTAAGGAGAAACTAAGTTAAAGCCTTCAATTTGCTTTTAGTTTTTGCTTTGTGTTTTGTTTTTGTTTCTGGGATGCACATTGTAGTGACAACGCTTAATCTTCATTTAGGGATCACTCTTGTTGGACTTGAGATCAAATGTAGTGCTGGGGACAGCACCAACAAGGCAAGTGCACTACCTACTGAGCTATTGTTCTGGCTCTTCTTCGATTGTGCTACTTATGCTCTTAACAAACACAATTCTTACTATATAATTTACCATCATAAAACAAACATTCATAATTACCTCTTAGCAAATATTGATGCCACGAGTAATGCAAAGTGAAAAACAATTAATAGAGACCCTGAACTTTTTAAAGTCAAGAAGGTATTAACAACAAAGAAAGTGTGCTTTGAATTTTCTAATAATTTTCACTATCAGTTATTCAACTGTAATTAGATCTTCAGTCTATTTTCAGCCTCATTGCTATAGTCTATAGCTGTTTTGACTATTTTTTGGGATCCAAGGAATTAAATATAGGGCTTATTTGTGTATATAGTTCTTTAGTGTGATGAATTTTCATTTAAAAAAGTTTTAAACAGGGGCCAGAGCGATAGCACAGCGGTAAGGCGTTTGCCTTGCAAACGGCCAAACTGGGTTCGATTCCTCGGCATCCCATATGATGCCCTGAGTGCCGCCGGGAGTAAATCCTGAGCCAGGAGTAACCCCTGAGCATTTCCGTGTGATCCAAAAAGCAAAAAAAAAAAAAAAAGAGCTTTAAAGATTTAGGGTATTAGTTATACAAATATATACCCTACATAAGCTTTTAAATAAATCAGTATTCATTTAAGAAAATTCATTCTGTTGCTTGCTCAGCTTCTTAAATTAGTATACTTAATTTTAAGAACTACAAAGACTCTCATAGAAAATATACTTATGGAAGAAATACAGTATTATTTTTTTTAAATTCAGTCTCTCAGTATTGATTTTTCTTGAGAGTTGTACAAGAATAAAGTAACTAATGTTTGTGGTTAAATTAGTAGTAATAAAGTGAAATTAAATCAAGAAATTGTGTTTTAAAAGTATTATTTGTCAAGAGATAATTAATGAACACAAGTGTTAAAATGGTATAACAATATTTCTCCTAGGAAATGTAATTCTTATGAAATTATGTTTGGAAAAACCTAATTATTATGTTTAAAGTAAATATGAAGATTCAAATAGATATTTTGAAATAAACTGTCAAAAAGTATTTTTAATTAAGCTTATAAATCATTTGGCTTCATAATAAGCATTAGTAAACTTTCTTTACAAAGGAGTCCGAAATTTTATTTCTTACATGCTAGAACATGTAACTATGAATGAAAATTGGTCAGTGTTCTTCATCTATTCCCTTTAATTGTTGAATATTCAATAATCATTCAGGCCAATTCATAAATCTATACTAATCATCTACCAGATGATAGATAAGGTCTACCATATGCAAAAACAAGGCCATTTTAAATAAAGTAGCCAAATGGATTTACAGTCTTTTGGGAAATGGTGCATGAAAACAAATGATGAAGATACCATATCATTTCATCACCATGGTGTGTAATCACCATAAATCTGTCATCTCTCTTTATTGATTGAGATATTTCTGCATCTAATTTACTGATTTTTGATTAAAATCCACATCAGCTGGTCCTATTCTTTCCAATGCATCTTGCTATCTGTGGATGGACCTCATGCTTATTTAATCCCTGAACCGCCTAATGATTCCAAGTAGGAAGGAAGTCATACTGTGGTTGCATGACCTCAGTTACATACATTAGTTACTCTACAAAATAGTTCTCATAACAAATATTTAGTATTTCTGTTTCATTTATAAAAATAAAAGATATTTTTCAAAGAGAATGCTTATTTATTTTAGGAAGACTGAATGGATTTTGATTTTTTATTTTTACTCATTACTCTGAGAGAATTTTAATAGCAGAAATCAAGATTTTGGTTACAGTATTTCAAAGCCATTTAAAAATTGAGCTATCAAATATTGTGTCAAGATATAGGGCTGATTTATCTGCATGTAATTTATATTAACATGGTTCCATTTCTAGATTTTATTTGGGTAAAATTTAAAAAAAGTTAACATCTTATCTCTTTGTAGCAAATTAGTTGTAAGATACGTGAACATTGTTGGGCAATAGAGATTGAGAAAGTTTTCCTCTTATAAAACTAAATCAGGGAACAAATGATTGCACAGCGGGTATGGCGTTTGCCTTGCACACAGCTGAAGCGGGTTTGATCCTCATGTCCCATATGGTCCCCCTGAGCATTGCCAGGAGTAATTCCTGAGTAAAAAGCCAGGAATAACCCCTGAGCATCGCTTCTGGGTCTGACCCCAAAAAGCAACTAAATGAATAAATAGATTAATAGATAAATAGATAAATATATACATAAATAAATAGTTAGAACTGAAATCAAATTCTTGCTCAGTAACTGCCTCCATGTTTTCTTCCTTTCAATCTCAGATAACATTTCTATTCTCTGTTAACAATCAGTTTGACTCTCTTGGACACAACATATAAGTAGATCATGCACCATTTGCTTTTCTGGTAACTGACTTATTTAGCATATTTTCCTCACAGTTATTCATTCTGTAGCCCATGAAAGAATCTTCATTTTTTTGGGGGCAGGGCGATAGCCCAGCGGGTAGGACATTTGCCTTGCACGCAGCCGGCTCATGCCGGCCTGGGTTTGATCCCGGCATTCCACATGGTCCCCCGAGCACCGCCAGGAGTAATTCCTGAGTGCAGAGCCAGGAGAAACCCCTGAGCATTGCCGGGTGTGACCCAAAAAAGCAAAAAAAAAAAAAAAAAAGAAAGAATCTTCATTTTTTTTGAATAATGCTCCACCTACATATATATATATACATATATATTTTCTTTATATATGTATATAACTATACATATATATTTTCTTTATATATATATGTCCATTGATGGGTATGTTGCTGTGACACCTTTACTATATATATAATACATGATGCCAAGTAAACCTGGATGTTCATTCATTTCTTTTTTAACAATATGAAACAGTGAGACAAAGTTTCACATTATGTATATACTAAGTGATATTGCTGCATCACATGACAATTCTCTTTTTAATATTTCTGAGAAATATCCAAACTATTTTCTGTAATGAGTGTATCCTCTTTCTTTCCTACTATAGTGCAAAAGTGTTCTGATTTCTCCACATTCTCACCAGCATTTGTCGTTTGGCCTTGATTGTGGTGATTTATCCACTATGAGTTTATAATCTAGGGGTAAGAATTTGTGCTTCCTTGATGATGAGAAATGTTTGGAATTTTACTTATTCATGTCTGCCATTTATATATTTTATTTGTAGTGATATTCGTATATGTTTTGTCCATCTTTCAGTCAGGTAATTTGTTTGTTGCTGAATTATGTAATTCTTATATTCTAGAAAATGATCAGATAATTGGTTTGCAAATATTTCTTCCATCCTATACTTAGATTATCTTTCTGTTTATTTCTTTGATGCATGAACTTTTTAAAGATTGCTGGATTTTCTTTTTTTTTTTTTTTTTTTGGGTCACACCCGGTGATGCTCAGGGGTTACTCCTGGCTCTGCACTCAGGAATTACTCCTGGCGGTGCTCTGGGGACCATATGGGATGCCGGGATCGAACCCGGGCCGGCACAGGCCGGGCCGCATGTAAGGCAAACACCCTACCCGTTGGGCTATCGCTCCCGGCCCGATTGCTGGATTTTCATTGGGATACTTTTACCTCCTTTGCCTGTGAGTATGGAACTCTTTAGTATTCAAATTTATTTACTCCAAAATAAGGAAATTGCAGTAACTAAGATATGAAATTCAGGAAAAGATTTTGGTCAATTTTATTGGCAACCTAGAACTTTTATAAAAGCTACAATAAATTGCTCTAATGGCTTGATTAATACAGAAATAGGTATACTTTGAATATTTAAAGACAACTGTTAAAATCAGTCCTAAAAATGGTGCTTGATCTTAGAGAAAGTTATTCAATTTTTAAATAATGCATTTCTTCATTTTAAATTTTAATTTAGGATCAAGGTCCTCAAACCTAAAAATAAGGCTAATCATCAGCTTGGGAATCTTATTTCCTTCCTTCTCCAGAGAGTAATTTTTTTCATATTTACATGAAACATATATTTTTCTAAATGCAGACGCCATTGGGCTACACTGGCATGTAAGAGAACCAAATGGAAATGTTATTGGCACCCGCTCTAGCAAATTGAATAATGGGATATAAAGTGATATATTTATACTTGTTAAAATATTATATATCACTTGACATCCCGTTATTCATTGATTTGCTCGAGTGATGCCAGTAATGTTTCCATTTGTCCCTGTCACGTGCCAGTGTAGTCCAATGCATCTGCTTGCTCCAGGAATACAAAGAGCCTCAAAATGTTTGATCAGGGTCTTGACGAAGTCTGACATCTTGTAGGTGGGCAGCCATGGTGACTTCCCTGGGGATCCATTCAGTAACGGCTCTAGTCCAGTGGTTATCTCTAAAGTAGCACTACATGTCCAGCCTATCTGATTTTTCATGCCTTGGCAAACAAGACAGAGTCCCGGACTCTGGATCACCTATGGAGGTTGGAACTCCGGATTCCTTCTCTCACTTGAATGAGTTGTAATATTCCAAGCATAGCTCTTTTGATTCTTCTTTGGGAGACCTGAATAGTGTTCTCAATTTTGCTTTCGTAGGACCCAGGTCTCTAAGATGTATGTTAATGCAGGGAGAATGGTGGAGTCAAAGAGGTGTGCCCATAGTTGGAGGTTCTTCATCCTTTTTAGCTATTTCTTTGATGCTATTAATTAACTAATTAATTAATTAATTAATTAATTTTTTCTATATCTATCTATCTAGCTATTTGTTCATTCATTCATTTATTCATTTGATCTATTTATATAGCTATCTATTTATTTATTATCTATTTATTTATTGCTTTTTGGGTCACACCCAGCAATGCTCAGGGATTACTCCTATCTCTGCACTCAGGAATTACTGCCGGTGCTCATGGGACCATATTGGATGCTGGGGATCAAACCCAGGTTGGCCGTGTGCAAGGCAAATGCCCTACCCACTGGACTATCGCTCCAGCCCTCTTGGATGACCTTGAGGTGCTCCACGCCACTCTCTTTCTCCTGTGCAGCTTAGGTACTAGGTTGTTCTTCATGTTGAGTATTGACCTAGGTACACATAACTGCTGCATTCAGAGATGTTTGTTCCATTGAGAGTGAATGGAGCATATGGAACTAGCTTGTTTTTCATGAACATTGTTTTGTTGAAATTCAGCAGTAGACCTACCTTACCACTTTCATGGGGCCTTTGGAACTAGTTAATTTTTCATGTACATGTTTTGTTGAGATTCAGCTGTAGACCTATCTTTCCACATTCTTGGTCAAAGTCAGGCAGCATTTGTGCCGCTTGGCTAATGTTTGGTGTTATTAGAATGATGTCATCAGCAAAGCACAGGTGGTGTAGTTGCTGACAGTCTATCTTCACTCCCATTCCTTGCCATTCTAATTGCCGTATGATGTTCTCAAGGGTGGCGTTGAAGAGTTTCCATGAAAAATATCACCCTGCCAAACCCCTCTTTTGACATCAATGATCATTTCCTTGTAGAATAGTGAGATCCTGGTGGTGAATCCATAATACAATTCACGAAAGATCTTGGTGTATTGAGTTTGATCACCCTTCGGTCTCAACAGAATCAAAGGCTTTCTTTAAATCAATAAACTTTAGACAGAGTGGCATCTTGAACTTCCTACAAACCTCAGTGAGCTTGGTTACTGTGTGGATATGGTCGATTGTGCTGAATCCTTTTTGGAACCCATCTTGCTAGCATGGTTGTCCTTCATCTAATGTTCTGCCAATCCTGTTCAGGATGACTCAAGTGAACACCTTGTAGATGACGGACAACATGTAGATGGGGCGATAGTTGCCACTGTCGTGGATATCTCCCTTCTTGAACAGTAGAACTGTCCTGCTGGTTTTCCATTGGGAGGGAATCTTGCATACAGACAGAAGAGCTGAGCCAGTTAACCAACTTCAGTTCAGATTCACAGACCACTGAATAACTTTAAAATATCCTCAATTCTAAATGCCTTTTACTACTAGGCTAAATTTCAAACAAGTCCTTCTTACTGCTCCACGTTATTTTAATGAGAAAGTGTTCCTAATTTTAGAAACAAAACCAGAACAACAGTGTATGATTGCTTTACAATTGTTGCCCATTTTTTTCTTCAGATTAAACGCATCACTTGCTATATTATTTGTTTCTTTTTGATGAATATGACATTATATTGAGGATTGAATCCAAGTCTTCATACCTGTAAAAATGCTCTCAGAGAGAGAGAGAGAGCAAGAGAGGTGTGTATGAGAAGAAAAGGAAAAATGCCTGCTATAGAAGCAGGCTGGGGGGAGTGGGGAGGGAGTTTGGGGACATTGGGTGGGAGTAGGGCACTGGTGGAGGGACAGTGCTGAAACACTGTATGACTGAAACCCAATCATGAACAATTCCTAATTGTATATCTCATGGTGGTATAATAAAAATATTTTTTAAAAATGTTGTTATGCATGAAGCTATATCCCAGTCCCTTTAATTCATAAATGTAACTTGTTTACAAAACTCACACCTTGTAATCATAGCTTAGAAGACATTGGAATTCCCATTTCTTCAGTTCTTTTATTTTTAATCATTGCTGAATGTTTTAATTCTCTAAGTTGTTTTTATTTAGGTACTGGGTTTTATAATACATAATTATGTCATTAATTATACTTTTCATAGATACATTATTACAGTATGCACCTACCACCAGAGCCCTCTTCCATACAACAGTGTCCCAAGGACTCCCATGTAAGCTTTAGTTCTATAAACAAAATCTTGAGTTATATTTTTTATCACCTATGTGAGATTTACCTTTATTATAAAGATCATTTTTATCTACAATACGCTTATTCCTTTTTGCCTCATAGTAAACATGATAAAAAACAAAATTTAAGTCTATAGGATAACAGGAATTTATTTCTGCCTGTTTCTTCAAATCTCCATCTGTCCATTGGATTCTGTGTTTTTATCCTGTCTAAAAATTTATAGAAAATATATTTATTATCTCTGTTAATAATCATAGCAAAATGCAAGGTTAAAAGGACATATAGCATATTTTTTCTCCTACATGTATAATTCTAAAAAATTAATGTTTAATTTTTTAGCTAGTTTTAAATTGCACTTTATACTTAATTGAGGGTCACACATACATAATCAAAGTTTTAAGTGTTGAGCAGAATTCTGCATAGCTCTAATCAATTTATAATCTGATAAGAAAAGTATAGGTCTAGGAGCCTCTTGGTAGAGAGTTTTGGGTTTTCCAGGTATAATATCATGTCATCTTCAAATAGTGATAACTTGGCTTCTTCCCTTCCTATCTGGATGCCCTTAACGTCTTTTTCTTCCCTGATTGCTATGGCAAGTACTTCCAGTACTATATTGAATAGAAGTGGTGAGAGTGGGCAGCCTTGTCTTGTCCCTGATCTTAAGGGGAAGGCTTTCAGTTTTTCCCCATTGAGAATGATGCTCGCTGTGGGCTTGTAGTAGATGGCCTGGATTATCTTGAGGAAGGTTCCTTCAATCCCCCATTTTACGGAGAGCTTTCATCATGAACGGGTATTGTATCTTGTCAAATGCCTTCTCTGCATCTATTGATATGATCATATGGTTTTTTATTTTTCTTTTTTGTTGATATGATGTATTATGTTGATTGACTTGCGGATGTTGAACCATCCTTGCATTCCCGGGATGAATCCCACTTGGTCATGGTGTACAATCTTTTTGATGACTCTTTGGATTATATTTGCTAGTATTTTGTTCTTATAGTAGAGTAGCAGGGTACAAAATCAATACCCAAAAAGTCAATGGCCTTCCTATATGCAAACAGTGAAAGAGAAGAAAGGGACATTAAAGAAACCCCTTGCCGAAAAATCGGGACCTGGCTATAGACCTAAAAGATACCCATGATGTTCTTCAAAGAAATTGAACAAACACTCCTGAAATTTGTATGGAATAATAAAACCCCACGAATAGCTAAAGCAATCCTTGGGAAAAAGAAGATGGGAGGTATCACTTTCCCCAACCTCAAGCTCTACTACAGAGCAGTTGTAATTAAGACAGTGTGGTATTGGTATAGAGACAGACCCGTAGACCTATGGAATAGAACTGAGTATCCTGAAACGCACTCACAAATATACAACCACTTAATCTTCGATAAAGGAGCAAAAAAATATTAAGTGGAGCAAAAGAAAGCCTCTTCAACAAATGGTGCTGGGAAAACTGGGCAGCTACATGTAAAAAAAATGAACTTAGACCTCCTTCTAAAGCCATGCACAAAAGTCAGATCAAAATGGATTCTAGATCTCGGATATCAGACATGAGTCTATAAGGTATATCGAAGAAAACATAGGAGAAACGCTCTATGACATCGAAACGAAAAGTATCTTTAAAGACGACACACCACTGACCAAGCAAATGGAAGCAATGATAAACAAATGGGATTATATAAAATTGAAAAGCTTCTGCACCTCAAAAGAAACGGTGACCAAGATACAAAGACAATCCACAGAGTGGGAAAGGATATTCACCCAATACCCATCTGACAAGGGGTTAATATCCAGGATATATCAGGCACTGGTAGCACTCCACAAGAAGAAAACAGCCAACCCCATCAATAAATGGGGAGAAGAAATGAACAGAAGCTTCCAAAAAGGAGAAATTCGAATGGCCAAAAGGCATATGGAAAAGTGCTCTTCATCTTTAATCATCAGGGAGATGCAAATCAAAACAACAATGAGGTACCATCTCACCCCACAGAGACTGGCACACATCCAAAACAGCAAGAACAACCGGTGCTGGCGTGGATGTGGGGAAAAAGGGACTCTCATCCACTGCTGGTGGGAGTGCCGACTGGTCCAGCCCTTTTGGAAAACAATATGGGCATTCCTCCGAAAGCTAGATATTGAGCTCCCATTTGATCCAGCAATAGCACTCCTGAGAATATACCCTAGAGACCGAAAAACACATAGCAGAAACACTATCTGTACTTCTTTATTCATCTCTGCGCTATTCACTATAGCTAGAATCTGGAAACAACCTAAATGCCCGAGAACAGAGGACTGGCTAAAGAAACTGTGGTTCATCTACACTATGGAATACTATGCGGCTGTCAGAAAGGGATGAAATTATGAAATTTACCTTCAAATGGATGGACATGGAGTCTATCATGCTGAGTGAAATTAGTCAGAAGGAAAAGGACAGATATAGAATGACTGCATTCATTAATAGGATATAGATACCAGTGCTTTAATAAATATGGGAAATGGTAATGGCAGATTAAAACTCACCACTGAATATACACAAAGAGACTTAAGTGATAAACTCTAAATATCTGCAGGGCTAGCCACAATGTGTAAAATAAGAGGGAGAGAGATGCAGAGACAGAGAGAGAGATAGAGAGAGAAAGAGAGGAAACTGGGGTACCTGCTATTAAGGCGGGTGGGGGACGGGAGGGGAGGGGTACATTGGTGGTGGAAATGGGGCACTGGTGGAGGGATGGGTGCTGGAATACTGTATTACCAAGAACCAATTATGAACACCTTTGTAATTGTATGTTTCACGGTGGTATAATAAAAAAAATTAAAAAAAAAATAAAATAAAAAATAAAAATAAAAATATAAAAAAAGAAAAGTATAGGTCAATTACACAAGTAATAATTAAGTATCACTTGTATCACTTGTCTTCCCCTTGTTCATCGATTTGCTCAAGCGGACAGCAGTAACATCTCCATACATATTGTTGCTTGCTAGTGTAGCCTAAGGGCATCTGCTTGCTCCATGAACATGAAGAGTCTCAAACCATTAGTTCAGGTCATGGAATTGAGGTCTATAAATGGTTTTGGCATATCAAATACGACTTGGGTAGCTTGCCAGGCTCTGCCATAATAATTCAGTAAAATATGATAAATAATGCATGATAAGTAGTAGCAATTTGGAATTTCATTTTTATGAAAATGACTGTTGCATATTGCATTTCTCAAATCTGTGATTTAATGGACAATTGCCTTTGAATCCATAAAAGTTTGTAATTTGTCTTTGGTAATATTATTTCTATATGTATATATACTTTGCCTTGGTCAACATAATTTCCAGCATAGGCAATAATAATCTATTTAACTTACCAGTTATTCAGTAGTACTAGCTCGTTTTTAAAGTTGATGTATTTAAATAAACTTTTCACTCAACCCACTGGTCATATGGTTCCCTTTATGTATATTTGCAAGAAAGCGCAGACTAGTTTAAGATTCTTGAAACAACAGATATTCAGAGATGTTTTAATTTAATTTATGGCAGTATTTTAAATTTATAACTGATAGTATCATAGAACTCCTTTAACAACAAAAATATTTTTATATTGGGGTAAACAATACCTGTGCTATTCAAAATTAACTTAGTGGCATTTGTGTTCTTATTTTCACAACTGAAGTTATTTTAACTGTATACATAAAACAGCATTATTGTAGCAACACATTTAGTATTCAGATATCTTTAGATGTAACGAAGAAATAAGACTTCAATAAAGAACATATCCAAGGAGGTAACTTCAGCTGCTTAAAGCTAATTTACAGCCTAAGAATTCCTGACTCATAACAAATAGGGATGCAAAAACGGAAAATCTTTGTATTTCTTTAGAAATTCAAAAGTAGATAAATTAATTTTAACATGCTTTCCCTACAAGGGTCTTGTTTTTCTCTATTTTATGTTTAGATTGTTTCTTATAGTAGTTTTAATCTTCCCCCATAAATTCCCTCCTTTACTGGTTATAGAGCATGCTAGAACTTTATAGAATTTTTCCATAATGTAATGTAGGAAGGAATATGGTAGCTATCAAATTTCCCTCTATAAGCAAACAAAAAAGCTCGGAAATCCCACAAACATTCTATATCGTTGAATACTGAATACAAATGGCAATTTATTAAATTCTGTATGCATACATGCATGTGCACATGATATATGTCTGTATATAATTCTCCATTTTTAGTTACCATTTTAATATTACTGTATATTATTTTAATTCAGTTTTTTATTAGCAAGGATAAATAAAAAAATTTCAAATGCAGTACCTATTATTTACGCTCTCAGAGATCAAGAATAATGGAGAAAAATTCTATTATATAAAGCTGCCCATGAGATAAGAAATGTTTTTCTGTAAATTTTGAAATGATAATTGCTCCATTTCTAGTGCAGTCATATATAAATTTAATGAATAATATGTCTATACACAAAAAATGATTCGACTTAACTTCAATTCAAGCCCCATATCTAAATCAATTTGGGAAACTTTTTGTGTACATCTATTGTTGATAACGTTAATTCCCGGAGATTCTTATCTATTACTTTTATAGTTTTTATTTTTTTAATCTGATATAGAATTCTGGGCTTGCCACTTAGAGTTAAAAACATTTCTGTATTGTTTTTTTTTTTAATTTCCTTCTTGGATACATAATCGTGTGCCTACAAATTCTTCAAAATAGAAGGCAGTTGATTAGACAACTAGATCCTACGGCTTCCATTGAAAAACTAGAAGCAGCAGACATCCAGGGGAAATGTCTTTAGTTTATCTTTAAATTGGAGCAGGGCAGAGGTCACTGGCTGAAAGGGAAGTCAAAATGACAAGGACCCTAACAGTTGTAAAGAAAGGTTAGGACAAGTAAATATCTTTCCATGAGACCCTTGAATTGTTGTGAGCTACCTAGCAAAAAGCATTTGTTGTTGAAATAAATTGAAACATCACTGGCTTAGAAAAATAAGAGTAAAATAGTTTGATCTAAAAGCTACGAGAGTCTAATTTAAATAGACTTTAAAAATGAATTCATTTTTTTTTTTGCTTCTAAACCTGCATTTTCATACATAACTTAGAATTACAGGACCTGATAAATTAAAAAATAGAGTTCACAAAAGAACATGAAAAAATACTTTATCATACACATGAACACTATTAATACATTTTTAACAATTACTCTTAGAGAAAACCCTAGTTTCAGAATAAACTCTTAATTTCAAATGAGGAGGTTTTCTTTTAAAAAAGTAATTGAATTTCCATTGAATACATTTTCATCCCTTACTATGAAACAGATATTGAATATAAACTAAAACTGGAGGTAGCAAAAGTATCACAATTAAAATGGTCTCTATGACATTCTTAAAAGTTCAAAAATTGTGAATTTTCTGGTAGGTTTTCTGGTAAGATAAAGCCAAGAAGCAATGTCACAGCGTCAATGGTAATTGCTGCAGAGATTCAAAATGTAAGAGTAGAATGATTCAGATTCAAAGAGAGGAAGAAAAAAATCAGAACCAAAAGAACCCATTAGAAATCATTTAGAAATGAAAGCGCTTTGACCAAAAAAAAACAATGCCTGATAGTCTCAGAGAAATGTTCGCACTAATAGTACAGTTTTTTTTTTTTTGTCAGTTTATGGTTTACAGCAATGTTTGTTCAAGCCAATTTTGTGCAAGCATGGTAGCATTAAGGAGTAGTGCTCAGCACGATGGATTTATGGTCCGTTTTGCTTATGGCCATTAGGTTCATGAGAAGCCTAGTTTCTTTTGATTTAAACAGGATATCATTGGTTTGGTTGGTGGTATATTTTTCTGTGGCTATGGTTGACTTAAAATAAGAAATTTAAATTTACTTGCCAACTATATCTAGGAAGAGGGATAATCTAAATTGTCCAAATTCTGTTAAGAAGAGGAGTCACAATCTTGCATATATCACTAGAAGAGATGACAGAAATTCCACCAATGATGTATTTAAAACATTCTTCCATGGGTAATTTTATCACCTTTTAATCAAGATTTATTGACACTGAACAGTGGTATTTCAACAAATGGTCTTCAATGTCCTTGAGAAAGGCAAAGAGACAAAGAGGCAGTGGCTGAGAAGAGGCCGCACATTTGATAAGCAGCCCTGCTGGTTCATTTCTAACCAGCACATCATGGCCTGTTTCTCAGTCCTTCCTAGAGAGTCCCCTTATCAGACACTGGAGAGCTGCTTCTTCATACTTCGCATTCAAGAAGGCTCCAGGTGAACTGATGTGCATATGAGCTTTTGTATATACATAGCAAGGAGATGTCACTGCTGTCATATACTAAAATGCATCACGGTGAAATTGACATTTCTGAATTTTTTTAATTCACATATTTGCAAATAATATCTCACAATGGTGTGTAGATTGCACAATAGGAGTGTTAGGATGTTTCCTTCTTGTTTTGATTTGAAACGTCTATATTGAAACTTTGGGTCTCGCTTTTGCATAATAAGTAATAGTTATGGTGAGAGTAACTTCTTAGCCAGTGTATATCTTGCAAAAATATTCACATAGGGCATTTTCTATGTTAGAACTTTATGCCTTCTCCCAAAAGGAACTCTATGCCCAAGTTCTTTTCTGCATTTATCTTTTAAAAATGCTAAACAGCATTAATTTCTGGTCAGAAAAGTGACAATCGTTATAATTTAGGAGAAACCATTCCTTAAGTTGTACAGATATAAATAAATTTGCAAACATGACAAAGTATATAACAAGCATATATTAGCATTTTTCCTTTGTTTCCACTTTAAAAATAAATCAGATATGACAATGGTGTTCTTCAATGAATTTTAAAGAATTTTCCATTCTTGCACATCACAAAGATGATTTTATCTGTTCACTTAGTTTATGATTTGGGGGGCCATACCTGCAGGTGCTCTAAGTTTATTCCTGTCTCTGTGCTCAGGGCTCACTCCTGACTGTGCTCAGGAGGTGAAACCAAGATCAGCAAGTCTATAAGGTAAGAGCCACAATAATTAAAATATCTCTAAGACTGCTCCATGTGATTTTTTAAGTAAAACTTCGTCATTTTCTTCAAAGGAATTTATACGGTAACCAATACTTATGTATAAAATATTTGAATATGTTTCTGAATTTTTAAAGATGTTTTTGGTGATGCTCAGGGATTACCCCTGGGTTTTACGCTTAGGAATGACTCCTAGCAGTGCTTGGGGAGAACCATATAGGATACTGATGATCAAACCCAAGGCATGCTCTACCCACTGCACTATCACCCACCCCTGAATAAAATATTCTATATTGGAGAATTCTGAGTAAAAATGTTAATTTTATTTTGTTTGCAGTAGTTACACACACACACACACACACACACACACATATATATATATATATATATATATATATATATATATAACTTTTCTTTCC
Source organism: Cryptotis parvus (assembly GCA_021461705.1). NCBI lineage: Eukaryota > Metazoa > Chordata > Mammalia > Eulipotyphla > Soricidae > Cryptotis > Cryptotis parvus. The sequence goes on along the minus strand of JAJIBD010001305.1, from coordinate 304,524 downwards.
ATGCATGGGATCTATATGAAGATCAGAGTAGAAAAAGTAGCTAGAAATTTAAAGACATTTGAGATATGGAAAACTATTCAAATCAATATGTGATCTTTAACTTTTTTTTTATATGGGATTTCTTTGGGTTTCTGATAGAAGTTAATTCTCTGTAAGGTCAGAATTTAATATATCCCAATTGATCAGTTTGCCAGTCACATTATTGCTTTTTCTAATCTATGTTCATTTTAATGCCAGAGAATAGAGGAACCGCAAGAATATAAATTAAGTTATATGTTGATTTTTCCATAAGCTATTAGTATCTTGTTATTATGAGGCGGAATGAGTTGAATAGTGGTTCTGGCTTCAAGTATTTGGTTTTTAGGCAAAGGAAATCCAGACTACCTCTAACATGAATGCTAATCAACTGCTCATTAACTGTTCTCTTGTGGTTATTTCCAAAATTATTTTATTACTTTCATTTTCCATCCTGTTCTATTATAAAATGCAGGGTTTATTTAGAAGATACAGTTTTATTGACAAATTCAAAATCAGGGTACTATTTTTCTTTTTAGATGTTATTCAAATTACTTTCAGGAGGCCGGAGTGATAGTACAATTGGGAAGGCAGTTGCTTTGCATGCGGCATGCCCAGGTTTGATCCCTGACATCCCATATGGTCCCTCACGCACCACCAGGAGTAATTCCTGAGCAAAGAGCCAGGAGTAACCCCTGAGCATCACCGGTTTGACCCAAAAAGCAACAACAACAACAACAACAACAACAACAACAACAACAACAACAACAACAACAAAATTAGTCACAGTAATAAAATCTTAAATCATCAGGATTTAAGCTACTGTAGGGTAGAAGAGCCTGATCTAGTTGGAGTTATATGATCTAGGAAGGCAGTTAAATTTGTACCCAAAGCAACTTTTATGTAATGCCTCTAAGGTAAAAAGTCTATGCTTTGCCATCAGTGGATTTTGTGTGAGTCCTTACTTGTTCACTCATTGTCCGAGACTTCATAATCCAAATCTCTTATTCTTAATATATTTTAGATTAAACTGATATCTTTTTTCTAGTGTTTGTGATACGCTTTAGCAGACACAGATATTTCAGATCAATTCTTAGAATGTTGTCACCATGGTAACTCAGATTATAAAAAAAAGTATGTTTTATTAAGAGCCCAAGAAGTAGAAAGGCATGATGACTTTAGAAAGTTTTCCAATCTGGTTTTTATTTATTTATTTGGTTGGTCTTTTTGTTATTATTGTTGTTATTTTGGAGACATACACAATGGTACTCAGGGATTACATCTTCTTGGCTCAGGGCTCACTCCAGGCATGCTTGGGAGTTCATAAATGGTGCTGGAGACAGACTGAGGTCGGTTTTGTATAGGCAACCACCACCACCCCTGGACTCTCTTTAACCCCCAAATTAGTTTCTGCACTGTCAGTTAAGAGTCTTGTTCTCTGTATCGCAAGTTTTGGATACTATAAGCTAGGTAAATTTTATGGAGACATGTGAAATACTTTAGGAAATTAAGTCTCTGAGGAGAGTCCTACAACTAACAATGTGATTTATTCATATTGTTTAACCTGACAAATTACAACGTCATCAAAAGCACTGTTACTTTAAAAAAACATACTTTTGAAACACTGATTTAAGGCCATTTAAAATTTTACATCCTATTCTTCATATATTATAAAACTGAGATTAAATTGACCTATTATAAGCAACTCATTTTTTTTTTGCTTACTTGTTTTGTAGCCTATGAGCAAATGGATTTAAGTCCATTTATCTTAAACCAAGTTTGGAATTTATTTTACAATCTCTTCAAAAGAGCTTTGTGAGACACGCAGACATACAAACCAAATACAGACTTGGTTAGTATATAATCTTTCCCAGTACCACGGTGAGGCTACATTTGTTATGCTGCTGGCCTTATAACTGAAAAAGAACTCTTAAAACATGAAGAACTAGCAATCTGCTTTCTTTTGCAAGCAGTCTATAAAAGTATTAATTTACGCTTTTATACTTTAAGCTTTAAAGAAGAGTGCATTATTTGGGTACTGATAAATAATAACATTTTTTTTGTCCTAATACTTTTACAGGAAAAAAACTAGATCATAGTATTGCAGGTAAAGAAAATGCTAATAAACATGAGCTGTTGTGTTTATTTCTAGAAATGTATAAAATATTATTATTATTTATGTGTTTCCATTATAAATTTATGCATAAAATTTTACAGGAAAATTTTACTATTATTTTGGTAAGGTGTACAAAAGGTACATAATTTGATTTTAAATAATAGCTTACAATGACAACCATATCAAATGAGATATTAAAACCTTGAAACTTCGTAGGTAAATGATCAATTGCAGTAGAATCAGGCCTAACATTTGTGAACAAGGGAGACAGCCAATCAAGCAAATATATTTTTATTTTAATGTTGTTTATTGTCACATTTTCACGGCTATTAGAAATCTGACCAACATTTGTCAAACCTACAGGCATTGTTTGAGTATGTACAGAAATCACTGGATTTCTGTATACAATAGAGGAACATATTAAATTTAAGACTGAATTATTAAGTAAATAATTCTATTTGTAGCATAATATGGCATTAAGATGTTTAAGATTATGCAGTGTGTCTGCTTCAAGTAAATAGTCAACATTAGAAAAGAAAGTGACAGTCTTTTAAAGAGAAAAGTACCCGCCCCTCCATCCCTCCCCAATAGGGAGGAGAGAGGGAAAAAAAACAGACTCTTCTAATCTAGCAACCGCTCAATTTGGACCAGTTGTCCAGTAGGGGCTGCTCATAGAGCAGAAAGGCTGGGTCTTCTAGTTCTATGATTGAAAGAGACTGGGATTTCAAGTCTACTCAAATGCCTGCATTTGAAATAATTTATTGGTGTACTCCTACGGTGATGTAGTCTCTCATATCTTCTCTCATAAAATAGAATCTGTAAAATTAAAGACTAATTAAAGAAGTAATTTGCATCTGGTCATATGCTTTAAAGAGACATTTCACGCATCATATTTTAAATGTTGCTCCACATTAGTGGGGATAATTCATAACTGCACTTCCAACCAGAATCAAAGTGTTGTTAAATTGTTTGTAAACACAGATTTAGAGAATGAAATTGAGGGTAGTAAACTAGTAGCCAACTAAAGCAAAACAGGCTGGAATTTTGGTTACCAATTGCAAACACAGGATCCAAGCAAAACATCTTGAATTGCTAGTACCATAATAAATTACAGTTTTCGCATTTGCACTTCACAAGTGAAATAGTACTAAGTTCAATGTGTAAAGACCAAATGATGCCATTTCAAATTTGCCTTCATCTATGATGACTACTAATGCTAATACACTATAGGGGGTTCCTGATACTGAGTTTTTCCTGGAAAAAAAAACGGTCTCAGTTGGTCATCAAAATGCTGTTCAAGATGGGGGAAAATGGCCCAAATATGCAGAGGCTAATTGTCACATAGGATCTAATGAATGTGAATATTTCTTTTTTTTCACATCTCTTTCTCTCCTTTTAAGAACACTCACCCTACATTCAAGTACCATGCAAAAGACTCTTATCTCATTTACTTCAGGTTTAATTTTCTCTCTTTAACATAATGAGATGTAAGCTTAAATGAGTTTAGTGTTCTGGGAGCACTCAGAGGGCAAGAAATGGCAAGAACTGGTTTATCTCCAAACTTCAGTCCCCTACTAGATAACTGTTGCAGGGGGACCCCAATTAAGGCAAAGAATAAATGACTTCTAAGGAGGAGAATCACTTCTCACAATAATGGAACTTGGCCTCCTGCTTCAGAAAGGAGAGTCGCAAATCCCCTTCATGAAGCTGGACGCTCCTAGCTGCAGAGGATGGGCTAATTTATTTCTCTGGGGTGTCCTGGAGTGTATCTGCCCTGATTGACTCCCTTGATCTTGACATCAGTCACTGTGGAATCAAGATAATGAAAACTGCATTAAAGGGGTCCCTCCAGTTTATGCAAATGGAACCTTATCTTCAAAGAGACCTTCTTCTAGGGAGGCTTTCTTTGCTGATTAAAAGTATTAATAAAAAAAGAAAATGTGTTTGATATTTCCTCCCTTCTACTCCTTTTTTCTAATTTACATAGGCATGGGGGCAAAGTTTTGTTTTTATTTGTAAAATCCCTCAACTTTCTTGATGCATTCCAAAGGAAGTCCATTTGCATTTATTTTGAAAGATGTTATGTAGAATTAGCAAGGGCATTAAGCAAAGCAGGCACTTTATTCTAAGCAAATGAAGTTCTTTCTTTTTTGACACTTTTGGGACTACATCTCTGAAACCTTGGTGTGTGTAGGAAACTTAGCAGGTGTCCCTTAGTATGAGTAGGGTAAAAAACGATGGGATGGAAGAAATACTGGAATCATAGTCTGGACTGTGTCCCCATCCTCTCTTTTCTGCCATCATATATACCAGTAACAGTGACATATACTTTTCTACAGTAAATAAAGATTGCATAAACATAACACTATCCATGTTTACTGAAAGGTTTCATAAACTGGTTTTAAAGAAGTGTATGACTCCTTTGAGATGCACAGTAGGAACTTGTTACTGAGCTTTGTGACATGTTCAATGACCAGAGTGAGACTTAAAGTGCAATGGTGAAAGACTGAGCAGTTTGCCTGATATTATCTGGTGCTTTTTAAATATTGCCAACATCAGAGATACAGGATTTATTTTGACCTTGATGTCAGGATTTCATTCCTTAGTGTTCTGAACTTAGAATGAATGAGTGATTTATGTCTGTTCAACAGAAGCTTATCCTCACCTGAACTCTTGAAATTGCAACACCCCAACCCTGCAAAGAAAGCAAAATTCCTTAGGAATTATTTCTTTACTTAAGAAAAATCAGTACCTAAAGAATAGCATCTTTGTTTGGTTAATCCATTTTATTTTCTTGCTAGTATTTTGCATATCCCATACCTTGAAGGAAAATGTTTTCAGTATATTATGCATGTAACTGCTTCACTCTGTACACTGTGGCATATTAACTTTGAAAGCTTCAATCCATAATATCTTTTATACTAATACTGTTGCTCAATGAAACAGAGTAAACGGAAACATATTTCTTTAGCTTTCAAAATCTTTTTTTAATCTTTTTGTTACTATTTATAGTCAGGCAGTGATCATTTTCTTTATAGATAAGCACAAACTCCAAAATGAGAACTTTTAAAACTTAAAAGACTTTTAATCCAAATTAGTCATAAAATGAATTGGTGATAAAATTGTGCTTATCTCAAATTTGATCACAAAATAGAAAATTAGAGTTAAATGATCACATAACTAGTGATAGAACTGTCAAGTGGTATAAGAGAACATAATCTCTTATGCAGTTATTTAGAGTTGTATAACCATTTAATGATTAGCCTCAGTTCATTTTTATTATTCTCTGAATTATCAACTGCGTGGCCCTATAATTACAGGTGATGGGCACAGTATTTTACAATATTTCACAGTATTTCATTTGCTCAGCACTGGCTGTGATCAGACAAAATGGATAGTAGAAATAAGTACTTTCACATGCTCATTGACAATCACCAGCTTTGAGTCACAGAAATGATTTCAAAATATTTGTTCAAGTTACCAAATTCTTCCAACAAATACACTATGGGAGAAAAGTGCATGAATCAAAGAAACCATAAAGCGTCCTTTGCTAGTGAAGACAAAACTTAAAATTCTTAGAGTCTAGCTAAAAGACTTCCTGAGGAATGTAGGCAAAGTCCCAAATTCTGAGTTTCTAAAAATGGTCTCACGGTTTTCTTTCAGCAATTATATGTCCAGAAGCTGTGTCTCTAAGATTATGTCAAAGCAGATGTTCCTTGTGGCAAATCTAGCCTGTAAGAAATGGAATCCCTGTTATGCTTTCTTACATTAAAGGCCTATGTGATTTCCTATTCTTTTGTGTATCCTCCTCCTCTATTATTAAATTAGAAACAATATAGAATCTTTTTTAGATATTTGGCATAAACATTCAAGTTTAAGAACGGATGAGTACTGACCGCCCAGAGGCAGTGCTTACATTTTTTGCATATTTTCTTCTATTGTGTCTCTCCTTCTCCTCCACGCCCCCTTTTCTATTTCTCTTTTCTCTCTACTTCAATTACTTTGCTGTTTTGCAATAATAGAAAGTTTTTTTTCTTTTTGGGTAACTTCTAGAGTTTTTAGGTAAAAAAGTTGACCTTCTCTCTTTCAAACTCTATTCCACTTGTGTAAAGACTGTTTAAATGATTAATATTTTATCCACTAATATCCCCAATCATTCATTTGGCTATTATTTGTCCCCCAAGTCAACAAGTTTTGATCAATTTTCATAAGGCCTGTGAGAAAATTCCTTCCAGGGGTCTGGGTAAAACTGAGTTCAGAGTTCAAACATTCTTTTCTTTCATTTAAAATGGAAGAAAATTTATTATTCAGTGCCCATGTTTGCTCATTTTTATTTTCAGGGTTGCATCTCACCTGGTAAGCAGGGCCACTATTAGGCTTTGCCTTGAAAATAGAATTTTGATGTAAGTGTATGATGAACTAAAACTACTCACAAACAAACCACTGAAACTAGACACAGTAGAAGATGCATGCAGCGACAGAAACTATATGATTATTAAGTCATGGGATCCAAATAGAAGCAGGTTTATTAAAAATGCAGATTGCAAGTCTGGGGATATTTCACTAAACACATCAAAACTATTTTTGATCAGAAGTTAATATATGCTCAATGAATTGATAATAAATCCCTGTGCTCTTTTCCCTTTCCTTCACTGAATGCCTAAATAAACTTTGTTTTCAAGTTAAAAGGAGCTTTCTAAAATTCCTCATTCTTAATGCTCTAAAACGCCCGGGTTCAGAAAATTAAATTACGCCATTTTTATCTGTTCGAGATCAGCTCTGTTTCCTCCTTTGCTTTGTGTTTACTTTCCTGCAGTAGCTGACATCAAAATGTTTTCTGGAATGCTGAGGCTAAATAAGTTATGCTTAACTCAATATCTAATACAAATAGCCCTGGGGAGCTTCAGCGACACAATCATAAAAGCTATAGTTTCTTTTAATAGCTTGCCACACTTTGCTGATATAGTATTTCTCTAATCACCAATCTTTACGTGCCTTCTTGACCTTGGAGTGCTCAGCCCAAATGGCTCTGTGGTATCAAAGGCCTATGTCATTGGAAGAGTGAATGGCTTTCATTTTTCCCCTTGAAACTTCCGGTTCCTGGCATCTGTAAAGAATTACTCCGAATGGCGTTTGGCTGCCTTGCGGCCACTGCCCTATCCAATGGAAGTGACTTTTCCCAGAAAGGTCACAGTGGTCAGTAATAAGGTGGATATTTTGTTCAGGGAGAAAGCAACTTTAATTTCTCTATTTTTTTCCTTCTACATTATCCATTGTAATGAATCATCTTGTTAAAAATATAAGTTACATTTTCTTTGTAAAATATTCAGGAAGAACAAAACATCAGCACGAATTTCATAAAGTTTAATTCATACATTGAAGAAAAGTAAATGTTCCCTTTACTTTTTTTCAGTGTGCCTGATCTTCAGAATCTCCCAAGGTCACCCTCCTGGTGATCTCTACAATTGTTTCAATGTGAGATCCTGGGGTGCAGTGGTACATTGGCTCTGCTCAAACAGAGATTACTCCATGGCCACCTCTAGGGATGTTTAGGGCCTCATACCTGGTGGTGTGAAAGGGTCTCACAGGCTATATACACTGCAATCTTCCCAGGAACCAAGTGTCCGAGGGATTGAACCAGTCTTGGTTACATGCAATACAATTGTCTTTTCAACTGCTACCTATCTTTTCCCCATGCATTCTTCTTAATATGGCATTTTTTCAAACACATAGTTTTAAGTTTTTTTGCATTGTCAATAAAGGAGTGTTACATGTATATATTTCCAGGTTACTGATTCAGACTAAAAGTGTGGGCGATGGGTAAATGTTTTCAAACATTATTTTTAGAAATATTACAAACAATAATTCATTGAATTGATTTCGAATAATTTCTCACTTGCTTTGTGCATTCAAATCCTGAAAGAGATGTGGTGATAAACAAAAAGTAAAATACTAGTATATTCAATAAGGGATAATTAATGTTTTTCATTATTATCTATGTTTTAAAATTAATGTAAAATAATATAACTCGAAGTTTAGACGTACTTGTTCAGCATACAATTTCATGTACCAGCCTATTAATCTAGTTATTTATTTTCATTTTTTTGTTTGTTTTGTAGCCACATCTGTCTGGGATTAATCCTGGCTCTGGGTTCAGGAATCACTCCTGGAGATGCTCAGGGGACCATAAATGGGGGTTTAATAGTGGTCGCCCACATGCAAAGCAAGTGCCTTAACTCATGCACTACCTTTCTGGTCTCTGTATATTTACACAATTTCTGTGTATACTTTTACTACTCCAATTAACACACATTGTCAGGAAAGTCAACTGTGTATGAATTTATCTAAGTGGCTCTTAGACTACATTGAGATGCTCTACATGGATTTATAGTTTATGATAACTTATATAATAAATATATAACTTATTATAGAATATATAATTATATTACATATATCTTACTACTCAGGATTAAAACTAGAAGATGAAAATAATCTATCATGCTGTAAAGTCCATTTCCACTTTTTTTGAGTTTTTATTTTTGATTGTGAAAAATATACATGTCCATAACATTTAATGCATATGTAATATAGAGTCTTGTAAGATGAGTTATTTTTATTTACATTTTAGTACTGGACCATATTATTCAATATTCTATGAAACACATCTATAAAAGATTATTTTAAAAGTAATAATTATATAAAAGAGGTTAACATAGATGATGATAATAGGGTAGTAAGCAAATTTCAAGTTTATCTTAGCATTGGAGACCACATGAAAAAAAATTCTATTTTGTTTTATTTTGAGAGGCAACCATTTTGAAAGTTTTGTGGTCTTGGGAGTTTGAGTGTTGCCTATACATGAAAAAATCATATGTGTGTAAGTGAGAGGGGCACAGACACACAAAGAGCATTTATAATGTCTTTTAGTTAAGTGAAAAACACAAAAGTATTATGAATAAAATGGTTTATTTTTACTGCTTCAGCTTGATGCCATCTGAAGCCCCCTCACAGTCCCCTACAGCCTTTAGCATAAATATTAGTGACAAGGGATTTTATTTTGTATATAAAATATATATGTGAGTATATACACACATATACATATATTGCAAACCAGCTTAATGCACACTGGCTTAAGAACTGAGCATGACAGAGTGGAGCAGTAGTACAGTGAGTAGGACTCTCAATGATCAGGTTCAATCCACAATAATGCATATGTTTTCCCCAAACACCATGAGGAATAATTTCTGAATGTAGAGCCAGGAATAAACCCTGAGCATAGCAGGAGCAGGCCCAAAACCAAATAATAACAAAAACAACAATAATAAAGCATGATTCATTTCCTTGATTCTGTAGATCAGCTGGTGGAATTTTTTCTCCTAAATCATCTCTGCTATGATAAGATATTTAAAATTATGGCCAAAAAATTTCTGGTAAGCAAGCATATCTAGAAAACATGACTGCCTGATATGATATCTAATTCTTTATGATGATTGCCTTGTCATGTCATGATCATAAGATATGACACAAATGTTTCCAGTAACTTAAAGGTGCATACCCCAGACACTTTTCAAGTGTCTGCATCTTTTGCACTTGCTATGTTTTCTCTCACTGATTAAAGGCATTACATAGCCAGACTGAGTCACCATTGCAAGTAACTGCTTTAAGTACAAGTATATGGATGAATGATTCATTATAACACTATCACAATATACCACCATCTTCTAATTTCTGAAATTCATTTCAATTAATCAAATACAAAAACTATTTTAAATTGTTTAGTAATTACTGAATTTATGATGTTGAAAATTAATATTAGGATTAACAAATGAAAGTGTTTCAATGAAAAAACATAGCATATGTTTTTTTTCATTTTTGATGAAAGTGAAACAAAGTAAAACTAAAGAAAATCCCTATAAGTAGACTCCCAATATCAGTTATCTTATTTGAAATATTTATTAAAATATGAAATGGGGTGTTTCTGCACAACTGTGCTCTGACATGGCAAAACGATATTTTTAACTTCTCTATTAATCACAGAAATGTATCTCTGTTATGCCATCTATTTTGTTTTGACATGAATTTTGAAAAAAGTCACTTTTTTGTGTATTAGTACTATGAAACTCAATTTCTTAGTATTGATTACATACATTTAATGTATGTCTACATTTAATGTATGTCTACATTTACTATGAAGACAGTTTCTTAATAATATATGGTTTTATAGCTGCTCTTAACTGTATTATACATATGTATATATACACACTTCAGGAAGTGTATTCCTGAAGCAAGGAGATGCCCTTGGGATACACTGGCATGTGATAGGGTCAAATGGAAAAAATTACTGGCTCCCGGTAGAGCAAATTGACAAATTGACAAATAACGGGATGTAAAGTGATCAAGCGATATATAACCACATATTAGGTGCTTTTGTCAATCAATATTAAATAATGTTTCAAATTATTTCCTTCTAATCAGAGGCAATTATAAATAGTCCTCTCGTCTTGTGATGATAGACTCATTCGTAATGTGTGACTGTAGGCATCTGTCAGGAACATCCTTAATACAGATTAGAAATAGGAGATCCCCATTAGTTATCAAAGAACAATCTAGATTCCTATGGTTCTGTGGATAGGCTGTAAATATGATTTCCCCCTAATTGAAGAGAGTTTGGAGGAAAGACCTTAATTCCTGGAAACAAACTTGGGCTAAAACTCTGACTCTGTTAATTGCCATGTAACTACCAGTAAAATATTTCAATTTACTGTTGTCATAGTAATGGCATGGAGTTAAATGGAGCTAAATAAGGCAGCAAGTCAAAGGGTATGAAGCAGATTCATAGTCTCTCTTTAACTATTTGCTAACTTTAACCAATAATGCAACTCAAACCTCCTAGATAAATTGATTGTAGTTGTAGTTTGGTTGGAGAACAAGGAAGGAATCTGAAAGCATGATTCTGGATTAGTCGGAAGATGGCTGACTCACATAAAGGGGAAAGAACAGACTGTTGGTGCTAGTGTGGACCCATCTTTCCATAGTTGCTTCCCTCTTTTTCCAGTTTTCCTGTGTCTGCTTTTTCAGAGACCTGCTAAATTTTGTTGCGTGCTGACAACCAGCCTGCTCAGCCTGGTCCTGGTGCTATTATTTCAAGTCAAAATGGATTCAGAGGCCATAATGAGAGCTTAAAACACAAAAGCCCCAGCCTGGAATGAGTTTTTGCATATTCTGATCCTTGTAGCACATCCAGAGAGTGAAGGAGGTGAGAAAGGCAAAGTCAGCATGAAACTGGAATACTACCTATTAAGATTTACCATTTCTGTACTTAAACTTGTCTTTTGGCTAACTAGTAGATGGTTTAATTTGTCAGCGGTCGATATAAAACACTTTAGGACATCCATAATGCTATCCTGAGAGAACCCAGGGACAAACTAATTAGGACTAAAGAGGTGAGATGGAGAAGGGGGCGGCTCTGGGTAACTTCACAGGGTGAAATCCCTGCATGGGTGGTGGCAGCTGGGAAATCTGCATAGTAACACAACTGTCACAAATCAAGGCCAACACCACAGAACAATTAGAATTAACATTTCACTCAGATATTTTATTAAAAAATTTCTGTCCACATTTTATTTTTTGCAACAAAAATCTGCGGTGTTGTCTTAACATTTTGTAAGCTGCTGCCTAACTTTAAACATTCTTGCTTATGGTATGTACTTCCTGCTATGAGAGCAAAGTAACATTACGTCTTTTGAAATCCTCGCTTCCCCTGTGAACCCTAAATGTGTTCCATTTGAGTGAGAATTGCATAGCTTGGAATCCACACATACTCTGTCCACACATACTATTCCATCTGAGTGGTAAACGCTCTAAGAGTTCAGGAAATTTTTTAATATTTTACAGCAGATAACATCTGTTCAATGACCTCTTCTTTGAAAGCTGTTTCATTTTATTCGTTCTTAAAACAATCTACATTGAATCAAAGAAAACCAGATACTCTAAGTTGAATATAAATAGATAAAATATAGATAGATAGATAGATAGATAGATAGATAGATAGATAGATAGATAGATATAGATATATGCGTGTATTCACACTCATAAAAACACAGTTCTATATTCCTCATGTTCTTCCAATACAAATCAACTCATTCTTTGAATGTTTTATTTCTGAACAAAAGCATAGAGGAAACCAAAAAGTTAAAAGCATTATGGTATTTTGTAAGCTATAATGTAATTAATCCCTGACTTCCTATTTTTATCACAATATTATAGTTATTAGTATATATGATGCATAGTTCCTGAAAATGGTTTTTGAACTATATAAAATACATCAAAGGTTTTGCAATAAGAGTGAAAACACATTTTTATATTTCTAATTGTTTAAGTTAATAAATGAGCTTTAAGAAGACAAATATGTAAGAGTAAATTCATCCATGTTTGCATTTCTTTGACTCTCTTACTAACTTTTTCTGTGTAAGATACATGTGTCACTATATTCTCAATTTTATTTTTTAATATTATTCAGTTTTATGAGACATGGTGAATATAATGTGTGAAATTATATAGCATATTTGAGAAAGAAGGAAAAAAAGGAAGATATATCCTTAAACATTGCATTGTGTAAAAAAGATCCAAGGAAGATTTTAGAAGATTCTTTTTAGAAAACAATGTAAAAAAGATACACAAATGGATCTGAAAACAAAAGGGAATAACCTTGATGACACCTTCCCACAGCCCCACCTCTGCACCATGCGTGGTAGTGCATCCCTATCTCTTCCCTCTAGACAGAACAATAAAAGTGTGATCTGCATTTTCTTCTCCATTGTTTACCCTTCACCACGATATGGGCACATATTCATTCCATTACTAATTTTAGCTACTTCCTTTTATATATTCCCACAACCAGATCCTAGTCCAAGTCCTGACCTTGTTCAGCCTTGACTAATGTGGCATCCCTGCCACTAGGACTGAGGGGGAAGATGGCTTAGTGAAAAACAATAGCAAAAATACCCCTTCTAAACCTGAAGTATACCCTGCTGGCATGCGAGTGGCATCTGCTAGATCCTCTTGAGTCTATAGGAGTGTCCTCAATGTATTAGGGTCCAAGTAGTACTTGCATTATGCTATGCCTAGGCTTGCCCTAAAGTACAGTTTTAGTAAGATTTAATTTGTCGATCAGAAACAAAATTTTCTTTCTTTTTGTGTGTGTGGGGGTCACACCCAGCAATGCTCAGGGTTACTCCTGGCTCTGCACTCAGGAATTACTCCTGACGATGTTTGGGGACCACATGGGATGCCAGGGATCAAACCGGGTCAGCCGCATGCAAGGCAAATGCCCTACCTGCTGGACTTTGCTCTGGCCCCTGAAACAGAATTTTTTATTCATAAAAATGCAATTCATATACTGTCCCTGTTTTTGCTGATATTCTTTTTCTTCCTACAAGGAGTTAAACTTAGTGATTTTGAACTTTCCTTATTTAGAAAAAATTACAAACAGAGCCAGAGCAATAGTCCAGCGGGTAGGGCGTTGCCTTGCACGCAGCCGCCCATGGCCGGCCCGGGTTCAATCCCCCGGCATCCCATAGGGTCCCCGAGCACCGCCAGGAGTCATTCCTAAGTGCAGAGCTAGGAGTAAGCCCTGAGCATTGCCAGGTGACCCAAAAAAGCAAAAAAAATAAAAAAAAAATTACAAACATTATCGATGCTTCTTTACCTTTTGTAATGTCAAGATTTTTTTTTTCCTGCTCCTCCTTCTTTTGGGTTCATCAATAAATGCTTTATTTGGGTGACTACAAGAGTATGCCTCCCGCACGGCAAGCCTAGCAAGCTGCTCGTGTTGTATTTGATATGCCAAATACCAGTAACATTTATATTAGGTCATTACCATGACCTAATATAATGGTTTTGAGGCTCTTTATGTTCCTGTAGCAAGCCGATGCCCTTGGCTCTACTGGCATGAGACAGGACATATGGAGATATTACTGGTGCCCGCTCTAGCAAATAGATGATGAACGGGAAGATCGTGATCATGATCGTGAATGTCAAGATTGAGTACTTATTTACTGCATAAACTTTGTGTCCCTTATTAACCATTTTTATTCAATTTTTAATCACTAATTTTAAATACTCAGATGTATCAGTCTAATTTGCCTAGATTAGATATCTTCATTGATCCACAACTGTGGTCAACAATTAAACCTTTCTCAAAAAGAAGTTTTCATCTGTTTCAATCTTCACATTCTTTTCTTGTATTTATTTTATATTACTTTTGGTTTGGGGCACGCCTATCAGTGGTATACGGTTTTACTCCTTTCTCTATGCTCAGAGATCATTCCTGGTGGTAGGTACTCATGGGACTGCATGTATTTCCAGGTTGTTAATCTGTGTCAGATTTATGGAGGGAAGGCATCCCTAACTGCTCTACTTTCTCTCCAATTGTTCCTTTTTAGCTACTTAAAAATAGTTCAAAAACAGAGTTTGTCACTAGGATAAAGTCAAGAATCTATAAGCGTTTTCATCCTTTAACATACCAATTAATGCTGTGTATCCTTTAGGAATAAAATGACATTTCCTAACTTCAGCATTATTGACATCCTAAAAGATCAGCCTTATAAGTTACTGTGGTGAAAACCATCTATTGCATTTCAAAAATTAGTAGCATCTCTTATTTTCACCTACTGAATGCTGGAAACACCCATTCTGCAAATCTTCACAAATCAATACAACCTAAAGGGTCTCTTATGAAATACTCATCATGAAGAATCTGCCCCATTGAGAACTACTGGAGTAGCAAGTGGAGAATGATTTCTCTTATTTGCTTAAATCTGCGTATCTAAATAGGGTTGTGTCCTATATTTCCATGACAAAAATGGCACACATGAGCCAATGCTCATTAATTGAAATAATTGAAAATAATTTATACTTCAGATACTGTAATTCATCTTCTTGGAGCAAAGCAGGGGCATATATATATATATATATATATATATATAGTTATATATTTAGTTATTGATAGGACATTGTGCCTGGGATTGCATAGAATTGAACACAATTTTTACTCTTGTAAAAGCTCAGTTTTACAAAGTGATTCTGAATCTCAGGGAATTTGTTTTGTCTTCACACATTTTTTGATGATAGCAACTGGAGCAAATTTCTACTGAATATAGTGACATAGGTTAAGAATGCTGTGAAATACTCTACAAGACCCAGTACTCTACATCCAACAATTATCTGGCTCCCCAAAATCAGTAGTGCTCAGGTCGAGAAACTGGGAAAAAAAGGGCAAGTCAACAGATAGTTTAAATTAAGAGCAATGTACATCATAATGAAATTAGTTCTACTATGTCATTAGAGCTTAGAAAAAGAAAATAATTCAGAGTGCACAGATGCATAAATCAATGGTAGAAAATGTTTTCCTAGCAAGCTAAGCAAGTTTGGTATGCAGATTGAAAGCCAGCAGCATTTGAATCGTAGGCTAATGAATTGGTTGCCCTAAGAAGAAAATATGATAGCAGCCAAGATTTGGGAATAGGAGTGTCAAGTAACCTTAGTTTTGAAGACAATGTCAGAAAAAACCAAAAATTAATAAATCAGTTTTAAAAAAGGAGGATGAGAAAACCACTGGATGGAAGGCAGGGAAATGCTTTCTTTACAGGGGAAATGAAAGTTTTAGTCGAAAATGTTTTTCAGGAGAAAGTACTAATGAAATCAGTAGTTCAAAGACAGAGTGAGATAAGCCAGAAAAGTTACTTTAACATTAAAGATGTCATTGTTAACTTTAGTGGTCTCTCAGGCAGAGAAGTGAACAAAGGGAGAGAAAAATATGCATTTGTTTCAGCAAAGATTTCTATGATCATGTATAGAAGAGAAATATTAGAGTCAGTCTACTATTTTAATGAGGAGCATATTTAAAGTTACCAATATAATGCAATGACAGACAAACACAAACAGGTGGGTTTAGGTGGAACATTTTAAACTATGAAAAAGTGGTCAGTGTAAATGAGACTTAGATAGTGGTAGGACAGTCCTCCCACCCACACACTCCCATTCTTTTAGGAATAGAATAAAGAAACAGTAAAAATATTAAGAGTTGTCATACCTGTGTATGACAACTGTGTGGTGTGGTGCTATGGATGATTATTTTCTTTATGGAAAATATTTGTGTAGTAGAGATTCTAAAATGTGTATGCTTTGCTTATAAAAATCAGAGTAAAATAATTTAAGAGGCAGAAAAGGAAAAAAATAAAACTTTGGCAGTCATTTTTTTAAACATAGAGAGGGAAATGGTGTGTGTGTGTGTGTGTGTGTGTGTGTGTGTGTGTGTGTGTGTGTGTTTTGCTTGAATGGGAAGCAATAAGAGCAGTTTAGTATGCTGAGAGGAGAAAGCCAGTACAGGGAGAGAGGTTGAAGATACAGCACCATGGATGATTGATGGAGTACGCCCCTGAGGGAGCGGGAGGGGATGGAATCCAGATCACAGGTGGTGGGATTAGCCTTGGCTAAGTGGAGAGACATCGTTTCAACTGAAAAATGAGGGAACGAGGTAAGGATGGATGTGGGTGCTGATAAGAATGTAGAGGCGGGGCAGGAAGTTGAGGGAGTTGCTGTCTGTTGGCCTCTATTTCCTTTGTGAAGTAGAAGGTGAGGTCATTTGCTGAGTGGGGTCAAGGGTTTACTGAGAATGATGGGGATTTGGAAGGGTTACTAGGAAGAAAGAGGGAGGAAAGGGACTAGGGACACATAGATAGATTGTTCTGCTGACTAGAGAAGCCAGATGAGACTGAAGACTCAATTTTTAATGAAGGGCACCATTTCCTTATTCACTATTTCTGTATCCATATGGCTTTTTAGCAGCTCTTTGCAAATTAATTTTGAAATAGAGAAAGCAAATAGTGAGATTACTCAGTAGGTTAAAGAATTGGGAATGACTAAAGAAACACTGTCCTTTCAAATGTATATGGTGATAAATAGTAGAGTTAATGTTGAAAGTGGAATAAAAAAACAAGAAGAGGACCAAGAAGAATGACATAGCGAGACATAGTAATAGTAATGGGAGATGGGCTATGGAAAAATATGGACAGTAAGAAGTTGGGCTAATAAAGGAGTAAGATCTTAGGGATATAAAAGTGGTAAGTAGAGTAGGGCTGTGTGTCAGCTTATTTCCATAAACTTTCCCAGCTCATATAGCCAGAGACCTCGAAAACACAACTTTTGGTCACACATTGAACACAAACACTTTTACAAAACCACATGAAAACTTCATTTATATTTAGGTACCACCCCTCTTGTCTATATCTCGTCTCCCCTCTACATCACTCCACTACTGGAAATCCAACTTCTCTTAAGTGAACAAATAGAAAAAACTGTCCCAATTGCGCATAAGGCCACAACTACCTCCCTGGATAGAACAAGAACCCCGCAGAAGGCATTGTCACCCAGTTTGGGAAACACTGCTATACACCCACACAGGCACAAATTAAAGTACATATATGTAATTTAAATTATAGCATAAATGTAAAAAACATGTCTCCCAAATAAAAGATATGTGTTTTGTTTTTACTTCAGATTTTTTTGAGACTATATCATGAACAATTCACTTTTACATGTTAAATTGTCTCTGATAAAATGCTTTTACTAGATTAAACTTTTAAAATGTTTTATCTTTGAAAAATGCAAATAGTTTGATTACTTTATTCAGACAATATTAATGAGCATTGGGATGTAGTTTTACTGAGGAATCTGATAATGAACAAAACAGAAAATGGTGAACTCAAGAAATTATCATATAACAGAGAACTTAGATTCCCTTATTTCAATTTTTGTCTCATCCTAAGTCTTTTGGTAGGGTCTTTCAGAATCCATCTAGACAGACCGGTTTCTGAGGAACACCAGAGAACAAAAAACTTTGAATGTTATTGCTCAAAATTTGCTAATACTTTATTTTTATATGTAAAATTATGTGCAACATTAATACAAGGTTATAATATTACATCAAAACTATTTTAATGTTTATGTAATATACACAGATATACATAAAGACATTTTGAATATGTAGACATATGTTGATACATACATATAGTTACATACCTTTTATGACATAAAATCATAAAATTACATTCTAAAGGAAATCAAATAACCAGAATATTAGTCCATTAACAACTAGTTTATTGGTGACAGTTGGTCTAAATGCATGTAATTAGTCATCTAAAAGATAGCAATGTTCATACTTAGTTGAAAATAAAGAAGATGCACCAAATGGTCTTTGGTTAAATAACTAAATTAGAAAATTATGTGTTTTAATCAGAATAAGGAAAGTCACCTGATTTAAATAACAACAAAACACTTCGAATAGAACAGAACAAAAAGTCCATGTAGCCCATTGTATTGCTTTATAGTTTTGTGGCAAAGATTAGTCAAGCATACACATGTATATTCATGTTATATTTACATATATAGTAACAATTTTAACTAATAATCATATTACACACATTTCAAATTTGCATGCAAATAAGACTCTAGAATTAACAGTTTCATTTAGTCATAACTTAAATGCTTTCTCCTGGTATTGTACTATTTCCTCAATGCTTAGGGCATGCTGAACACTATGCTATTTTAAGTGAACTATTACATTTAATTTTGACACACTTTCTATGAAATACTTATTGTAATTATTATAAAATTAAAAATTTAAAGGGAGGTCCCCTGGTTCCAAACTGTTAAGGAATTTTCCCATTATTTCAGAGTCCATGCTCCTTCTCACTGCTCCCAGTTGCCCTCAGTAGAGATTATTTTCCCAATTAATCAAGTTATGCTATAAATATCTCATGGGCACATCTTTCTCTCTTCAACTCACTGCCACAAAATTGGTTCTGTTGATTCGCTCTGCCAACTACATTAGAAACTCTTGTCTGTGTCTGCTACTCTGATTCATTGCAGTTATTCGAGACATGTGACTGGTCAAGGTCAGTGATTTAAATGAAATGATATTAGTATCTACTGTACTGATGAACCTGAGGTCTGAAACAAGAGTTTGGTTATGTACTTCTCAAGAACTTCTTGGTTTACCTAGAGGGAGTCCTATCATATGTCTAAACTCAACTTGTGAACCAGCAACATCTCTCGTGACCCTCGTTGTCCATCACAACTGCCCACACATTGGTTGTTTCCTTCCAAAGTCTGAAAACTTAAAATCCAGTGTGCCAAAGGTATTTTTGTATTCCCTTTGTCATTAATGGTATTCTGTCAGAATGAGAATTCCCACTTCAATCGCCAATTTTGCTACATGAGGCTCTGAAAAAGAATGCTAGTGCCCTAAATCTCCATCAAAGGCATTTCACTGTTTTCCTGAAGTACTGGGCAGCTGGAACTTGAATAGATATTCGGGATAAACAGACAGAAGAATTGTTTCTTCATTCTCCATCTTTGCCATTTCTTTCTTCAGCTTCACCTGAATTTCTATTTTTTGCTTCACCAAGTGAACACAATATAACCTTAATAAAACACTTCCGCAACATAGAGAACTCATGAGCAGGATGAAGAATCACCATGGCTCACTGTCATGACTCATTCATTCTCAAACTCGTCTTTAAATTTCCATTCTACTGAAAGGTAGGAATTAACTCCCTCTAAGTGCAGATAAAGTCATGCTATTCTACTCTAAAGACATATATTAGTATCCATTGTCTGAGAGTATAGTTACAAATCCTTAAAATGGTTTAAAAGGTTAAAAGGTCTTTAACCAGGCATTTGATTTCTTCTCTTCATATTGTGATCTTTATCAGCCTCATTTCAGATCTCAAATTCTGCAGAATGATGGGACTATGGCAGATGGAATAACTAAAGTACATGCTAGTAGAAATGCAGAGAACTATAATATAATGTCATGTTAGCCTATTCTACAAACTTTAAGATGTCTACTGTTTAAAATCATTATTATTTACCAAAACTTAATTTAAAATTAACAGTTATGGGCCAGAAAGATAGTACAGAGGTTAAAACACTGACCTTGCCTGGGGCTGACTCTGGTTAATCCCTAGCACTATTTATGACTCCCAAAAACTGCCATGAGTGATCCCTGAGCACCACTGGTTATGGCCTGCAAACAAAGAAAAAAATATCTGGTTAAAATTAATAGCAAACTCACCACTAATAATGATGAGATTTTCTTTTATTTTAGCTTTTTTGGGTCACACTCAGCAATACTCAGAGGTAAATTCTGATTTTGCACTCAGGGATTACTAATACTGATGCTGCTCAGGAGGACCATATAGGATGCGAGGGATCAAACCCAAGTCAGCTGCCTGCAACTAAAATGTTCTACACATTGTACTATCTCTCTGGCCCCTAATGAGAACTCTTTTAGATTTTACTCATTCTGTGAACAAATAATGCTGTTTTGTTTGGGGTGTTACGTCCAATTATGCTCAGAACTTACTCCTGGGTTGGTGCTAAAGGGACATTCATGGTGTGGTTCATAGAACCATAGGGGTGTTCAGAATCAAATCCATGTAGGCAAGGCAAGTTCCTATCTACTGTACTTTTCTTGTGATCCATTGCTTTTTGTTTTTACTGAAAAATTAAGCAGATGAAAAACCACAAGTGTAAATATATAAGGTACTACAGGTTCACTGACCTGTTATAAATGAACTAGAAAGTAAATTACGTGATAATCAAACATAATCACTGTCTTGTGTCTTGTATAGGGCTCTCAAACAGGCTCAGGGTCATAGGGAATACTCTGGCTATATTTAGCCAAGTGCAAAGGTTTCTTAGTCTGAGGATGCAGCCCTACACTGTCCTATGGTTGTGGGGCCATTAGGATATGCCCTGGAAGGCTCAGGGGCTATACAGTGCAGTAGCTCAAATTGGAGACCTCTGCATACAATGTGTTTAGGTATCTATGCTATTTCCCTGGTTCCTGAAATATAACCATTTTAAATGTCTTATTCAGATTTATTGTCTATTCTTTGTTTATATTATAAATATAGTATTTCAATGGATGTTTCTTGAGGACTATTTGGAATCAAACACATTGGTGCTAATGGGTAACTCTGGTTCAGTGCTTAAGAATTACGCCTGAGATGCTTGGGGGAGGCATTTATTGGTATTGAACCCATACCTCTTGCATGCAAAAAATGGTTTATAGTTTCACTTGATCACTTGAATCCCATTATTCATTAATTTGCTCAAGTGGGCGCCAGTAACATTTCCATTTGACCCTATCACGTGCCAATGTAGCCCAATGGCATCTGGTTGATTCAGGAATATGAACAGCCTCAAACCGTTCCTTCAGGGTCTATAGTTTGGTGGTAAATATTATATGTGACCTGATAAAAATTATTGACTTACTAGAATACATCAGAGGAATAATTTAGAAACAAATCATTGAAAGATATAGAATAGAGACATCATAGTAGATTTAGAAGGTTTTGTACTAAAATCTCTATAATCATGCAAGATGTTAATATAAGGAGCTTTATTAATATAAGAATGTCAATAAAATCAATTTATGAAAATTATATTTCATTCATACAAAAGTCACAGGAGCTTGGAACCTGAGGATATCTGCCTTTGTGGGTTGCTGGAGGTGAGCACTGTTGAACAGCCTTGCACTTCATAAACATCATGAAGACCAGAGAGAAAGTTGATGATTGGCAAAATAACCTGTTAAGTGGCATTTTGCTAATGGAGTCAACTTATTTTTTAAAAATAATTAATAATTGCTAATAATGGCATATTTTGGGTTAGATAGAGATATAGTACAAGGAATATGGCAATTGACTTGCATGTGGCTTGATCCCTGGAATGCCCAAACTCTACCAAGAGTGACCTAAGCAAAGAATCTGGAGGAAGTCCTGATGACTACCATGTGTGGCATACACATTAATAATTAGCTTCCTTCTTATATCTATAGAAACATAAAATATGTAAGTTTAAGTACAGTACAGGTTGGATTATCCTTTTTGCACTTACTCTTCATGAAAAAAATACCCATCAAATAAACATTGTATTTCTTTATTTTATAAAGATGCTTCAGTATATTAAGTAAAATTTCCCTAACTTATACAGGTATGAAATGGTAGGTAGGGCTGGCGTTTACACCAGAACAATTTCACTCTGATCCCCATGCTGTTGTAAATGTTTTATTTTAGTTTTCTCTTAGAGAGGTGACTGAAGATGAGCTATCTACCTTAGAAAAACATATGGATATCCTTATCATTTAATAATTTAAAAATACATGTCCTGTTTTCTCCAGATTCACTAAACAAGTTTACTAACTTCTATTGCTTTAACAATTAATACTCTACCTCTTTGATAGGATGAAAATCCTGCATGGTCTCATTCTATCTATACCTTCATCTGGTCCTAGATTCAAAATCCCTTTCTCAAAAACTGTCATACTCCTAGTTTTATGGTACTTAGCAGAACTGCTCTGGACATTCTGTTCCCTCAACTTAGAAACATCTTCCTCTTTGTCTAATGAGTTCCTTTCCATCGACTTTTCACCTTTTGTTTCAGATATATCTTCCTTGGAGAAGCTTTTCTGCATACTCTTAAAACTCTATACCATCACCATTTCATATCCCTTACCCCAGTTGCTCTTTTATATTTATGTGGAATCTTGATAAACATTTACCTAACTCTTGTGCTTACCCACAGGGAACTGAATGCTTTGTTCACAATGTAAAATTCATACCCAACATCTAGCAAACATTTAATGCAATATTTAAATGTACAATTTAATGTACATAATTTCATCAAAATAAAATTTCATTTTTTTAATTTATTTTTAAAATCCTCTCAATTTAAAAATAGGGTTATTTTCAGCTATAATGTCTTTTGTGAGATTTAGATCAAGCTCTGAAAAATTATCTACAAATGAATTCATTTCACAAATTGATATACTGTTTTGGAGCACATTACATGAATCTTAGTAATTGTAGCCTAGGATTATTATTAAAAATCCAGTTGTAAAGATCAGTTTTCATGTTCAACATGCAGTTTTAATTCTATTAAAATACATCATTACAGGATATAGGTTGAGCTTGTTCAACTTCATTGAACACTTGTATAGTTCAAACAGAAACTTAATTTTACAAAATAGAAAGCTTACGTTTAGAAACTTAAAGGAGCATGGCTAAATAGTATTTATCCTTTCATTTTTTCCTTAGCAAAATGTTACAGTGGGGAACTATCATTAACTGGCTTCTAGTTAAGTTCTTGCCTTTTATCCAGTCATACTTTGGGAGACAGAGTGAATAGGAATATAAAGTCACATAGATTCTAGAAGGTAACATTTTTGGTGATTTACACACAAAAAAGTGGTTCTTAAGACTAGAAGAAAATATGGTAATGACCTTATTGTGTTTATTAAGATGTCTTCTCATGCTCACGATCATGAGACTAACAAACGATTCTGCAAGTTACAATCTTATTCACTTACACAACTTGTGGCATATTTGAACTCACAAATTTCAAAAACCATTCATTCAAGACATATAGACATTACAATTGTTTAAGATTAATAGATGTAAAATTATACTTAGTAATATATTTTTATGGCAGCTTAGTGCATTCTCCCCCTTAGAGTTGTAATTAAAAAACTTTTAAGAAATTGGGGATCTCTTTGGTGAAGTTATGTGTTGAATCACTAGGAATTTCACAGATATGCATACTCATACAACTTTGCACACAATTTCAAGGGGGCTATATCCAGTAGAATTCTTCCAGCAATACTAGACTGAGAATCCCTATTCAAGATAAATTCCTCTGATTCATGTGTCTAAGTGATTTATATTGCTTGTCATCTCTCTCGTTATGATTTGTTTTATATCTGGACTCTAATTATAAAGAGGGAGGAATAAAGGAAGTTCTCAAGAAATTTATCATAGTCAAACTGAACTTCCTACCCCCCATTTACCTTCAGGCTATTATTTCTAGACGAGAGCTCCATTGTTCAGGCTGAACTGTTCATTGGCTACCAACCAGACAGAGGATGCTAGTTTAGGCCATTGCACAATTTCATCTTCCTCTGGGCTGTTATGTAATTAAAATAAGTTCAACCTGTTCTCTTCAACTTTATTTTTCTACAGACAATGGTAAAAATTCAAAAACTGAAAAGAAAATAAAGGAACAAAATATAATTTGTTTACTTTTATTGTGAAAGAAATTACTCATTTTGCACCACTTACTGAACTTCTGAAATTCAATGTGGTCTATTTTGTATTCCAGAAAGAGATAAAATCCGCATTGGTTTATTTAAAACAGTTATTTTCCAAGAGCACTGAAAAGTGACTAAATTCAAAAAAATTTCTAAAGTAACTAACGATTTATGGATATAAATGCAGAGCTGGAAGTGAATTAGTATTTTTCCCACAGAAACTCATATTTAAGGATATCTCTAAATGCATAGGAAGCTGTCCCTATAGTCTGTAAATAGGTAGTAACTTTCACCAACATTCTACCATTTGAGGAATAATGTTAAAGTGATTTAGCTTTATAGTTCTATATCTCAGAGCCTCAATCACGTGCCACTAGTTAACTATATACCATGTACCCACCTCCTGTGTCCCCATATAATCAGTGGTTACTCTTGAAACAAATTCCTTCTGATTTTGTTTGCAATGTTCAGCTACTTATCACCCTTTGATGTGAGTCCGAATGTTTATAAATTCCTCATAATTTGAAACGGAAGGTATTTTATGTACTCAATTTCACATTCCCTTCATTATGTTTGGCATATTGTTTTTTTTTGACATGAAAGAATATGTTAGAAAGACTCTAGTTGGCATTAGGAGAGCTGGGGTTGGTCTCACTGAATGAAAACAGTGAGTAAGATGTAACAATTGGTGTACTGTGGGCCTGCCCTCCATTGCAGGAGCCTACTCTGGTCCTGGAAGCAGGTGGGTGAGAAACTTTCTGCTGGGAACCACAAACTTATTAATACAATTCTTGTTAATTAGAGGCAATTGGCATGTTAAAATCCATAAATACTGACCCATGCTATAGCTGTGAGGCCACAGGAATCAGTGTCGCATGTTTGTCAAAGGAACCCTGCAGGGGTGTGCACCCAGGGCGCCAGATGTCGAGGGCGCCGCCCGGGTCCCCCGACAGTGGCAGGAAGCGAGTTCCCTTCTACCTCCAAAGCTGGCAGGGAATGGATGAAGACTCAGGAATCCGATGCAGTTTTTAAAGGGCTTTACTATCACAGGTTCCAATATACAATCCAAGAGCAGGGAAAACCTCCGGACTCTGGGTTCCCAGCTAGGCCCCAGCCAGGTGTAGGCCAAGATGGCTGCCACCACGTGTTGAGGCCCAACAGAATATGGAGAGGACGGAAAAGCAAAGCACCAAGGGAAGCCGAAATGGCAAAAGGGGGAAAAAGAGAGCTTCTTTCTTCTTGCAGCTTATTTTATAGCTAGAAATTCACCCAAACTCCCCAGTCCAGCCCATTCTGGGCTGGGCTATCTAGAGATGAAAACAGGAAAATAGCTCTATAGAATTGTAGCAACTTCAGGACACCATCTGGCTGTTTACAAGGACCCAGAGCTAATTAAAAGCCTCCTAGCAGAGCTGGGAGAAGCTATAAGCTAAATGTAACTTCCCCTGGCAGGAAGGATCAAATGCCCTCAGGTAATTTCTCCCAGCACCTCACCTAATGTCTTGAGCCAAGATCTGCCTGGAATTGCCTTTATAGGGTAGAGAAGGGGGTTTCTGAGATGGCATGTCTCTGTACCAAAGACTAATACTAATGCCAGTTAAATATTTCTCCAAGCCTTCACAAGAGTCTCGTCTACTTCATGGTAGTTTTGTATTTTAGTTGCCTTTGAGTTATCAGGGAGCCATGCTTGCTTGCTTGGAGGCAATCAGCATTTCTCTCTGGTCTAATTACTTAGAGATCCAACGTGGCCAGGCAAATATGCTGGTAAGATCTAGCTAGTCCCACGATGCTTGTGGTAGCATGAGAGAATATTTATACCAGGCAGTACAGAATACATGGTCAGATGCCACATTCAGACTACCCTCCTATCTATGAAGTAACCTGCAGGAGGCAATCCAGGGCAGATGCAGAGGCCTAGGCTTTTAGGTGTCCTGCAACCGAACCCCAGTGTTAGTAAAATTTTACCAAGAAAAGTGCATTTCACTTCCCAAATACAGTGGCCTACAGTTATATTCTCTTTCTGGCAAAAGCAGTAAAAATAGTTTAAACATGTACTTACAAAATGCTCTACACCTAAATGTATAAAATTTAAATATATAAGAATAGAAAATAAAACATATAAGTCTACTACTAATTTGTGTAATATATATGTTATAGTATGTGCCTCAAACTAGAAGTTAATAAATACTGGCTGGGGTCTGGCGATAGCACTGCTGCACTGCAACCTGGGCCCTTGTGTTCAGCCCCAGGCCTTGTTGGCTAAGAATCACTTTTTGGGGCTCTGGGCCTCAAGTCAACCATATGATATATAAATCATGTCTCAGAAAGCTGTTTAAAATGACTTTAAAATGTTAGTAAAGTCTTAATCCATTAATCAGTAGAACTTTATTACAAATATTTATTTCATTGTTTTGCATGGGTGGGGATGGAGCTTCCAATGGTGCAAAGGCAGCCTTAGGGTCTAAATGGTGATTTTTGGCCAACCAAATGGGTTGGATTTGAGGGCCCAGAGGATGATGCAAACAACCTAGAGTGCCTTCTGCTCAGTGAAATCATGCAGTGCTGAGACAAGGACATAGGTTGAGATGCATGCTGTGATTATCTCCTGCCTGTGAAGACTCAGTTTAGTTCAATGATTTCGGGACAGTGACACAGTTGTGCAACCATCAACACAGTTCATTTTTAGAACTTTTTTGCGTCATCCCCTAAAGAAACTTTGCCCATTGGCAATAATTACCCACTGTCTCATCTCAACTCCAGGCAACCACTAATTTTTCTTTCTGTCTTCATAAACTTGACTACTCTAGACATTTTATGTAAACAGCTTTACACAATAGATGGTCTTTTGTGAGCCTTTCAATTAGCATAATGGTTTCATAGGTTCTTCCATACTATAGTATGCATCTGAGATGCTACCGTTTTTTTTCACCTTTCAAATATACAAAGACAAAAATTAACTACAGTCACCATGTAATACATCACACCCTCAGGAATTTGTTTTGTTTTGGGGGTGACACCTGACAATGTTCAGGCACTCAGAAATAACTCCTTGCAAACTGTGAGGGACCAGATGGGGTAGCAGGGGTCAAACCTGGCTCAGCCATGTACAAGGCATATATCCTACTGGCTACTATCTCTTCGGCCCCCACCCAGACCTTTTTTTTTTTTTATAAGTGAAAATTTTAGCCTGCCTTTGCCTAATGAGGCCCAAGCTTGCAATAATTGACTTATTCTCTGTGCTGCTCTGATTGGACTTGCTGAGATCATGGTGAAAATTCACTGCCAGGAGTATCTAAGGCCCAGAGGACCAGCAGGTCATGAAGGCCTTCAGTTATGATTCTGTGATGTTGCAGAGCGTCCCTGTCCATTGAAATCATGCCTGGAAAGCTGCTGTGGATCCAAGTGGCTCACCTCAATCTTAATTGCGGCTCCTTCCTGGTCAGCTTGAAGACTCTGCAGGGCTGGAAAACCTGCTCGTGCCCTTGGTGTCAGGCTGACTCAACTAGACCCAGAAAAGGATGAAAATCTGTCTATGGCATAACAGACATCCGATATATCTGGGGCTTCTGTGGAACTATCTGAAAGTTGGTCAACAGCAGTTTCTGCAGAGGAAGTGGTGCTCCTGGAAGGTATGTTTCCAAAATCACCCCACAAATAAAATGAGTCAAGGACAGAATTAGGCAGCACAATATAATAGGCGTGGAAGGAGGGCATCCGAGAAAGCCAGAATGAGATAGCTCCTGCAGGCGGTTCACCAGAAGTAGCTCACTGTTGTCGGTTCTAGGTTCTAGGCTCTATGCATACTGGGAATGCCAAGATTTTGCAAGTGGTCGCTGCTCTGATTTGCTGGACAAGAGGATTCGAAGTGTTTAGGGTCAGCAATATGTCTTTTCAAGATGCAAAAAGCTTACTTTTGAAAATTTCTCTGAAAAGCCCAAATCCCTTATTGTCTTTGAGGTGCATGTTAACTAGAAGCAGAGCCTCTGGCCAGAGAGAGAAAAAAAAATGCCTCCAGGTGTTCAGTTTCTCTGACCTGCTGATGTGGAGTCTGATGAGCCAATTTAATGAGGAAGATCTTTGAGGACTGCCTGCTCAGTGCAACCAACATTTTCTGTGATAAGGCCTGTACCTCTTTCGCTAGAAGTGACCACAGATCCAGGGCTGCTGGCTCTGGGTGCCTGGGAGCTCCGCTTTGCAACCAGGGAGTTCACCTTTTCCTGCTGCTTTGTTTGCTTGTTCCCTACTTCCCTCCCAGCTTCTGCTCTGGCCCGCCTCCTGCAGAGTCTGAAGCTCCTCCCAATGCAGCATCCCGGGGAACTGAGGCAGCCTTGGCCTTGGGAGTCAGTGGGCTTTCAATTTGTAGTTTCCCAGTAAGAGGTCCTTTGTATCCTTCACTGCTTATACAACCCCAATTTTTTTCACTTTTAAAGCAATGCTTGAAAGCGTTGCCACATTTGCAGCTGCTCAAGGCTTTCAGGGCAAGTAGTTTTGTCTTTCTCCACGCCCTCCCGAGCGAGCTCCAACAGAGCCTGTTTCGCTAGGAGGTTAGTCAGGACCCGAGACCTTGACCACCTTTGCTCTGCAGTGGAAACCTCGTTCACGTTGAAAATTGTAGGTATGCGGTTCCTTGTGGATGTCTTTCTCCATGTCGTTTTCTGTGTGTACCTGCACTGTTCTAATAATGCTCATGTGTTAGTGACTTTGCATACTACTGCCGAGTGTCCACCTGACACTACCTTGAGTCACTGGCCCCCTTTAAAAACATACGTTGAGAGATACCAAAGGCGCTTGTCTTGAACACAGTTCAACCCTGGTTCCATCCCCGGCACTGCCTGTAGTTCTAGGAGCACAGCCAGGAGTGACTCCCTATCACTGCCACATGTGGTGAAAACTGAATAAAATCACTCAGTCTACTCTCCGCTTGCTTTGGGAAGAAACTGCTCTCAACAGGTTGTGGGGACTGTTCAGCGTCTGGAGAACTGACCCTCGCAAGTCACGGCTTCCCTGACCTCAGTTTCCCAGGGAGTTGGACACACTGCGCCTGCTTCCAGCCCCAGCTCTGATAAATCTAGCTTCAAGAATTTCCTGGGGGCTTGTCTCCCTCATCCTCTTTTAAGCCAATACTCCAATAAACCAAGTTCCCCAGAATATTTTTATAAAATTGGGGATTATGTGCATGCTATTGAACATGGGGTTATTAGTTATGTGCAAGCCAAGTAACTTCCCAGCTACTGAACTCCATTCTTGAACCGTGCCCACGTTTTGATTGGTTACTTTTTTTGTTGTTGGGGGAATTCCTTACGTATGTTGGCTACCAGTCCCCTCTCAGATGCTATGCAAATACACTCTCCCAAGCACCAATCTACCATTTTGTATTTTGTGGTAGATTCATTCTTTTTGCTACTTGAAAGTTTTTAAACTTTTATGGCGTGCCAGTTGTTTATTCTTGATTTTGTTTTTCTTGCATAAGGTGTTTTTACTGGAAATACATTTGTGACACTGAGGTCTTGGAGTGTGTCACCTTTATTTTCTTCTTTGAGTTTTAGAATTTTTAATCCAATATCCAAGTCGTCACTTCACTATAATTTTTTGTATGTGGTATTGTGATCAATTTATTTAGGTTTGGGATGTGACTGTCCAGTTTTCCCAATGTGTTGATTAAAGAGGTGCTTGTTTGTTTCTTCTTTGAATGTTCTTGTTTCTTTTTTCATAGAATAGATGTCCTTATGTGTGAGGATTTATATTTGGACTCTCTGTTCCATTATTTTGTGTGCTTGTTTTTGTTCATAATGTTTCACTTGATGTTTCTTGTTAGTATAGATTGAAGTCAGGGAGCAAGCTGTCTTTTTTTGTCTTTCTCAGAATTTCTTTGTCTATTTGAACTTTAATTCTCCATATAAATTTTAAAATTGTTCTATTTCCTTGAGAAATTCCATTAGTATTGTATTAGCGATTTGTTTAGTTTTTTTCTATATGTAACATAGCTATCTTAATAATGTTTGCTTTTTCAATCAATTCGTTTGACATATCTTTCCATTTCTTGATGTTTTCTGTTTCTTTTAGTAATGTCTTACGATTGGATGCATATAGGCGCTTCAGTTTGGTTTACTCCAAGAAACTTTGGCTGTTTTTGACAGTTTTGAGTAGGATTGATTGCTTAATTTCCAAATTCTCTCATTCCTCATAAACAGGAAGTAAATTTATGTATATTGATTTTTTAGCCTGCCACTTTATCGAATTCATTAATAATTTCTAATTGTGTTGTTTTGGAGTCTATAGGTGTTTATTTATTTATTTATTTATTTGCTTTCTGAGTCACAACTGGCAATGTTCAGGGGTTTCTCCTGGCTCTGCACTCAGGAATTACTCCTGGCGATGCTCAGGGAACCATATGGGATGCCAGGGATCGAACCTGGGGGGCCTGCGCGTGCAAGGCAAACGCCCTACCCGCTGGACTATCACTCTGGCCCAGGTGTTTAAAAATATAATATTATGTTATCTAAAAATGTTGATAGCTAATTTTCTCTTATCCAATCTGTACTCATTTTATTTCTTTTCCTTGACTAATATCACTAGCTAGAACTCCCAAAGTTATTTTGAAAAGTAGTGGTTAAATGGAGAATAAATTTCAATTTTTCCTCTTATCTGTCTTTTCAGTTCATACAACTCATTTTGCTGTTGTTGTTATTGAGGTATAGAAAATTGATTAGGAGTGTTTAGGAAGAACTGTAATTTGGGAAAATACCAATTTATTGACCATTATAAAATGAAAGGTTTTTTCATATATATAAATATATGAAAACATATATAAATTACATACATATATTTATACATGTTGGAGTCTGAGTAACTATATATATATATATATATATATATATATATATATATATACACACACACACACATAATTTTTTCAATACTATATACACAAAAAAACCCACTTTATTTGCTTTTAAAAAATATTATATAGCCATGAGGTATACAATTGCAAAGATGCTCATGTCTGGGTCTCGGTCATACAGTGTTCCAGCACCCATCCCCTCCACCAGCGCCCATTTCCCACCACCAATGTCCCCAATTCCTCCCCTCTCCCCAGCCTGCCTCTATGGCAGGTTCTTTACCCTCTCTCTCTCTCTCTCTCTCTCTCTCTCTCTCTCTCTCTCTCTCTCTCCTTTTATTACACATTATGGCTTGCAATACATACATTTAGAGGTTATCATGTGTATCTTTTGCCTATATTCAATGCTCAGTTCTAGGCTGGTATTACCATTTTCAGTGATTATTAGCACACTGTTCCGTTCTCTGTCTTACTTAATCTCTGACTCCCACATGTTTGTGATAAATTCCACCTGTTGACAAGACCTCCTGATTCAAGTTTTGCTTGACCTTGGATATTGGTATCAAAATACATATATATTTATGTCATGCAGATAAATGCAGTCATTCTATGCTTGTCTTTTTCCTTCTGGCTAATTTCACTCAACATAATCCTGTACATGCCCATCCGTTTATAGGCAAACTACATAACTTCATTTTTCCTAACAACTGCATAGTATTCCATTGTGTAGATGTACCACAGTTTCTTTATCCAGTCATCAGTTCTCAGATACTCTGGTTGTTTCCAGATTCTGGCTACTGAGAATAGTGCTGCTATGAAAATAAAAGTGCAGATGATGTTTCTGCTGTGTGTTTTTGGGTCCCAGTGTATATTACCAGGAGTGGTATGGCTGGGTCAAATGGGAGCTCAATTTCTACTCTTTGGAGGAATGTCCATGTTATTTTCCAAAATGGCTGTTTCAGTCGACATTCCCACCAACAATGGATGAGAGTCCCTTTCTCCCGCATCCACGCGGGGTTGTTGTCCTCGCTCTTTTGGATATGAGGCAGTCTCTGTGGTGTGAGATAATATCTCATTGTTTTAATTTGCATCTCTCTGATGATTAGTGATGATGAGCATTTTTCATATGCCTTTGGCCATTCGACTTTCTTCCTTGTCGAAGTTTCTGTTCATTTCTTCTCCCCGTTTTTTCATGGGGTTGGCTGTTTTCTTCTTGTAAAGTTCTACCAGTGCCTGACATATCCTGGATATTAACCCCTTATCAGATGGGTTTTGGGTGAATATTCTTTCCATTCTGTGGACTGTCTTTGTATCTTGGTCACTGTTTATTTTGAGGTGAAGAAGCATTTTAGTTTTTAGTTTCATGGAGTCATATATATATATATATATATATATATATATATATCTTTGCTTATATTTGCTTTGTTAATGGTGTTTCATCTTTGAAGTTGCCTTCAGCTTCAATGTCGTGGAGGGTTTTTCCTATTTTTTCTTATGTACTTTATAGATTCAGCTCTGATATTGAGATCTTTCATCCATTTTGATGATTTTTGTGCATGGTGTTAGACACAGGTCCAAATTCATTATTTTACATGTAGCTGCCCAGTTTTTCCAGCACCAGTTGTTGAAAAACTTTCCTTGCTCCATTTCCTACTTTTTGTTCATTTACCGAAGATTAAATGATCATGCGTTTGATGCTGGGTATCAGGATACTCAACTCTATTCCACAGGTCCGCAGGTCTGTTTTTATTCCAATACCATGCTGAATAAAACATTTTAATCTGCATGTGAATGTTTGTGGTTTGGGAGCCACACCCAAAGGTGCTCTGGGCTAATACCTGGTTCTTTTCCCAGTGATATTACTTTGGCAAATGCTAGCAGACTGAACTGGGTTCAGCTGCGTGCAAGATAAGCACCACACTTGCTGTGCTGTGCTATCACTCTGGCCCCTCAAAAACATTAGGTGTACAATTCAGTGACTCAGTATATTAACATACTTAATTATCACCATAATTCCTCTCTAGAACTTTCTAAAATTAAAACTCTGAATCATTGAACTAGACTCTATTCTTTCTCTTCTCAGCCCCAAATGATGATGATCATCATCAGGCTTTTTCCCTAATGATTTGACATCTATAGGCATAGGTACAACGTATATGTGGACTAATAGTAATTTGTCCTATGAGAGTTGATTGTTTCATGTATACAATTTCTTCATGGTTCACTGATGTTGTAGCAAACTTTAGAATTTCTTTCATTTTTAAGTTAATTTAAACTTGTTGACATTGATTTATTATATCAGTTAATTCTGTAATTATTTCATACATATGAATATGTGTTTATTTGCTACAAAATTCTGCATATTTTCAAACCAGTGAACATGTCAAAGAGGCTTTTCAATTGTTTTGCTATAAACTTATTTATAATTTTTTCCATGAGGTAAATTAAATGAGAAAGTTTAGTGATTTTTTTTTTTTTTTTTTTTTGCCGTCGGGTTTCTCGGCTCGGTTCGTTTGGTCTGCCCTCCGTCCGTTGTTTAACTAAAGTTACTATATATTATATATACAGTATATATTATATACTATATGTAAAGAGAGAGAGCTGTCAGGTTTTTAATTTTGAAGTGTTATCTTTAGTGAATTGAATGTCAGTGAATTGAACATTTGTATTATTTTATGTGTCCTTAACTTGTTTCTAACATTCCCCCATAAAGTCTATTTTGTATGTTTTTAATATGACTGTACAAAGCTTTTTACTCCTTTTTTGTTGCTGTTGTTCGAATTTTCCATAAATGTCTTCATAGAAACTTAATTTAATCTGGCTCTGCCAAAGGATATAGCCTTTTTATTTTTTAAATTCAATTTGTCTTAGTTTAACTAGTAAATTGAGTACATTCATATCAGCTGTGTTTAGTGATATATGGACATTTGTTTCTAGAATCCTATTCTGTGAATTGTATTTGTTCAGGTTTTTCAATGTTTTTTTTTTTTTTTCTATTTTTAGCTTGTTTCTTAGCTTTGCTTCTTTTACAAAATGTGTTGTCTACTTAAATTTATTTCCTACTTAATGGGTACTTTAAAATTAACATGCATGTTTAGCTTTAAAAATATCTAAAATTAGCCAATATTTCTACATTCATCCTGAATAATAGAAAGACTTTGGAACATGTAAATTCTCATTAGCCTCTGGCTTCTTACAAGATAACCTCTAGGGATATTTATGATTCTAATTTTCTGCTATAAAAGCAAGACTTCTGAAATTCAAAACACTATGAACCAAAAAGAAAATTAAATTTGCCTTTTAGGCTAAACAAGGAAAACCATACTTTTTTTTTAAAAAATGGCTTTGGAAATAGTTTTAAAGGCAAAATATATTTTTTCCGATAATTTTCCCATCATCTTTTTTTATCCCTTTACTTTAGTCATATCTTTTATTAAAGTAGGCCCAAAAAAACTTTATTGTTTAAATCGTTATTTATGTCTTTTCCTCCTGATGAAACTTTGTGATCATTGTATTCATTATATAACACATATTGATTAATCACACACTTATCTGAAAGCAAATGTATGTAACCATCTAGTACAAACAGAAAAACCAGAAGCAGTAAATTAGGACCCTGAGTACTAACACAGGAAAGCGAAACCAAACCAAACAAAACAACTTTCATAACTCTGCTTCTTGCAAAAAACAAAAC
This sequence comes from Cryptotis parvus, assembly GCA_021461705.1. Classification (NCBI taxonomy): domain Eukaryota; kingdom Metazoa; phylum Chordata; class Mammalia; order Eulipotyphla; family Soricidae; genus Cryptotis; species Cryptotis parvus. The sequence goes on along the minus strand of JAJIBD010001305.1, from coordinate 269,708 downwards.
AGAACAGAAACTTGAAATTTCCTTAACCCAAGGGATTTATCACCTCAAAGTTTCCATTAGTGAATCACCCTCAAATAAATATTTCATTCTCAGAAACAACATTGTACTTTTTATAGAGAGAAATTCAAAATCTGTTCCATCCTATTGATGGCAATCCTTATGCCCTACAACTTTGAAGGCTAGGCCCATGACACTGATACCTTACTAGGCCTCACTGAAAAATTTATAAAATAGGTACTTTTGTGAAAGTAATTTGAAGCTTTTATCAGTGGGTGAACACAAACAATGTTTGAACATAGTGGCTTTAGACCACTCCATGCAAGAAAATATTGTCTTACACATCTTAGAAACCTGAGAATTTTTTTGGAATGGGAAAGTGACCAACCAAAATAGAGTCCCCAGTTAAATCAAATGATTAAAGAAAAACTAATAAATGCATAAAAACAGACTTAGCATTGTATATTTAAAAGGTACTTTACCAAAAAAAAATGGATTAGGGATGAGTACTTATTTACTTAATGTACATTGCACATTCCCAGTGGAATCCACTAAATGGGGTATGTTTAATATTTTTTTTGTCCTTACCAAGCAGTGTTCAGGAAGCCCCAAGGCAACTCACTGTGGCTGACTGGACCTGTAGTTCATGGTGTGGGCTTGTGGATGGTGTCCTCAGTTGCTCAGGGTTACCTGGACCACACCTGGTTAGTGCTAAGGGCCTCCAGAGCTGCTGCCTGGAAAGCTACAGGTTAAACAGGGTTGGCAGCCTGCAAGAGTTGCCCCTTAACCTCCGTATTATCCCTTGGCTTCCTCCGTCTAAACGCTAGTAGTAACTTTAGAACTGCTTGATACTGTGCATCACAGATACTGTGAGGTGAAGTCACTTGCCTACTCAGAGGACATAAAATAATCACTGATGAAATTGTATCATTTTTTCTTCTTTTTGGTCATTGGAAACAGCAGCTTAGAGAAAAGCTTTGTTCAGTTTCAGCTATAACAGAAGAATCCTTATTTTTCAACCTCAGGAACAATGCTTTTATTTGTTGAGGAGTAGTAGCCTCTGAAATAAAAGTGGCCTGCCATCCTGCATTGTATAATGCTTCGGAGACAGAGTGCACTATGACAGTGTGTGCCATACTGGCTTGTCAAAATTTATCTTACACATTAAAAGAATGACTGTATTTGTAGAGCCTATAACTTTAGTCGAAAATGTTGAACATGAAAACCATTTTATCTCTTCCAAAGCTCTTTTTTGACATAAAGTTAAAAAATATTGACCCAGGGCTGGAGACATAGTATAGCGGTAGGGTGCTTTTTCTTGGCATGTGGCTCATCTGGGTTTAATCCTGGAATTCCCATATGGTCCCAAGTTCTACCAGGAGTAGTCCCTGAGCTCAGAGCAAAGAGTAATGCTGAGAACTGTTGAGTGTGACTCCGCCCCCGAGTTCTTTTTGACACTGCTCTTCGCTCCAGTGATTATGAATTTGGAAACTACATAAAAGTAAGAAGGAAAAAATAATCCTTAAATCACTCATTTCCCTCATTGTCTCTTGCCTTAAAAACTAGCTTATTTCAAAGTATGTCTTTATCATTTTTTAAAATCTCTATATGCTTATATATTTCATAGCCATACCTTGGGGGAAATTTATCTTATGATTATAATATGCTCTATTACTTTTATTATCCTTATGATAGGCTTTTTTTGCTTTTTTTTGGGGTCACACCCGGCAGTGCTCAGGGGTTTTTTCCTGGCTCTACACTCAGGAATTACTCATGGTGGTACTCCGGGGGACCATATGGGATTCTGGGGATCGAACCCGGGCCAGCATGTGCCGACCACGTGCAAGGCAAACGTCCTACCCACAGAACTATCCTTCTGGCCCCATGATAGGCTTTTAAACATGACTATATCTTCTCTTTTTATTCTTGTATCCAGCATATATGTATTAACACATACTGCATGGGAAAACTTCATGGAAATATATAACTGATGAATCAAAGCTGATTGACATATTTATATAACTTACTAATAAGTGCTTTAACTTGAGTACTAACCCATAAAATAAGTAGTCATTCAAAATTCATTTTTTAACTAAATTACCTTGAGATAGACCATTACAAAGCTGTTCATGATTGGCTTTCAATCACACAGTATTCCAACACCCATCCCTCCACCAGTACAATTTCCCAATACCAATGCCCCCAGTTTCCCTCCCCTTCCCCCAACTTGCCTCTATGGCAGGTTCTCTCTCTCTCTCTCTATCTCACTCTCTCTCTCTCTATCTCCCCTCTTGTGCATTGTGGTTTGCAATACAGATACTGAAGGGTTATGTTCCTTTACCTATTTCCAATACTCAGTTTTAGTCTAGCATTACCATTTTCCACTATTATTTAAAAAAATTGTCTCTTCTCAATCTTACTTACCTTTTTGTCCCCCAACACACATGGTAGATCCCAACCATTGACAAGTCCTCCTGGAATGTTTTTCCTGGCCTTGGATATTAGTCTCATACTATTTTTAATAACCAAAAAATGAGTGCAGACATTCTATTTCTGTCCTATTCTTTCTGTCTCATTTTACTCAGCATCAGACTCTCCATGTCCATCAATATATAGTCAAATTTCATGACTTCATTTTTCCTAATATCAGCATAGAATTCCAGTGTCTAGATGTACCATAGTTTCTTTATCCAGTCATTTGTTCTCGGGCACTCAGATTACTTTCACAAACTGGGTATTTGAATAGTGCTAATTAAACATGAAATTGCAGATGGTGTTAGTGTTGTGTGTGTTTTGGCCACCCAGGTTATATTCTCAGGAGTGGTGTTGCTGGGTCAAATGGAGCACAATTTCTAGTTTTTGGAGGAATGTCCATACTGTTTCCAGAAAGGCTGGACCAGGTAACATTCCCACCAACAGTGGATGAGAATCCCTTTAGCCTTGTATCTGTGCCAGCTCTGGTTTTTCTTGCTGTTTTAGATGTGTGCCAATCTCTGTGGTGTGAGGTAATATCTTGTTGCTTTGACTTGAATCTCCCTTATGATTAGTGTTGAAGAACATTTTTTCATATGTCTTTGGCCATTTGAATTTCTTGTTTGGGGAAATGTCTGTTCATTTCTTCTTTTTTTGAATGGGGTTGAATTTTTCTTTCTCGTAACGCTCTAACAGTGCCTTATATATCTTGGATAGTAACCCATATCAGATGGGTAGTGAGTAAATATTCTTTCCTAATCTGTGGACTATATTTACATCTTGATCAACATTTCTTTTGAGGTACAGAAGGTTTTTAGTTTCTTGTAGACCCATTTGTTTATCTTTGTTTCCACTTGCTTGCTCAGTTTTGTTTCATCTTTGAAGATGCCTTTTGATTCAATGTTATGAAGGATTTTGCCTATATTTTCTTTGATATACCTTACATATTTGTTTTTGATTTTCAGTTCTTTGTGTTTTTTTTTTTTTGGGGTCACACCCAGCGACGCTCAGGGGTTACTCCTGCCTCTCTGCACAGGAATTACTCCTGTTGGTGCTCAGGGGACCATATAGGTTGCCGGGGTTGAACCTTTGGGCGGCTGCGTACAAGACAAATGCCCTACCCTCTGGGCTATCGCTCCTGCCCTGATTTTTAGTTCTTTAATCCATTTATCAGACTTTTATGATGGTGTTTGAAAGAGGTCTGAGTTCATTTTTTTACATGTAGCTCCCATTTTCCTCACCACCACTTTTTGAAGAGGCTGTTCTTGCTCCACTTCATATTTTTTTGCTTTTTATTGGAGATTAAATGATCATTATTTGAGGGTCTTTGTTAGGATATCAACCCTCTTCCGCAGCTTAACAGGTCTGTCTTTATTACAGTCCCTTGCTGTTTTAATTACTGCTGCTTGTTAGTACATTTGAAGTTGGGGAAGGTGATGCCTCCCATCTCTTTTTCCCAGGATTGCTTTAGCTTTCTGTGGGGGTTTATAGTTCCATACAAATTTCAGGAGTGTTTCATCAATTTCTTTGAAAAATGTAATGGGTGGGGCCGGAGTGATAGCCCAGCAGGTAGGGTGTTTGCCTTGCATGTGGCGGCCTATGCCGGCCAGGGTTCGATCCCGGCATCCCATATGGTCCTCTGAGCACCGCCAGGAGTAATTCCTGAGTGCAGAGCCAGGAGTAACCCCTGAGCATTGCTGGGTGTGACCTAAAAAAGCAAAAAAAAAAAATAGGAAAAAATGTAATGGGTATCCTTATAGGGACTGCATTGCATCTGTATAATGCTTTAGAGAGTATTGCCATTTGACAATGTTAATTCTCTCAGTCCATGAGCAGGGATTTGTCTCCATTTCCTCATGCTCTCTTTTTATTTCATGCAGTAGCCCTTTGTAGTTATATTTGTACAGGTCCTTTACATCTTTAGTTAAGCTAATTCTTAGGTACTTGATTTTCTGAGACAATTGTGAATGGGATTTTTTTTTTTATATCACATTCTTCTCTTTCATTATTTGCGTATAGGAAAGCCATGAACTTTGGGGCATTGATCTTGTAACTTGCCACTATACTATTCAGATCTATTGTTTATAGGAGCTTTTGGGTAAGATGTTAGGGTTCTCTAAGTATAGGATCATATTCGCTGCAAATAGTCACAGCCTGACTTCTCCTTTCCTAGATAGATGCACTTAATATATTTCTCTTCCCTAGCCTTCTCTCTTCCATTTTTTCCTCAAAGCCAGGATTTTCTTGCTAAGTTTTTGTCTCAATATATAAGGAGTTTATGAGGCACTGTTGAAATCTCTAACTATAATTGTGTTGCTAGCAATGTCCTCCTTGAAGTCTATCATCAGTTGTTTAAATATTTTACTATATGTTAAGCATTTTGCTAGTTGTTTAAGTATTTTGTTAAGCTTTTTGGGGCTTTCTTGTCTTACAAGAACAAACCCTTTCTATCTGTCTTTTATTTATTATTTATTTATTTATTTTTTTTTTGCTTTTTGGGTCACACCCAGCGATGCTCAGGGGTTACTCCTGACTCTGCACTCAGGAACCACTCCTGGTGATGCTCGGGGACCATATGGGATGCCGGGATCGAACCCAGGCCGGCACAGGCCGGCCGCATGCAAGGCAAACGCCCTACCTGCTGGGCTATCACTCCAGCCCCTCTATCTGTCTTTTAATGTTGGTTTTTAGTCTATGAAATTCCTGAGATGTTTGTCAATGAAGTTTTGTATTATTCTTTCAGATCTGAATGGAACCTAGCCTGGCAAGTATTTTTGATAAGGTCTTCATTTCATTGAGGTTTTTTACTATATTCTACCACTGTCTTCATGCTCAAAGGTTTACATCTGATAAGTCTACTTTAAATCTAGGGGACTGTCCTTTATATCTAATTTCTTTCTTTGATCTTGCTGCTAGCAGTAATGTGTCTATGGCATTCTTTGTAATGATTAGGATACATCTTGAAGTCTTTTATTAAGTCTTGTTTAGCTGGTACCCTTCAGGCTTCTTGGATCTGTATGCCAATATCTTCCAGCTCTGGGAACTTTTCATTAATGATGTGTTTTACTGTTTCTACCTCATTGGTATATCCCTCTAGGACTCTAATGATTCTTATGTTGATCCTATTGAATTCACGCCAATGTTCTTGTGCCCACTGCTGAGCTATTTTGAGACCGTTTTCCATCTTCTGTTCTTGCCTAAGATCTTTCTTCAGCTCATCTTCAAGCTCACTGATTCTGTCTTTGTCATTCTATTGTTGATGGCACCAAATGATTTATTTCATGTACCAAATATTTATTTTTATTTCATGTACCAAATTTTTATTTCATGTACCATTATTTTTTACTAATGACACTTCCATTTTTAGTTTACATACCTCTGCTCTCATTTCCTCCTGTATTTTTTATATGTCCATTCCACTGTTTCTTTCATATTCTGTATTTTATTGAATGTCTGTTTCACTGTATGTTTGAGCTCATTAAATATCCACACCATTTTGTCTCTGAATTCTATATCAGAGAGATTTTATGTATTGATATTTCTTATTGAAAGTTCGGGGCTCTTTTCTTCAGCAACTCCTCATGGTGCAGATCGGCATTGTTTCCTCCCGATGCAGAGGTAATCTGGAAGGAGTCCTTCTAGTGCACTATCAGTGTTCCCCTCTCACTGCCAGGTAGGTCCAGTGTAGTATGAAGGAAAGATTAACTTGGGGGCAGTCATGCAGGAAGTCAAAACCCTACCAGAGTTCTATCTCATGGGTGGAGTTTGGGGAGGGGAGCAACACACTGGTGCGGGTTCCGAGGTTGCAAATTTCACTTTTAACTTAAACCTAGCATGGGATATATATTCTTATACATAAAAAATAGAAAACTTGATCACTCGAATCCCGTTATTCATCGAATGCTGAAGCGGACGCCAGTAACATTTCCATTGGAACTTATCACGTGCAAATGTATCCCAATGGCATCTGGCTGATTCAGGAATATGAAGAGCCTCAAACAATTCTTTCAGGGTCTTGACAAGGAAGTCTGACCATCTTGTAGGTGGGCAGCCACATGATCTTTTGACATCCCGTGCAATCCAGTCGGTCACAGCTCTAGTGCAGTGGTCATATCCAAATCACATTGCATGTGCAGCCCATCTGATTTTCGATGCCTTGGCAAACGAGACAGCATCCCTGATTCTGGAATAGCGATGGAGGTCTGAACTCTGGGTTCCTTCTCTCACTTGAGTGAGGCATGATATTCCATGCATAGCTCTTCGAATTCCTCACTGGGAGACCCGAATAGCATTCTCATCCTGCTTTCGTAGGGCCCAGGTCTCTGAGGCATATGGTAATGCAGGGAGAATGGTGGAGTCAAAGAGATGTGCCAAGACCGGAGGTTCTTTGTCCTTTAAACTTTTTCTTAGATGCCTTTGAAGGCATTCCATGCTGCTCTCTTCCTCCTGTGCAGCTCAGGTTTTAGGTCGTTCATCATGTTGACTTCTCGACCTAGGTACACATAACTGCTGCATTCAGAGATGTTTGTTCCATTAGAGTGAATGGGGCCTCTGGATCTAGTTCATTTTTCATAAACATAGTTTTCTTTAGATTCAGCTGTAGACCTATCTTTCCACATTCTCGGTCGAAGTCAGCCAGAATTTGTGCCGCTTGGCTAATGTTTTGTGTTATTAGAACGATGTCATCAGTGAAGCAGAGGTGGTGTAGTTGCCGAACCATCTATCTTCACTCCCATTCCTTCCCATTCTAATTGTCTCTCATGATGTTCTCGAGGGTGGCGCTGAAGAGTTTTGGTGAAATGGTATCACCCTGTCGAACCCCTCTTTTGACATCAATGATCACTTCCTTGTAGAATGGTGAGATCCTGGTGGTGAATCCATAATACAGCTCATGAAGGATCTTGATGTATTGGGTTTGAACACCCTATTTGGCTAGGGGTTCAATGACCGCTTCAGTCTCCACAGAATGAAAGGCTTTCTTTAAATCAATGAATGTGAACAGAGCGGCATCTTGTACTCCCTACAAACCTCAATGAGCTTGGTTACTGTGTGGATATGGTCGATTGTGCTGAATACTTTCCGGAAGCCAGCTTGCTTGCATGGTGGTCCTTCATCTAGTGTTCTGCAAATCCTGTTCAGGATGACTCGTGTAAACAGCTTGTAGATGACGGACAACAGGCAGATGGGGCGATAGTTGCCGATGTCGTGAATGTCTCCCTTCTTGAACAGTAGAACTGTCCTGTTGGTTTTCCATTGGGAGGGCACCTTGCATTCGGACAGGTAGCATGTGAAGGGCCAAGCTAGTGTATTGATGAGTATCGATGGCAGATTCTTCAGGTGTTCGGGTCTGACTTTGTTGGGCCTGGTGCTGTTCTCTTATTTACCGACGAAATGGCATATCGTATTTCAGAAGGGAGAATGTTTGGAATGACATATCCATATTGGAGGAATCTTCTATTGATGATTAAATATTGGTAAAATTACTAAAAAGTAATTAATTTTTTACACATTTTTAATATCCTGACGGCAGAGACAAACAGGAAGAATGTTGCTTATCTAGTTGTAAAGTTCTATATTATGCTGTATGGAATTTGTAATGCTTATGAGTCAGAAAACTTATATTCCTGTGTCTCAAAGATTTGCTGGGAAATTCATATGAGAAATAAATATGCTTTACTAAAACGGAAGGAAAATGGTGGAACCATTTCATCAAGCTCTTATAGTATTAAGTTATTCATTAAGAGATAAAAAACTTAGTAGCCTCAATAACTTAAAATATCATTGGGTCACTGCAAAAGACCATTGATTCAAGCCTTCAAAAATATTTTGTATCATTTTAATTTACAGATATTCAGCCTTAAGTAAGCATAAGGAGGTGTCAAAGGAATAGTACAGGGAGTAGGGGCCGGAGCTATAGCCCAGCGGGTCCTGTGCCGGCCTGGGTTCGATCCCCGCATCCCATATGGTCCCCCGAACACCGCCAGGAGTAATTCCTGAGTGCAGAGCCAGGAATAACCACTGAGCATCGCCGGGTGTGACCCAAAAAGCAAAAAAAAAAAAAAAAAGGAATAGTACAGGGAGTATGGAGCTTGTGTTGCATATGGCTGAACTGGTTTAGCTCTGTGGCACCCCATATCATTCCCAAGTCCTACAGGAGTAAGGGAGTGATCTCTGAGCACAATCAGGTGTAAATCCTCACCACAGCATGGTGTGACTGCCCACCCAAAAAAACATATGGTAAGAGATTATATGTAGCAAGATGTAAGTTTGCATGTGTGTTATATCTCAATTCAAGTAAAACACCATTTTAATATATAAAGGTGGATTTTATGCATATCTACATCACTTGAACACTTGAATCCCATTATTCAACAATTTGCTCGAGCAGGTGCCAGTAACATTTCCATTGGACCCTATCACGTGCAAATGTAACCCAATGGCATCTGGTTGATTCAGGAATATGAAGAGCCTCAAACTGTTCCTTCAGGGTATTGACAAGGAAGTCTGACCATCTTGTAGGTGGGCGGCCACATGATCTTTTGACATCCCGTGCAATCCAGTCAGTCACAGCTCTATTGCAGTGGTCATATCCAAATCACATTGCATGTGCAGCCCATCTGATTTTCGATGCCTTGGCAAACGATACAGCATCCCTGATTCTGGAATAGCGATGGAGGTCTGAACTCTGGTTTCCTTATCTCACTTGAGTGAGGCATGATATTCCAAGCATAGCTCTTCCACTTCCTCTCTGGGAGACCCGAATAGTATTCTCATCCTGCTTTCATAGCGCCCAGGTCTCTGAGGCATATGGTAATGCAGGGAGAATGGTGGAGTCAAAGAGATGTGCCAAGACCGGAGGTTCTTTGTCCTTTAAACTATTTCTTAGATGCCTTTGAAGGCATTCCATGCTGCTCTCTTCCTCCTCTGCAGCTCAGGTTTTAGGTCGTTCATCATGTAGACTTCTCCACCTAGGTACACATAACTGCTGCATTCAGAGATGTTTGTTCCATTGAGAGTGAATGGGGCCTCTGGAACTAGTTCATTTTTCATAAACATAGTTTTCTTTAGATTCAACTGTAGACCTATATTTACACATTCTGGGTTGAAGTCAGCCAGCATCTGTGCCACTTGGCTAATGTTTTGTGTTATTAGAACGATGTCATCAGTGAAGCAGAGGTGGTGTAGTTGCCGAACCATCTATCTTCACTCCCATTCCTTCCCATTCTAATTGTCTCATGATGTTCTCGAGGGTGGTGCTGAAGAGTTTTGGTGTAATGGTATCACCCTGTTGAACCCCTCTTTTGACATCAATGATCACTTCCTTGTAGAATGGTGAGATCCTGGTGGTGAATCCATAATACAGCTCTCGAAGGATCTTGGGCAGGATGTGGGAGGGGGAGGGAATTGGGGACATGGATGGTGGTTGAGGGGCACTGGTGGAGGGCGGGTGCTGGAATACTGTGTGACCGAAACCCCCAAGCATGAACAACGTTGTAATTGTATATCTTACGGTGGTATAATAAAATGTTAAAAAAAAAAAAAAAAAAAATAAAAAAACGGAATATTATACAGCTGTCTGGAAAAAAAATATCTGCAGGGCTAGCCACAATGTGTAAAACAAGAGGGAGAGAGATGCAGAGACAGAGAGGGACAGAGAGAGAAAGAGAGGAAACGGCTACCTGCTGTTGAGGCAGCCTGGGGGTGGGTGGGAGGGGTGGGGTACAATGGTGGTGGAAGTGGGGCACTGGTGGAGGGATGGGTGCTGGAATACTGTATTACCAAGAACCAATTGTGAACACCTTTGTAATTGTATGTCTCACTGTGGTATAATAAAAAAATTAAAAAAAAAGAACAACAACAAAATAAAGGATCTTGATGTACTGAGTTTGAACACCGTTTGGCTAGGGGTTCGATGACTGCTTCATTCTCAACAGAATCAAAGGCTTTCTTTAAATCAACAATCGTGAGAAACAGCCACATCTTGTATTCCCTATAAACCTCAATGAGCTTGGTTACCGTGTGGATATGGTCGACTGTGCTGAATCCTTTCTGGAAGCCAGCTTGCTCACATTGTTGTCCTTCATCTAGTGTTCTTCCAATCCTGTTCAGGATGACTCGGGTAAACAGCTTGTAGATGATGGACAACAGGCAGATATGCGATAATTGCCGATGTTGTGAATGTCTCCCTTCTTGAACAGTAGAAGGACAGTAGAACTGTCCTGCTGATTTTCCATTGGTAGGGTACCTTGCATTTGGACAGGTAGCGTGTGAAGAGCCGAGCTAGTGTATTGATGAGTACCGACAGCAGATTCTTCAGGTGTTCGGATCTGACTTTGTCTGGGCCTGGTGCTGTTCCCTCCTTTACTGCTGAAATGGCATGTCGGATTTTAGAAGGGAGAATGTTGGGAATGAAATATCCATCCTGTGGAATTTGGTATGTGGGCAGGTGGACGTGACTATCAAAGAGATCTGAGTAGAAGTCCTGGATAATCTTCTGCATTGCCTTTCTGGAAGATGTGATAGATCCATCAGGGCGTCGGAGGGCAGTCATCTTGGTCTTATAGTTGGTGAAGGACAGGTGGGCGGTGCGAATGCTTTTCCCGGCTTCTGCTGCATCTTCCAGTATTTCTGCTCTTCTCTCTTTGAGGTCTTCTTTTTATGGCTTCTCTGCACCGCTTTGCAAGCTTGGACGTTAGCATTTCATCGCCCGAGGCTCAGGCCTTGCCACGTTGGCAAATGAGCTCAAGAGTTTCTGAAGACAGGCTTCCTTTTGTGTCTTTCTCTCTTGGCATCTTCTCACAATCATGGAGGTGCTGAACCAGTCGGTTGTATTCTTCATCAATGTCGTCAATGTTGGTATCTTCCCATGTTGCTGCAATGGTGCCAAAGAGTTCCCAGTTGGTGGTCGTTCTGGGAGTTCTCTTCTTAAACTTTGCAGCCTTTTCTCCCCAATTGTGGGAAGTAGAATTTTGCACAAAGGAGATGGTGTTCCGATATTGTTTGGAATTTGGGGACGACAGCAACATCGGTCAGACAAAACCGTCGATTGAAGATGATGTGGTCAATTTCATTGCATTGAAATAAATATATATGAAACCCAGCCTACAAGGACCCACCCTTCAGAGACCCACCCTTCAGAGGAGAGTATTTCAAGCCCAGGAATGTTTGAGCCACCAGATGCAGATAAACCTGGCAGAGCAGATACCAGCTTTCCCGTTGCACGCAGCCACTCTGCGGCTGCACAATTTACCTCCAAATTATCATGAATATTCTACCCACCCCTCTGAGAGAACCCCACAAGGTAATGAGAGTATAGCATCCACACAGCAGAGCCTGGCAAGCTGTCCGATGCATGTTCGATATGGTAAAACCAGTAACAAAAATGTTTATTTTCCTGACCCGAAAGAGCATTTAATATGGCAGTAGTAAGAAAGGCGAAAAAGCAGTGCCTGATAAAATTTCACAGCCATCCTAGGCTGCCAAAATGAAGAAGGACTAAAATGTCTGTCTGTACTTTCAATGTACGTATGCCGGCATCGGAAGCATATATTGAGGATCTGATGGTGCAACTGCAGAAGATCAAGTACGATATCATTGGTCTGACTGAGACGAGGGAGGCGTCAGCGCATCACGCTGTATTTGACACCGGAGAAGATTTGTTCCTTGGAACATGCAATGAAAGAGGCATCGGTGGCGTTGGTGTCTTTGTCAACAGGAACATGGCCGTCAACATTGATTCATTTGAATGCCTAACAAATTGGATAGGACGATTACACTTGAAGAGATGTGGCCCACTGCCAGCAATTTCTATCTTCATTGTCTACGCACCAACATCCACATACAAGGCAGATGAAATTGAGAAATTCTACATGGAACTGGAGGAGTTCTATAAAAAAGATCACACCTTCTACAAGATAATAGTTGGTGATTTCAATGCCAAGATAGGGACCGAGAAGATCGGCTGAAGAACTCCACATCGGGACCCATGGCCTAGAATGGAACGAACAGGGTGAGAGACTATCTGAGTTCATCATGTCCACCAAGACCGTTCATGGGAACTCACATTTCCAGAAGGCTGAAGCGAAACGTTGGATATGGGAATCTCCTGGTGGACAGTTCCACAATGAAATTGACCACAAATCTACAAATGCACACCAAACATATCTGTGCACATATAGTACCTATCTCCCTTTCTGCCTGTCTAATTACAACTTATATTTTACATTTCAAATTAAAACTATGTTTTACAAAATAATGTTCCCTTTATTTCACATAACAACCTATTTTTAGGTCTTTATAGCTATTAGTATTTTCCTATAAGAACTTGTATTTTTAGTCTGCTCTACTTGTATCTATTTGGTATCTGTATCCTCATTACGCAGTATGTATTGAATAGGCTTATCTCACTAACAGTGTCTGGAATAGAGTATGGTTTCAGTAAGTCACTACTGTATGAAGTGCATTTAATATATAAAAGATGATGGCAGGGAAGAGGAAAAAATGTAATGATAATTTAATGGAAAGGAAAAACACATTTAATGGAACTCAAAAGACTTCTGTGGAAAACTAACTGGAATTTGTAGGATATGTACAGGTTAGAATATGAAACTTCAGAGTCATCCATAAGAAATGGTAAACTGATAGAAGCATAAATGATTAGGACCATGATCACTGGACAATAATTATCACAAGACAGAAACAATTCATAGACTGTAGATTCAGTGTCCAGAGCCCATTAGCATTTAATAAATCACAGATGGTTTAAATTAAAAATTTTCATCATAATAAAGTTGTTAAAAACACAACACGTGTGAGGGTTTGCTCACACGTGCGGGGAGAGGGGCCACGCTGGCCCAACTTGGAGCAGGGATTTGGGCATCTCCGCCCATTTCTCCACCTCAATGCCAGCTACCCTGGAAGAGATATATATCAGACCCACAACTCCATCAGCGTGCGGCCACTCTGTGTGACAGTCTTAGATAGTACTAAATGTTAGGATCAGGTTCTTCCCAGGATCTTTCACATTTATAGACTGTATACAGTTCTAGGAAGGTTCTATCTGTGACGCAATATCCCAGTGAGTCTAGCAGGAAGCCAGAGCAACCCCTCACACTTTGAAGTGAGTCATTTTCAGCATCCAGACTCCACATGGCTCCTCAGAGCTGCACTCAAGAGAAAGCCTGATCTTTATTCTTTGAGTTTCATCAGTAAATGCTCGAGATGAGAGCTTTCTACTGAGAGTATCCACCTACACGGCAGAGCCTGGAAAACTACCCGTGTTTCATTTAATTTGCCAAAACCAGTAACAATTATGGATCTCATTCCTGTGACTTGAAGGAGTGGTTTGAGGATCTTCCTGTTCCTGGAGCAAGCAGATGCCCCTGGGGTATACTTGCTTGCAACAGGATGTAGGGAGATGTTACTGGTGCCCGCTCAAGCAAATGGATGAACAATGGGAAGACAAATGATACAAGTAAAGTAAATAAAGTTGTTACGTTTTAACAATGAGATAATAATAATGAATATAATATATGCTAATATATGTATAAAATGTCATTTGAATTTGTTATCATTGAAAATAAGTAAGCTTCAAAGGTTGGGTCTACAAAAGTCAAATACAGCTCTGTGAATGATGTTTTTATATAGCAAACAGGATTTTGACTAGACCTGGCAAATGAATAGAATAAACTATAAAGCAGGAAATGCTCACTGGCTTCTGACCAAGGAGATTCCAAGTGGTTGCTTCGGGAGAGTCTACAAAGTTTGGTTTACCTCCTAGACTTTTTGTGTCTATTTCTTGCTGATAGAAGGGAGTAATCAGGGCAGACACAGGAGTAGTGTGGTCACGAAGAAACTATTTGTACTATTTTAAGTGCAGATCAAAGAATATATGAGTAGGAACAAACAAATATGAATACTACAAATGCCTTGTAATAATTCTTCAATATTTTAAATCACATTTTTAAAACTCTACCTTTATCCCAATAAAATCTGTCAATTTCATGGTTGTTTATTTCTATTTCTCTGAATGGAAAGACCGAGTCTGTTTTTACCAGTTTAACTCCTGAATTCTCTGGACATTTGATGCGGAGACACTAAAGAAAGCAAGAGTTTAACCCTTATAAAAGTCAATTAAATTACAATGTTATCTTGACCATGTCCTCCCAATAAGTAAAACAAACCCAAAGACCAAGTTTATTGCAAATGCATTCAAAACATTTGCTGGAAGGATTTTTTTGCAGAACAAATCAGAAGTAATGACATATACAGATACATGAATTACAACATACCTAAAAGTAAACTTGGAATGACTTTTTATTCTAAGTTGAAAAATTTTTGCCTATGATAAATAACTACATATTTACTGTTGTAATTCATATTTATTTGTTTTGTTTTTGAAATACACCTGGTGCTCTGCTCAGGTATTGTCCTTTGTGAGGCTTGGCAACCATGGTGGTAGCAGAGATTCAACCCAGGTCAACCTTAGGTAGGGCATATATATGTCTTACCACTGTGCTATCTTGCTGGCCATCATGTTTTAGGTTTAATGTTTGCATGTAACATTAGAGAAATTATTATAACATACATCTGCTGAATATGCATTCAATGTAATTGTATTACATAAAAATTGCCATATTCACTAAGTACTTTATATGGTACAGGATACCAAGCGTTGTAATGATAATGTAAAATGTGTATGTATTATAATAGTATAGCTTGAGTACAGGAGGTTAAATTGATAAAATATTGATTCTTCATAAAGGGTTAATGCTTACTTCAGGTCTTAAAAAAGGGGAATAGTAGCCATGTGCATTACAGATGAAGAACAGGTGCAGTTTTTATTATTTATTGTTATTTTTTGATCACACCTGGAAATGCTCAGGTGTAATTCCTGGCTCTGCACTCAGGAATTACTCCTGGTGGTGCTCGGGGTAAAATATGGGATGCTGGGGATCAAACCCCGGTCCTCTGTGTGCAAGACAAATGCCCTACCCGCTGTGCTTATCAATCTGGCCCCAGGTGCAGTTTTTATTTATGTATTTTTGTTTGTAAAGCTGTTCCTTCTTTCTTGTTTATTCTATTTTTTTCAAATTTTATTACACCACTTTTAGACATACAATTGCAAGATGCTCATGTAGAGTTATGGTTCCACAGTGTTCCGACACCCATCCCTCCACCCGAACCCATCTCCCATCACCAATGTCCCCACCTCCCTCCCCACTCCCACACCTCAACTACTTGGTGGGTTCTGTATGTCTTTTCTCTCCTCTCTATCTCTCCCTCCCACCTAACTTTCCTACATATTGTAGAATGCAGTACATTAAAGGACATAACTGTTTCCACTAGTTTGATGGTGGCTGCGCCGACTTAGGGGCCTCATGGTCAGCGCCTGGACTGCGAAGGTGGTAGCTAGTGTGGTGGGCAAGTCTCATCTGGCTGCTTCTGGGACCCCCAGAGGTGATGGGCCTACTCCCAAAACCCATCTGTCCTTCTGGGAGCCCCATGGTCAGCTAAGCCTGGGGAGAGCTGAGATCCAGCTTCCCCAGTGGCCTGTGAAGCTCTGCATTTTATGGCTGGTTGCCCCAGGGCAGCTCCTGGGAGAGGCCACCAGGCTCAGACAAAATGGAGGGGGAAGGGCCGGCCCCAGCTCTATCTGACAAATTGCTGGTGATTCCCACTTCTGGGAGCTGCCTACCTGGGCTCTAACTCATTTTGCTTAATTAATCTGTACAGGTACAGTTTTTAAATGAAAGGAATTATAATTATTGCATTTAAATTTCAGAGACTTGAATCTTTGGGAATATCCATTTATTTCTCAATGATATATGATGGTAATGGTCATTTTATAAACCAGTGTTCAGATATTTTCATGTTTATTGCAAACACGAAAATAAAAACGAAAAGGAACTGAAAAGTTACTAATTCCCTATGTTGAAGAGAGGAAGTATTTATTGTAGTATTGGTAGCTAAATTTGTTGCCTGACTGTATTTTAGAGATGGTCTTTTTTGGAGACAAGACTGGGTTAAGTGTCATTTCCATGTACTTTCCCACTTTCATTCTTTGAGCTAATAACTTGAGAAGTATGAAGAATGACGCTGTTGTTAAATCTTTGGGAATATACTTAATACTTATGAAAGAAGCTGATAACTGTTATGCTATGGAGATGCTTCCAATAAACATGATTTTCCACCAATAAATGGAGAATGAAAGTTTCATACTATAGCTACTATTAAATTGTTGGTTTTGTGTCTTATAAATTCCATTCACATTATTTTTGAAATAAAATTTAAGGTAGAAGTTTTAGTGTTGAGCCTCACTGGTAGGTTGAACGTAGCTGAGATTTCCTCCCATTTTATATCGGAACAATTTTGGGAACCATATTTAAAGAGTTCGTAGCAAGATGAGAGGTAATACCAAGTCGATGTTCCTCTGGAGGTTAAAGGTCTGTTTCTTTCAATCAGCTCAAACTGACAGGCCTCCTGCCATCACTCTTCCTGCACCAGCCGGCCAGGTCCTGGTTGTGGGATGAAAACATCTGTTGAATGAATTTATTGACTGTCTCTTGTTTTCTCTCTCCCTTTCTCTGTTTTTTCTTTCTTTTTTCCTTCACACCGTTTATTATGTCTCTGAACTGATGAACTTAATTTGTTGACATCTTGCTCTCAGTGTCTCTCTCAATGCCCGTCTCATGTTTCTTTCTACTGTGCTTTTTTCTTGGCAGCAGCCCTTCCTGGATCCCCAGCACACACGTGCACTGTCGGCGTGCCAAGCTCCGCTGGCTGTGGTTGGTATGGACGGATTAGAGAAACAGCATCTCGTCTCCAGAATGCTGTCCTCCCCTACCGCCTCCATGTTACCTCATCCAGCAATGGACCGCCCCCCAGCCTGGCTCTGCAACTGGTAGGAATCCTTGAAGAATTCTACTAATAGGCAGACTAAATGCACCATTCTTGTAAGATTAACCGATTTAAATGCTCCACATAATTCCACAAGCAGAGCATTCCATATTAACTCAATACAACACAAATTTTATGAGTCTGTATTGGCCACAAGACAAACAGCACATCGGATAAATCTTGGGCTTAGTATTAATAGCCTCATAAATTGTTATCATTCAAGGACCTGGAAAATGCATCAACAGGTGCAAGGGGTCCCTTTAGGAAGCAAGCATCCCTACAGCAAATTTTAGCATTGTTCCTCCATCTCTTATGTCCTACTAATCCTGGACGTTAGGAACTTGATGGCACTCATCTCCATTTGACTCTAAAGAGACTATTATTCTGTTTATTATTTTATTTTGTTTTTGTTTCACTGTTTTTATTTTTGGGTTAATTTCGCTTTCCAAATAAGTGACTGAGAGAAGATGGTTCCAAAGCAAATATTGTTCAACTTTACATACGTTAATTCTATTTCCAATTATTTCTGCATCTTTGGGTGGGATATTTGACTAACCTCTTCCTTTGCCTACAGCTGTGTTTAGTATTTCAGAACCTGGCTACAGAGGAAAATAAACTGGATAATTTTAAGGCCAGCAAAAGGTCACATCTAGACACATAATACACAAAAGTGGTGCACTTCTCTCAACAAAGTTGGTGCTATAAATATACATGTAGATAAATATTCCTTTTTGTCTGCTGGAACCATTTTTGTCTCATTTTTTTCAGGCTACAACTGATAAAATGAAAGTTATGATCATCTTTAGGAACTCATCACTTGGGTATACACAGCAAAGAGAATTTTCATATGTATTTTCCCTAAGGAAAATAATTATCTGATTTAATTAGTTTTTGGATCCAGAGACTCGCTTCTGTGAATTTAGCAAAAACTGTATTTGGCAAAGTTAAACTAATTTTTCTAAAATAACATTCCTAAGTTTTGCTACCATTTTTATTTAGAAATCAAATGTTAATGTTATTTGACATTGACAGACATCATAGTATTCATAGGAAGTACTTTCTATAATGTGGTTTTATACCACAGGCCAAGATTCCATACTTGGAGCTAAAGGTTGGATATATTTGAATGTAGTTCTTTTGACGCATTAACCAATGCCTCTGACCCTTTTATAATTGCTTTAAAAAATATGTAGTTAAGCAAGGTTGTTAAGGTTTTTAAACAAATGAATTGTAGAGGGGATTGTGGCTCCCTCCTCAGGTAGGTCCCAAGACCCCAGACTCAAGGAACCTCCTGTGGAATACTATAGTAGCCAGCTGGGTAAGAGACACTAGCTCTGTCCCCAGATATACTCACTGTCTGTTCGGAGTCCTGTGTTCAGGACCCACGCCATTCCCTCTGACCTGTCCTGGGAATAAAGAGCAGGGTGGGACGTTCCTGAAGGTTACTCTTTAATGGTTATTTTCTTTTATCTTGCTGCTCTCTCTCTGCAGGAATCTCTCCTGGACCTCTGGCACTCTCCCTGGGGATTCTCCTGCCAGCTGCTTTCCCTTTGGGGAAGGGGCAGAGTGCAGGCCCCTCTCTCAGGTTCTCCTGCTGCTCTCTCTTTGCGGGGGTGGGGGGGTTATCTGTGTGGGCTCCTCTCACTTCCTGATGTTCCTGTTCAAGGGTTCATGCTTCAGGTCCTCTCTCAAGATGGCTCCTTTCAGGACCCTTTTCCTTAGCTCCTTTCTGCTCAGGGCTTTTCTCCTCAGGGCTTCTTTTCTCCAGACTCCTCCGCTTTGTCCCCATTTCCCTAGTTTCCTTGATTCATCTGTTGCTATGATTTCCTGTTTCTCTGAATCCCTATCTAATTCCCTGAGTTCCTCCGTTATGCCCCACTGCTGGTGGTCCTAATACTCTATTGCTCTGACTCTCTGTAGCCCTGCAGCTTTGATGTCAGCCCTCAGGCTCAGGTACCAGGTGCTGTGGTTCTGGGCTTGTGTCTAGGCATTAGGACATCTCCTCTCTGGTGCAGGCCATCGGCACAGCACCAGGGACCCATGACCTAGGTGCTGGCCAGCAACCCCCTCCATGCTCTCCTGTGGCCTTTATTTATAGTCTCCGGCCAGGTTCAGAACCCTGGCCTCAATTGTATTAACTGACCTGTGAGACATATTCCACACAAGGTAGTTTTTATTGCACAAAATTTACCAAGAAAAATGTGAGAGGAGAGAAAGGAAATGTGCTCAGAAGAGAACAGGTTTCTCTGGAGTGGAGATAAGCAAGCAAAGAAATAAGAACAAGCAAGCAAGCAAGATATCTGTTTAAATAATACAGGTTGAAGAGCAAGCCTCTATCCCAGATTAACAGGACTTCAGCCCAGTGACACCATAAACCACTTGGATCAGCCATGTTTGGTCCTGTGCCTTGTCTTCTAAGAGGTTTTGCTCAAAACCGTATGTATATGCAAAAGATTACTTTTTGCAGCCAGACCAATGTCTCCTGGTGAATATGGAGATATGATTGTTATGCAGGAGCCTTGTTTTATCTTCAGCATGACATGATTCCCTGAACACTATAGTTACTGATTCTGAGTATCACTAGATGCCCAAAACAACTCAAAACAAACAAACAAAAGGTCTAGTGCAGTCAGAATTCTCACCAGCAATGAATGAGTATAGCTTTGTTCCCACATTCACATGAATACTGGCTGTTTTTGTTCTTTGTGATTTATGCTGTTCTCACTGATGCGAGAACATACCTAATTTTGATTTGCATTTACCTGATAATAAGAAATGCAGAGCATTTTTTGGTCTACCTTTTTGCCATCTGTACATTTCCTTTGAGTAGGTATCTGTTTATGTCACGTTTTTTTGGATGTGTTTGTATGTTTTGTAGAGTTCCATCAGTACTTTATAAATCTTGGATATAAACCCTTTATCCTAGAAATGGTGGTATAATATTCCTTCCCAGCATGTGAAAGATCTTTTTTTTTCTGGTTATTGTTTCCTCTGTGTTGCTGAAGCTTCTTAGTTTGATATATCCCATTTGTTTATCTTTGTTTCATTTAGATAACTGTAACTCATACTTCTAGCTTCAAGTCATTAAATATTCTACCACTGTTTCCCTCCACATAATTTACAGATTCAGGTTTGATACATAAGTCCTTAATCCATTTTGACTGGGCTTAAGTGCATGGTGCTAGAAAGGCATCTAAATTCCAGAGCTGTCATCTCTCAGTAAATTGCAAAAATGACCAACACAAAGAGGAAAGAGGAGGGGAACCCGCTATATGTTTTTAGACCTTTCTTTGGCTACATACATGTAGATCTACAAGAAAGGTGACATCATAGACATAAAGGGAATGGGCACTGTCCAAAAGAAATGCCCCACAAATGTCACCATGGCAAAACTGACAGAGTGTACAACATTACCTAGCATGCTGTTGGTACTGTCTTTAGCAAACAAGCCGAGCGCAAGACTCTTGCCAGGAGAATTAATGTTTGTATTGAGCATAGGAAGCACTCTAAGAGTCCATACAGTTTCCTAAGACGGGGAAGCAAATGATCAGGCTGGCACTTGCAGTGCACCCACGTCCCTTTCTCTTTGTCTCCACCTAGAGAAGCACACTTTGTAAGAACCACAGGAGCCTGAGCTGCTAGAGCCCATTTCCTGTGAATTCATGGCATGATGGATGTTTGTTTAAAAATAAAGAGACTCCTGGGCTATAGAGAAACAAAACAACAACAATAAACTAGAAATTCTGTTTTCATATAACCTAGAAATTCTACTTCTTGGCATGTTCTCCAAGGACCCAAAAAACTATTCAGAAAAGGAATTTGTACTTGTATCTTCATTTCAGCACAGTCAAAATAGCCAAATTTGAAGATAACCCAAATGTCCAAGAACAGATGACTGGATAAAGAAACTGTAGTATCTACACACAATGGAATACTGTTTGACTGTAAGAAAGCATGCCAGTCAGACAATTTGCTGCTATATGGATGAAGCTGTAGCATTTTGTGCTGAGCGAAGTTAGCCTGGAGGAAAGAGATAGACACATATGGTCCTTCTCGTACTGGATCATAAAGACTAATAGTAAGAGAATGATAATCACTTAAAAACAACAGAAACTGAGTACTGGTTTATAAAAGGAAACTCATCATAGGAAGGGAATGTGGAAGAACTGTGGGACAGTGAAAGAGGGATGAAGATACTTTGGTAGATGGTGTGGTGCTAGAATATCCCATGATGAAACCCTATAATAGCAGTTTTGTAAAACACACTGAAATTCAATTAAAATTCAAAAAAAATTTTTACCTAAATGTGCTTTATATCAGTCATACGTTTAAAAACAAGACAGAAAATGGAGTAATTGCAATACTGCCATAACGGGAATCTTGTTCACTCAATTTACATACTAAAAGATGAACTTATTAAGTTTTGACTAATAAAATACTCATTTAAAAATCATATACCTGTATAAAGAAAAACATGCTTATTTTCTAATCTGAGCTTAAAAATGTTTCATCCTACCCTTAAAAATGAAAACAATCTATGTCATTGTCAGTTTATCTTGATGGATTCCCTTGTCACTATAGAATGTCTGTCCTTGTCTTTTATTACATTTTTATGCATAAAGTCTATTTTACCTGTTGTAAATATAACTGTCCTTGCCATGTTTTTAGGCTATTATTTGTCTATATGATTATGCTATTATTTGTCTATATGATTGCTTTCCAAACTTTTAACTTTGCACTTCTGTTTATCATTGAAACTCAATGTTATTGAGCATATATTATGCAACTTTAAATTGCATAATATAAATATAACTAAAATATATAAATATAACTAAAATATATCTAAACTTGTATTTAAGTTTCTGATCCATTTTTGGTTGGTGAGTTAAGATCACTGATATTTTGTGAAATTTTTAATAAATAATATTCTTGGTATTTTTTCTAAACAAATAATGTTTTTAAACATTAGTTTTATTCTTTTTCTCTTTGGTATCTGACTTTTGTGTAGTAATTGTTTCTATTTTTTATCTTGTTAGTTTTTTCTAAGTTTTTATGTACTTAGGAGACTTATTTATAATTGGAAGCAAAAAAAATCAATTTTTCCTTAAAGTTAAATTGTTTGTCTCTGTCCTATATTTTATGGTGTGGTGTGGTGTGTGTGTGTGTGTGTGTGTGTGTGTGTGTGTATGTTTTGTATATTTGTTTTTTTTTTATAAAGATTTGGTCCAGCAGTTCTCAGGTGTCCCAAGTTTTTTCATTATCTTGCTATAGGCATGCAATACAGAAACTCAGACTTAGGCCGCGCACATGCTAGACATGTATTCTTTTCAGCTAAGCTATTTCTCCGCGTCTCTGTACTTTATGTTTTTTTAGCATCGGATGTTTTCAAGTAGGGTTTCTTTACTATTCATATAAAACATTTAGTAATTCCTCCGAATCTTGTAAAATGATTGTATTGTTTTCTAAAGAGTTGTTTGCCCCTTGAATGAATCTGAGTACTTCCCTGCCTTGCATAGAGTTTTCTTGATGGTAAGTCTATTCTACTAAACATTTCCAATATATCAGACCAAATCTTCTGGCCTATTGAGTTTTGATGATAGATATGCTATTTTTAGTCTCATTAATTTGATTTTTGGTGTCTTCCATTCTGCTTTTTGAGTTCCTCTGTTGCCATTTTAAAATTTAGCTACTTTACACTAGCATGTGATAGGGTCAAATGGAAATGTTACTGGCACCCACTCTCGCAAATCAATGAATAACAGGATATCAAGTGATCTGATGATCAAGTGATGATGATGATGATGATGATGATGATGATGATGATGATGATGATGATGATGATGATGATGATGATGATGATCATCCCATCTGCACGGCAGATCCTGGCAAGCTACCCCTGTCATATTCAATATGCCAAAAACAGTAGCAATAATAGACCTCATTCCTGTGACATGAAGGAATGGTTTGAGGCTCTTCATGTTCCTGGAACAAGCAGATGTCTTTTGGGCCACACTAGCATGCAACAGGGACAAACAGAGACGTTACTGGTGCCCAATCGAGCAAACTGATGAATAATGGGAAGACAAGTGATACAAGTGATTATTTAGCTTTATGATTTTTTTTAATTTTTCTCACACATTTTTGTTCTTATTGAAGTTCTTGATCTTAAAACTTGGTCAGAAAAAAGGTTGATCTCAGACATGAGGTTCTGAACAGATTTTGAAGTGATTGCAACTTTCCAACACAAAGAGATGTAAACAAGGATTTAATTCCAGTATCCCATTAGTTTCTACCTTGGCAAATATCTACTGCAGTTTAGTGTAAAAGAACTAATAGTCAGAAGTGGAGAGTAGAACTACATACATCTGTCGGGGCCAATCCAGCTCCAACTAACCAGACCTTCAATCAGACCTTCAACTCGGTAACCTCCTTGTCGTCCTCCTCCTCCTCGTTGTTGTTGCTACTAGTGCCGCCGCTGCCACTGCCTCTGTCACCACAGCTGTTGTGTCCTTAACTACTTAAACCTCCTTTTTCTTGCAGTTCAACTGAGAGACAGGTCAGGAGAGTCGTCTTCAAGTGTGTCTATAAGGTTGTACTTCTAAGACATTTGCAAAAACTCTGTACAGATCTAAAAGGCAAGGAGATGGAAGGCAATTTTCAAAGGGTTTGGATTTCTGACTCACAGACATGGGGCAGAGCTGCTACTGGCTCTCCCTGTGACCATCCGCTCACGAGGCGCCTGGGAGGGATGGTGGGTCCTAGCCCTGGCCCACCATCCCAGCAGAGCCTCGCAAACAAGCCAGACAACTCCCCACTCCATGAGGGCCTCCATTTTCCACATCCGACTTCTCTCTTGTCAGACCTCCACCCAGCAGACCAGCCTATCAACGCCTGGTTCGCGCGGCCGCATAGCGGCAGCGCGGTTCATCAATTATTGCTGGACTTAGAGATAGCTACAAGAGTATGCTACCTGCATGGCAGAGCCTGGCAAGCTACCCGTTTTGTATTTGATATATATGCCAAATACCAGTAACAATTATAGACCTCATTCGGAATGGATTGAGGCTCTTTATGTTCCTGGAGCAAGCAGATGCCTTGGGCTCTACTAGCATGAGACAGGACATATGGAGATGTTACTGGGGCCCGCCGAGCAAATTGATGATGAACGGGAAAACAGTAATACAGTAATTGGATTTCTGGAAGCTTTTTAGAATCGCAAATTGCAGAAATGTTGGAGGCTGGGCCACCCCATCTCTCTCCAACCCAGACTTCCAGGAATAGGACAGACAGTACTGCAAGTAAAGCACTTTATTGCATGCAACCAATAAGGTTAACTTTCTAACATTAATATATGATTCCTTGAGTCCTGGAACAGCCTAAAGTAAGCCCAGAGCAAAGCTGATGTGGCCCTGAAACAAAGCATATTTAGCTTCACAGAGAATTCTAACTGAGAAGAATGTTTGAGAAGAGGATGTTTGAGAAGCACTGTTACAGAAGAAATGCTTTATTAATAGGAAAATCTATGATAGTATATATTAATTTCAGATACATTTTTAGATCAAGTTTTAAGATCACTGTTTTAAATGAAAAATATACAATTTTGCTTCTTTTTGACATTTTAGGCATATTAATATATTTTAATATATTTTAGATAACATTAACATACTTTTTAGAAATACTATTATATCTTATAGAACATTACACGACAGAGCCTGGCGAGCTACCTGTGGCTTATTCGATATGCCAAAAACAGGAACAATAATGAGCCTCATTCCCATCACCCTGAAATAGGTCCCAATATGGCAGCTTTAAAAAGATGAACAAGGAGAGGATGATCAAAATCTCAGGGCCGAACTAGGCTACCAAAATGAAGGACTAAAATAACTGTCTCTACTTTCAACACATGTATACTGGCATCTTCTGAAGCATCCATTGATAACCTGATGGTGCGAGCACAGAAGATAAAGTATGACATCATTGAAATGACTGAGATGAGAAGGAGTCAATTACCTCACACCATTTTCGACACTAGAGAAGAACTGGTCCTTGGAACATGCAATAAAATAGAGGCATTGGTACTGTTGGTATCCTCTTCAACACGAATTTAGCCATGAGCATTGATCCATTCAAATGTCTAACAACCCAAATCAGATGTTTATGCTTGAATAGATGTGGCTCATTGTCAGCAGTTTCTGTCTTCCTCATCTATGCACCAATATCCAACTATGATGAAGAAGAAATTGAAAAATTCTAAATGGAGCTGGAGTAGTTCTATAAAGAAGACCACACCTTCTACAAGATCATTGTCGGTGATTTTAATGCTAAGATAGGATCGAGAAGGTTGCCCAAAGAATTCCACATTGGAACCTGTGGAATTGTTGGGGACCTCTGGGGTCCCCAACAATTCTGGGAAACAAGTTCCTTTCTACCGCTGAAGCCAGTGGGGAATGGATAAAAACTCAGGAATCCAGTGTAGTTTTAAAAGACTTTACTATCACAAGTTCTGATATACAATCAAAGAACCGGGAAAAAACCCAGACTCTGGTTTTCTGACTGGGCCCGGTCACATGTAGGTCAGGATGGCTGCCATGACATGTTGAAGCCCAACAGAGAGTGGAGACAGGCAAATGCCAAGGGAAGCCAAAATGGAAAAAGGCCCTTCTCCTTTCTCCTAGCTTCTTTTATAGACAGAAGTTCACCAAAATCTTCCAGCCCAGCCTATCCTGGGTTGGGCTATCTAGAGATGAAACCAGGTAAATGACCCTTTTGAAATGTAGATCTTTAGGTGGGCCTTAGGCTCAAGCTTCACAAAAGCCAGAGCTGATTTCCAGAGGCAAAATCTCCCTTGCAGAGTGAGCAAGGGCTGCATCTTTTAGCCATAGAGCAGTTCAGAATGTAATCTGTAGGAAATAGAATTAATACCTTTTTCATAAATATATAGCTAGCAGATCCCACTGAGGTTCAAAATCCATGAGAAAAATTCACTTTGGCATTACCTTTAGAGTCAGAAACACATTAGTTTGCCAGAGGAACACTGGCATGTCTCTGAACTAGGATAATTGATTACATTATGGTTGATCCAACGTGGCAAAGCACTCTTGGTATAGCTATAAGTATGTCCTACTAGGGGACCCATGGGAGCACAATATCGATCTGGGACAAGTGAGAATTATGATCAGTTGATCACTTGACATCCCGTTATTCATTGAGTTGATTGAGTGGGCACCAGTAACATTTCCGTTTGGCCCTATCACCTGTCAGTGTAGCCCAATGGCATCTGCTGGCCTTAGGAATACGAAGAGCCTCAAACCATTTGTTCAGTGTATTGACGAAAAATTCTCAGCATCTTGTAGGTAGGTGGCCATGTGATCTTTTTGACGTCCTGTGGGATCTGGTCTGTAACCGCTCTAGTCCAGCAGGCATCTACAAATTGCATTACATGTCTAGCCCATCTGATTTTCAATGCCTTGGCAAATGAAACAGTGTCCCTGACTCTGGAACAGCGATTAATGTTGGAACTCTGATTCCTTCTCTCACTTGAGTGAGGCGTGATATCCAAGCATAGCTCTTTTGATTCCTCTTTCGGAGACCTGAATAGCTTCTCATCCTGCTTTCATAGGGCCCAGGTCTCTGAGGCGTATGTTAATGCAGGAAGAATGGTGGAGTTGAAGAAATGTGCCTGGAGCCAGAGGTTCTTTGTCCTTTTAGCTATTTGTTCCATGCTCTTGAAGGCATTCCATGCCACTCTCTTCCTCCTGCACAGCTCAGGTTTTAGGTTATTCGTCATGTTGAGTTCTTGAACTAGGTACACATAACTGCTGCATTCAAAGATGTTTGTTCTGTTAAGTGTGAATGGGGACTCTGGAACTAGTTCATTTTTCATGTACATTGTTGTGTTGAGATTCAGCTGTAGACCTATCTTTTCACATTCTCGGTGAAGTCAGCCAGCATTTGTGCCATTTGGCTAATGTTTGGTGTTATTAGAACGATGTCATCAGCGAAGCACAGGTGGTGTAGTTGCTGAACGTCTATCTTCACTACCATTCCTTCCCATTCTAATTGTCTCATGATGTTCTCGAGGATGGTGCTGAAGAGTTTGGGAGAAATGGTATCTCCCTGCCAAACCACTCTTTTGACATCAATGATCACTTCGTTGTAGAATGGTGAGATCCTGGCGATGAATCTGTAATAGAACTCACGAAGGATCTTGATATATTGGGTTTGAATACAAAATATTTGGCTAAGGCTAGGGCTTTAATGACGGCAGAGCCTGACAAGCTGTCCGATGGTATCTCAGTAGAGAGAAATGATATCTCCCTGCCGAACCCCTCTTTTGACATCAATGATCATTTCCATGTAGAATGGTGAGATCCTGGTGGTAAATCCGTAATAGAGCTCATGAAGGATCTTGATGTATTGGGTTTGAATACAACACATTTGTTTGTCTAAGGTTTCGATGACTGCTTTGGTCTCAACAGATTCAAAAGCTTTCTTTAAATCAATGAACATGAGACAGAGTGGCATCTTGAACACCCTACAAACCTCAATGAGCTTGGTTACCATGTGGATATGGTCGATTGTGCTGAATCCTTTTTGAAAGCCAGCTTGCTCGCATAGTTGTCCTTCAAGTAATGTTATGCCAATCCTGTTCAGGATGACTCAAGTGAATAGCTTGTAGATGACGGACAACAGGCAAGATAGGGCGATAGTTTCTTGTCGGGAGCTCTGCCGGGGTCCCCTACAGTGCCGGGAAGCCAGTTCCCTTCTACCTCCGAAGCAGGCAGGGAATGGATGAAGACTCAGGAATCCGATGCAGTTTTAAAAGGGCTTTACTATCACAGGTTCCAATATACAATCCAAGAGCAGGGAAAACCTCCGGACTCTGGGTTCCCAGCTAGACCCCAGCCAGGTGTAGGCCAAGATGGCTGCCACAACGTGTTGAGGCCCAACAGAGAATGGAGAGGATGGAGAAGCAAAACACCAAGGGAAGCCGAAATGGCAAAAGGGGGAAAAAAGAGAGATTCTTTCTTCTTACAGCTTCTTTTATAGCTAGGAATCCGCCCAAACTCCCCAGCCCAGACCATTCTGGGCTGGGCTATCTAGAGATGAAAACAGGAAAATAGCTTTATAGAAATGTAGCAAATTCAGGAGACCTTCTGGTTGTTTACAAGGACCCAGAGCTAATTAAAAACCTCCTAGCAGTGCTGGGAGAAGCTGTAAGCTAAATGTAACTTCCCCTGGCAGGAAGGATCAAATGCCCTCAGGTAATTTCTCCCAGCACCTCACCTAATATCTTGAGCCAAGATCTGCCTGGAATTGCCTTTATAGGGTAGAGAAGGGGGTTTCTGAGATGGCATGTCTCTGTACCAAAGACTAATACAAATGCCAGTTAAATATTTCTCCAAGCCTTCACAAGAGTCTCGTCTACTTCACGGTAGTTTTGTATTTTAGTTGCCTTTGAGTTATCAGGGAGACATGCTTAGAGGCAATCAGCATTTCTCTCTGGTCTGGATCTGCTTAGAGATCCAACGTGGCCAGGCAAATATGCTGGTAAGATCTAGCTAGTCCCACGATGATTGTGGTAGCATGAGAGAATATTTATACCAACCAGTACAGAATACATGGTCAGATAAGACTGCCACATTCAGACTATCCCCCTATCTATGAAGTGACCTGCAGGAGGCAATCCAGGGCAGATGCAGAGGCCTAGGCTTTTGGGTGTCCTGCAACAACTCAGGTGAATAGCTTGTAGATAATGGACAACAGGCAGATAGGGCGATAGTTTCTAATGTCATGGATGTCTCCCTTCTTGAACAGGAGAAGTGTCCTGCTGGTTTTCCATTGGGAGAACACCTTGCATTCAGACTGGTAGCATGTGAAGAGCTGAGCCAGGGTATTGATGAGTACTAATGGCAGATTCTTTGGGTATTTGGGTCTGACTTTTTCTGGGCCAGGTTTTGTTCGCTTCTTTACTGACAAAATGCCATGTCGGATTTCAGAAGGGAGAATGTTGGGAACGACATATCCATCCTGTGGAATTTGGTATGTGGACAGGTGGACATGGCTATCAAAGAGATCCAAGTAGAAGTTGTGGATGATCTTCTCCATTGCCTTTCTGGAGGATGTGATAGATCCATCAGGATGTCAGAGTGCAGTCATCTTGGTCTTAAAGTTGGCGGAGGGCAGGCGGGTGTTACAAATGCTTTTCCCAGGTTTTGGTGAATGGGCCAGTATTTCTGTTCTTCTTCCTTTGAGGTCTTCCTTTATCGCTTCTCTGCACTGCTTTACTAGCTTGGACATTAGCATATGGTCACCTGAGGCTTGTGCCTTGCCACATTGGCGAATGAGCTCGGGAGTTTTTGAAGACAGGCGTCCTTTTGTGTCTTTCCTTCTGTGTTCTTTGCATAATCATGGAGGTGCTGAACCAGTCGGTTGTATTCTTCATCAATGTCATCTTAATGGCATCTTCCCATGTTGCCACAATGGTGTTAAAGAGTTCCCAGTTGATGATCATTCTGGGAGTTCTCTTCTTAAACCTTTAACCTTTTCTCCCCTTGCGTGAAGTAGAATTTTGCGTGAAGGAGATGGTGGTCTGATCCTGTTTGGAATTTTGGGACAATAGAGACATCAGTCAGGCAAAACCATTGATTGAATATGATGTGGTCGATTTCATTGCTTAACTGTCCACCAGGAGATTTCCATGTCCAACGTTTCGCTTTAGCCTTCTTGAACTGTGTGTTCCCATGAATGGTCTTGGAGGACATGATGCACTCAGATAGTCTCTCACTGTGTTTGTTCCATTCTACGCCATGTGTACTGATGTGGGATTCTTGGCCAATCTTCTTGGTCCTATTTTGGCATTAAAATCACCAACTATGATCTTGTAGAAGGTGTGGTCTTCTTTATAGGACTCCAGTTCCATGTAGAATTTCTCTACATCTTCTTCCTTGTATATGGATGCTAGTGTGTAGACAACGAAGATAGAAATTGCTGGCAGTGGGTCACATCTCTTCATGTGTAATCATTATATCCGGTTTGTTAGGCATTCAAATGAATCATGTTCATGGCCAGGTTCATGTTGACAAGGACAATGACACCCCTGACTCCTCTTTTTGTCGCATTTTCCGAGGAACGGTTCTTCTCTTGTGTCAAAAACAGCATGATGCAATTGATGTCTCCTTGTCTTGTTCAGGATGTCTTACTGATCTTTCCTTCTTGCACCATCAGGTGCTCGATATGTGCTTCAGAAGCTAGTGTACGTGCATTGAAAATACAGACAATCATTTTAATCCTTCTTCGTTTTGGCAGCCTAATTTTGCCCTGAGATTTTATCAGCCACTCCCTGTTCGTCCTTCTTAGTGCTGCTGTATTAAGGGCTCTTTCAGGATCGGCGAAATAAATGTTGTTATTACTGGTTTTGTCATATTGAATATGCATTGGACAGCTTGTCACTCTCTGCTGCATGGTTGGTTTACAAACAGTAGCTTGCCGGACTCTCTGAGAGGGGTGGGTAGAATACCATCCTGTCTGGCACCTACACCACCTCTGCTTCACTGATGACATCATTCTAATAACACCATATATCAGTCAAGTGGCACAAGTGCTGGGTGACTTCAAACCAAGAGTGTGGAAAGGTCAGACTGCAGCTGAATTTGAAGAAGACAATGTTCATGAGTAATGGACTAGTTCCTGACGTTCCATGTGCTCTCAATGGAATTGAACCTCTCTGAATGCAGCAGTTTTGTGTTCTTAGGTTGAGAACTCAACATGAAAAATGATCTATCACCTGAACTATTCAGGAGGAAGAGAGCAGCATGGAATGCCTTCAAGAGCATCGAGGAAGTGGTAAAGAAGATGAAGAACCTCTGAATCTGGTACATCCTTTCAACTCCACCATTGTTTCTGCACTAACATATGCTTCAGAGACCTACGAAAACAGGATGAGAACACTATTCAGGTGTCCCAAAGAGGAATTGAAAGAGTTATACTTGTGAGAGAAAGAATCCAGAGTTCCAACCTCTGTTGATGATCAAGAATCAGGATCATTTGCCAAGATGATGAAAATCATATGGGCCCCACAAATAATGCAATTTAGGGATGACTACTGGACTAGAGCTGCTACCTACTGGATTCCACGGGATGTCAAAAGATGCGTGGCCACTGCCTACAAGATGTACAGCTTTCTTTGTAAAAAAAAACTGAACAAACGGTTTGAGGCTCTTCATGTTCCTCGAGTGAGCAGATGCCATTGGGCTACACTTGCACGTGACAGGGACGAATGGAGATGTTAATGGTGCCCACTTGAGTAAATCGATAAACAATGGGAAGATAAGTGATAGTGATATGTGATTGAAGTTGTTTTTTTAGAATATTGTTATTACTTAACAATACTTTTGATGCCAACTACTTTTTCAGACCATGAGGCACTGAAAATAGAAGTTAATTGTACACAAAAATGGAGACCAATACCAAGTACCTGGAAACTAAACAGCTCACTGCTGAACAACCAGCAAGTCATAAAAGAAATCAAAGAGGAAATCCAAAGATTCCTGGAAACAAATGAGACTGAAGACACGAATTACCAGAACTTGTGGGATACAGCAAAAGCAGTGTTAAGAGGCAAGTTCATAGCTCTTCAAGCATTCATCAGAAAAGAAGAAAAGGCCATCATAAACAGTCTGACTTCACAACTTAAGATCTTAGAGAGTGATCAACAAAATGAGCCCAACCCAAGCAGAAAGAAAGAAATAATAAAACTTAGAGCAGAAATCAATGAGATGGAATGTCAAAAAACAATCCAGAAGATCAACGAAACCAAAAGCTGGTTCTTTGAAAACAATACTTTTGAGTATGTTAGTAAATTCTTTTTTTCTCATGACATTAGGTTTTTATTTAGTATAATATGAAATATTCTGTATAATATGAGACACAATAGTCAAACTGCAACAATATTTGAGAAAATAAATATAATTTAATTAGAAGAATTTCAAAGTTGATTTTTAGTGTGTGAATTATGATGGAAAGTAAAATACATTTAAATATGGATATGAGAATAAAGGCTGGCCTTGTTTTTGCCAGATAAAAGATGAAATGAAAGATGTTCTCCAAGTCAGCTTAGTTTCTATTAATTCTTGAATTTTTTGCTCATGTGTTGCTTATTGGGGGCACATAGTTTTCATTGAAGATAAGTCTGAAGCTATGTTGAAATGTGTAACCTTCTAGGCATCCTGTTCATTATTTCCTGGAACTTCAGTATGTTTTCTTTATTCCATTAATTTTAAAAATAATTTTATGATAAGCAACTATAATTACTCACAATTTTCTTTCTACACATCAAAGAGTGCTGCTGTTATCTCTTTTACTCAATTATTCTTCTTTCCTCTTCAAGAGCAAATGAAATATTTTTTTTTTGCTGTTACCTCTATATTTGCTTTTGATTTCATGCATCTTTGTTATTAAGAGCATTGATCTTTTTCAAAGCAAATTTATTTTTTACCTCTTGTATTTATATTTTTCTATTTAATTAATTTCCTTTTAATAATTATACTATCTATTTTTATTTTTTACGCATTAGATTATATTCCTTTTTAATTAAATGTGACCTTTATCTGTTCATTCAGTTCAATATCTTTTGATAGTCAAAGAGGCTAAAATGTTTCCTAACATACTATTTAATTTCTAATAAAATGTTCACTAAGCTTAGTGGAAGGAATATTGAAAACAGTTTTGATAGAATACTTTTGACCCCTGCCTTTTTTTAATTCTTTTTCTCTGTACATATTCTTTCATAAATATAGAGAAATATTTCCAGATGTGTTTCCAGATAATGTATAGTAAATAAACATGATTCACTTTTTCCCTGACTACATACTGGATGAATCTCTTCCTTGATTCTATAGTTGAATTTTAACACATTCCCAATCCTAGATCCTACTAGACGTTCATAGATAGTTGGGAGATCTTTTGATAGTTGGAATATTTTTTTTCTACTTCCTTTTTAGCTGTAAGATACTCTGATAAGATTTAAGTGACTAAAACGTATACACATCAAAGTGTTTTTTGTCTAGTTCAAAATACAGCTTAGAAAATTTTAAACAATCATTATTAGAATATTTCATTTTTCTGTTCACAGAATTGTAAATGTAAATATATATATTTCTTGGGGCCAGAGCGATAGCCCAGCGGGTAGGGCGTTTGACTTGTGCGCGGCCGGCCTCTGCCGGCCTGGGTTCGATCCTCGGCATCCCATATGGTCCTCCGAGCACTGCCAGGAGTAATTCCTGAGTGCAGAGCCAGGAGTAGCCCCTGAGCATTGCCGGGTGTGACCCAAAAAGGCAAAAAAAGAAAAATATATATATATATTTCTGTTTACAGAAATATTTCTGTTCACAGAAATATATTTCTGTTCACAGAATTGTAAATGTAAATATGATGCTGATATAAATATTCCTCTTAAAAGACATTCTGACAAATATTATTGGTATTATTAGTAAAGAGTATTATAGATACTAAAGATCGAAATAGATAAAAATACATAATAGTTCTTACAAATAGAGTAGAATTATTATAATCATATTTGTATATTCCTCAATTTGCTGCTGGATATGTTAAATCTGATCCGACGAAATTGCTGGTAAATTTAAAATAATGATAATTCAATAGGTACTAAATTTGCTCTATTTGCCTCTTTGGGGGAGAAATATCAGGTTATATATATATTTTTGTATCATGGTATAATGTTGGTTCAGCCTCTTGACCGTAGAAGATATTTAGTGTTACTGGTCAATAGCTGGGAAGGTGTGAAAACCTCAGTTACCAGAAAACAATAGATACTTGAAGTCTATGAATCTGTAAATCAGCAATTGTAGGTCTAAAGATTTTATGTTAGATAGAGTTTCCTTTTAGGCCAAGACTGAATTCTATGACTAAATGATATAGCAGATACTTATCCATTTAATAAAACTGAAACCAGAAAAACACAATGTCTGTGTTCATCTAAATTTTTTTTCTATTGAAAGGAACCAAATTTGAGGGTTTTAAATGTAGATATAGACTTTGTATTAAGTGTCCCTTGCATAGGTAGATAGTATAGATGTTAGTATGGAGAGGCAGTGAAGAGGTTAAAGTATTTGCATGTGGCTGAATTCAGTTTGATACCTGTAGCATATATGGTCCTCCTGAACTTAGAGCACTGTGAGAAATGACTCCTGGACATAGAATTAGGTGTAGGTTCTCAGTACCAAAGGATGCAGCCTACATGACAATAAGAACAACAACAATCTCTTTACATTTTCCAAATTCTGATTTAAAAACTTTTATTCAATTAGTCAAGAAAAATTCATTGGCATCTAAGTGGTAACCAGTGGGGCAGAAAGGGTAAAGGAAAAGTAAAATTCCAAATGAATTCTAGAGAGAAGAATCGACTTATTTCTCACCCCATAAGTCTTTATTTATTGGGAAAAAATAAAAGGTGAGTAAAGAAGATAGGAAACGAATGGAGATGAAGGATTAGGTTAAAGTCTCACCTTTCAGTCTGCTTGTGAACACTTCATTGATACATCATTAGGATGAGTAAGTGGAGGGTTGTGGTTCCAGGTTTTATTTATTTCCATTTAAAGTCAAATGTCTTTCCAAGAGCTCCTAGCATTGGTAGTATAATTAATTTCCAGACACTCCATAATAACTTTCAACTAATAGAACCTGCTTTATAAATTATTTTTGGCACTGCTTTGTGATAAAATTATTATTAATGAAATAAACTTATATAAAAGTAATATTAGATATGTCAAGGTATGAAACTACAAATGGACAAATTGAGTCATTTTATATACATAGTTTTAAATGAAGCAGGTACATTTTTGCTGCTTTATTATCATTAGCATATTGTTAGTGATATAAAATTATAGTTGGAAATGTTAAGTATTTCTTGTGTATTAGTAACTCATAAATACCTCATATATAAATTGTGAAGACATCTGATATACCTTTAATTTTGTTTTTGGTCTAAACTGCAGTTCTTTTTATTTAATATTCTATTATACGACCGTGAGCTATACAGCATGCCTGGGTTTCGGTGGTGATACAATTAAACTGCAGTTCTTAAAGCTTACTCCTGGTTCTTAACTCAGGGAGCATACCTGGAAGAGCTCAAAGGACCATATGTGGAGCTGGGAATTGAACCAAGGTCAGCTGTATACAAAGCAAGCTCCTACCTATTGTACTGTCTCTCAGGGCTCCTATCTTCATATTTTGAATGTTTCTTTTCTGTTCTTTCCTGTGTATCCTTAATGTCTTCTTTATTCAGTTTATTTAAAATTCTATTTTGCTCCTCTTTGTGCAAAATCTCATTTAGATATGGAAAGCTAAATAAAATAAATTTCAATATTAGAGACAAAGTATCAGTAGGAAGAAAAAGCATTAAAAATGCGAGGTAAGGGCCAAAGGATGTTATAGGGCTTAGGGCGGTTTACTTGCACTTTCCTTAACCCAGGTTCTGTCCCTGGCTCCAAGGTCTCCTGATCATTACTCTGTGGTCCTGAGAGCTCCCTAAGCACTGGTGAAGTGGCCCTGTTAGTCTCTGGGCACCATTGAGGAAGGTCTGGTAGTTTCTGGTAAGCAGGCCAAAATACCACCACATCCTTGGGACCTTCCACTGAATTGCCAGCTTGGTTGGCCTATAGTGCAGAATGGCCTCTGGGGTCCCTAAGCACTGCATGGGACCTCCCTCAAATAAAATAAAAAGAAATGCACTATAAAATAAAAAATAGAATTGTGCAAAAGTAAAATTAAAAAGTTTCAAGTAGAAGGAAATTCACCCATTAGGTCTATCAAGGAAAACATGATAATAGAGTGATCAGACTGATTTATCGCAGCACTTAATTTTTATTCATCTTTTTTATTTATTTTGGTTTTTGGATCACAGCCAAGATACTCAAAAATCACTCCTGGTTTTGTTCAGGGAACCATACACATGTTGGGGATTGAACCTGGGTCTGCATGTGCAAGTCAAGTGCCCTACCAAATATACTACCTCTCTAGCTCCCTTTAATTCTTTGACCCCTTCTAGTGTATATATTAAAGATACTCAAGAGGAGCTACTTTATTCCCAAGAATATTTCAGACACTAGTGGTTTGGGGATTAGATTTAAACAATACTACTCTGTTCTGTGCTTCTTAAATCTTAAGTATAGTAAACAAAACAAACAAGAGATGTCTAGTAATGATACAATTATGATAAATGCTCCAAGGATCTGGAAGATGCTATGAGAATGTATATTAAGAGACCTTCGTAGTTGCTCCCGTTAGACTCAGCCATACCACTCCTGGGAACATACCATGGGAAGTAAAAATCCCACAACAGGCACACCATCTGTACTTTTATTTTCACAGCAGTACTATTCACAATAGTCAGAATCAGGAAATAACCAGTGTGCCTGAGAACTGATGATTGGATAAAGAAACTTTGGTACATCTATGCAATGGAATGCTATGCAGCTCTTAGGAAAAAATGAAGTTATGAAATTTGCCTATAAATGGATAAACATGGATAGGATCATGTTAGTGAAATTAGCCAGAAGGAAAAAGACAGATATAGAATGACTACATTTATTTGCATGATATATCTCTATCTCTAACTATCTATCTCTATCTCTATCTCTATCTCTATCTCTATCTCTCTCTCTATCTCTATCTCTCTCTATCTCTATCTCTATCTCTATGTCTACTATTATGAAACCAATATCCAAGGTCAGGTAAAACATGGATCAGGAGGTCATGTCAAAGGTGGAATCTACTACAAACCTGTGGAAGTAAGTGGTTAGGTAAGGCGGAGAAGGGAACAGTGTGCTAATAATTCTTGAAAATGATAATACCAGCCTAGAACTGAGCATTGAATACAGGCAAAAAAGATGCACATGATAACCTCTAAATGTATGTATTGTAATCCACAGTGTGTAGGAAAAGGAAGAGAGAGAAAGAGAGAGAGAGAGAAGAAAGAGAGAGAGAAATGAAAAAGAAAAGAGATAAAGAACCTGCCATAGAGGCAGGATAGTGGAGGGGGGAGGAAATTTGCGACATGGTTTTGGGTAATGGGCATTGGTGGAGGGATGTGTGCTGGAACATTGTAAGACCGAAACCCAAACATGAACCTCTTTCTGATTGTATATCTTGTGGTGGTATAGATAGATAGATAGATAGATAGATAGATAGATAGATAGATAGATAGATAGATAGATAGATAGATAGATAGATAGATAGATAGATAGAAGATAGATAGATAGATAGATAGATAGATAGATAGATAGATAGATAGATAGATAGATAGATAGGTAGATAGAAGATAGGTAGATAGATAGATAGATAGATAGAAAAAAAGACCTTCATAGTTATTGTGGAGAATATTTTGTTGAAGTAGCATTAAAAATGATCTGTGAAAATTGCATGAGAATGAGCCAAACGGGCCTGGAATTTGCTTGACTCTATTGGGGGTGGGGAAGTTGTTGGAAGGAAAACTTTTTGGCATGAAAGGAATAGCATAAATATCCCAAGATTTAGACAATTTTAATCTATTTCAGTATTGGTTTTCAGAAGTTACTCAACAACCTCCTGAAAAATTTGCCCCTTTTTAGATGATCTTAATGCTCCCCAATTACATCTAGGCTACTAGATGCCCCTGTGCACACCCATCCTACCTCTGGTTCAGGAGTATTGCCTTTGAGGAATAAATGGATATATATTTTTGAAGGAGAAATAAAAATCAAGAGGTCTAGAGAGGTCCTATCTATGATGCCCCTAAGAAATCTTAACTGCATGAGTGAAGTCTTCAGGTTTATATAAAAATGGCTATTCTTGTGTGACAAATCTTTTGGAATTAGGCAACCAGTTACAATTCTATCTCAAAAGTCCTGAGCAGCATGGAGCATGATGACCTTCAGTCACACAAGAAGTCCTTTGTACAATTTAGCATAATCTCCAATATGAGACATTTGGGGGTTGCATAAATAACGCATAGTACAGTGGGCAAGGTGCTTGCCTTGCACATTGTACTTGGATTTCATCTCTGTCACCTCATATGGATCTGCTTGAGTGATCCCTGAACTCAGAGACAGGAGTAAGTTATCAGCACTAATTAGTGAGTCCCCAAACAAAAAATAATAATAATCTAAGACATTCTCACATTATGCAACCATTAGAAGATTAAGTGGAGGGGCTAGAGTGATAGCACAATGGTAGGGCATTTGCCTTGCACACGGCCGACTTGGGTTTCATCCCTGGCATCCCATATGGCCTCCCAAGCACCGCCAGGAGTAACCCCTGAGCATTGCTGGGTTTGACCCAAAAAAGCAAAAAAAAAAAAAAAAGTTCAAGTGGAAATTTAAGATGGGAAACTGAATAAAATATGTAAGAGTATTCTTAGAAGAAAATTTAGTATGAGTATGAAAATGCAGGTGATTTTGCAAATAGATTGATTTGAAGTATTTAAGTTAATAATGGATATGATTTGGGGCACAAAATTATATTTTCTCCTAGACATAATTTTTGCAACATGGTTTCAAATGCTTATGCTATTCTTCCTCACAATTTTAGTATTCTCAGACAGAAACTATTTCCTCTCTCTTTAACAACATTTCTCCAAAGAAGTTCCCAAGCTAATTTTGCCTTCTACTACTTTTTTAGAAAAATTAATTATTAGATATCCTTCCTGCCCCCCCTTTTCTGTGAATCTAACTTCTTTAGGCAAACAATGGAGAGAAAGCAAGATGGGCCATAGTTTATTTAACCAGTCATCTCTTCTCAGGTACTAGTGTTGTTTCCAGATTCTGGCTATGGTAAATATGCTGCAGTGAACATAGAAGTGTAGATAGCATTTCTGCTGTGTATTTTTGGGGTCCATGGGGTATATTCCCAGAAGTGATATTGCTGGGTCATATGGAAGCTCAATTTCTGACTTTTATTGGAATGTCAATATTATTTTCCACAACAGCTGGATCAGTTGGCATTCCCCCAATGATGAAGGAGAGTTATTTTCTCCCCACATCCAGGCCCACACTGATATCTCTTGATCTTTTTTTTTTTTGGGTCACACCCGGCCGCTCAGGGATTACTCCTGGCTCTGCACTCAGGAATTACTCCTGGCTGGCTCAGGGGACCATATGGGATGCCGGGGATCGAACCCGGCTGGCACAGGCCGGCCGCATGCAAGGCAAACACCCTCCCCACTGTGCTATCGCTCCGGCCCCCTCTCTTGATCTTTTTTGATGTATGCTAGTCTCTGTGATGAGGAGATGTGTCATTGTTTTAATTTGTATCTCCCTGATGATAAGCGAGGTAGAGCATTTTTCATATGTCTTCTGGCCATTTGTATTTATTCTTCAAGAAGGTTTCTTATTCATTTCTTCCCATTTTTTGATGGCACTTGACATATTTTTCTTGTAAAGTTCTACCAGTGCTTCCTTTATCAGATGAGTATTGATTAAAAAAAATTGTTTCCAATCCATTGACTGTCTTTCTATCTTGGTCACTGTTTCCTTTGAGGTGTAGAAGCTTCTTAATTTAATGGTACACCTACACAGTGGAATACTATACAACTGTTAGGAAAACTGAAGTTATGAAATGTGCTTTTAAATGGATGGACCTGGAAAGTATCATACTGAGTGAAATGACTCAGAAGGATAGGGACAGACACAGAATTATTGTGCTTATTTGTGGGATATAAAAAGCATAATGAGACTAATACCCAAGGAAAATATAAAAAATGTCCAGAAGGATTGATCCATAGTTGGAAGCCTGTCTTAACTGCTGAGGCAGAAGGCAGTTGGGATAGAGAAAGGGCCAGTATGATGAAAGATAGTTGGAAATGATCACTCTGGATAAGGACTACATATTGTAAATAGATAAAATAACAAGCATGATAACCTCTCTGTATCTGTATTGCAAACCATAAAACCCAAATGGAGAAAGAGAGGAAGAGGGAAAAGGAGAGGAAGAGAGAGAAGAGAGAGAGAGAGTGAAGGAAAGAAAAGAGAAGGGAAAGTGTCTGCCATAGAGGCAGGCTGGGTGCAGGGTGTGTAGTGAGAGGGACACTGGGGATATTGGTGGTGTTAAATGTACACTAATAGATGCATGGGTGTTGGGCATTGTATGACTGAAACCAGATCAGGAACAGCTTTTATTTGTGTGCCTCATGGTGATTCAATTTAAAAATTAGAAGAAGAAAAAAAACCTTACTCTAAAGGTAATGTAAGAATAAGAAGACAATACATTTAACTTTATAATCTAAATTACTGGTACTTATCTGTTCTTGAATGGATACTTACTTTTTTCTATTTACTTATTTGTCTTTTGAATTTCCTGCACCATGAATTACAGATTTTCATGATTGGGTTACAGGCATACAATGTTCCAACATCAGTCTCTTGTAATGGATTTTACTGTAGTCATCCCAGGCACCCAGAGAATGGTGACTACTTAGTGGAAGATAATAGATTACTTAAATCATTTCTTATATCAGGTAGTTTTAAAGTGACATACCCACACAAGAAAATGAATTTAGGTTGAGAATGTTTTCAAAATTGTTTATAATTATATAATCAAATTTATTGGTTGCTTTTCAGATTTTCGTAAAATTATTTCCGGCATAAATATGGAATTTACTGTTAATTTCATTGTATTGAAATTTACTGTTAATTCTGGATTATTTAAAAAGCAGTTTTTTTTCCAGAGGTTTATTTTTTTATATTTTTTTTTGAACCTGGGCTTTGTTTTTTATTTTTTTATTTTATTTTTTTTTATTTTTTTATTTTTACAATTACAAAGATATACAATTAAAAAGTTCATATTTGGGTTTTGGTCATACAGTGTTCCAGCACCCATCCCGCCACCAGTGCCCATCTCCCACCACCAATGTCCCCAGTTCCCTCCCCTCTCCCAGCCCTCCTCCATGGCAGGTTCTTTATTTCTTTCCATTTCTCTCCCTAAAAGCAGTTTTTATTCTCATAAACCTATGTGATTATTAGTAAATATTTACATTTGTTGTTTTGATTTTTTAAAAATAAATACTTCAAAAGGCTTACAATATTGTACATCATGAAAAATCCATACAATTTATATAATGACACAAATAATGAGAAAAAAGACCAAAAGAAACTTTGTACATATTTGAAGAAATTTCTAAACAGATTAGACAAACAGTGGGGTAAAATCCTTCAATATTTTAAAGGATGTTACTGTCAACTAAGTGAGATCATTTATGAAATGCATTCATGATTTAAAGAGTCAGTTCACTTTGTTGATTTAGTAATAAACTCTTGAATTATCTAAAATACTCACTTCATAATGATGATTAAAGGCAGTGGTGAATTGAAGTGTTTAAAATCTGATCTCCCAATATATCACTGTATTCAGTACTTCAGATTTTCTAAGCTAGTACCCCTGGTCTTAGTACCGATTAGTTCATGGATTGCTTTTGTTGGGGGCCGTGTACATGTATATCATAATCTATATTAATATAGTATTTGTATGCCTCATATACATGATAATGAATATGAATATAACATATGTTATGTATGATATATACCGTATATATTAGATTATGTAGCTCAGTTGTTTCTGGAATTTTACTGATATTTATTACTTTTCTATTAGTAACAAAATTTTTTATTTTTATTAATAATTTTAAAAATTGTTTTTATTATAACACCATGAGGTATATGGTGAACATGAACATAGATGTTCATGAACAGAGATGTTCATGTTTGGGTTTCATTCACACAGTGTTCCAGAACCCATCCCTCCACCAGTGTCCATTCCCTCCCACCTGCCTCTATGGCAGGTACTTTGCCTCTCTTCTCTCTCTCTTTCTCTCTCTCTCTCTCCTCTCCCTCTCCTCTCTCTCTCTTTTCCTTCTCTTACACAATGTGGCTTGCAATACATACATTTAGATCTTATCATGTATATCCCTTTGCCTACATTCAATGCTCAGTTGTAGGTTGGCATTATTTCCAATAATTATTAGCACATTGTTCCCTTCTCTGTCTTACCTAACTCTGACTTCCATATACTTACTGTAGATTTCACCCACTAACAAGAACTCCTGATCCATGTGATGCCTGATCTTGGATACTGATATCATATTATTTTTTTATATCCCGCAAATAAATGCAGTCATTCTATATCTGTCCTTTTCCCTCTGGATAATTTCACTCAGCATGATCCTTTCGAGCAAATCGATGATGAATGGGAAGACAGTGATACAGTGATGATCCTTTCCATGTCCATGCGTTTATAGGAAAATTTCATAACTTCATTTTACTTGACAGCTGCATGGTATTCCATTGTGTAGATGTACCAAAGTTTCTTTCTCCAGTCCTCTGTTCTCGAGCACTCTTGTTGTTTCCAAATTATGACTATTGTGTATAGTGCTGCTATGAACATAAAAGTGCAGATAGTGTTTTTGTTGGTGTTCCTGGTTTCTCAGGATATATCCCCAGGAGTGGTATGGCTAGGTCAAATGGGAGCTCAATTTCTAGTTTGTGGAGAAATGTACATATTGTTTTCCAAAAAGGCTGTACCAGTCAACATACCCACCAACAATAGATGAGAGTCCCTTTCTTCCCACATCCATGCCAGAACTTGTTGTTCTTACTCATTCGGATACTTGCCAGTCTCTGTGGTATGAGATGATATCTCATTATTTTGATTTGCATCTATCTGATGATTAGTGATGATTTGCATTTTTAAATG
Organism: Cryptotis parvus; assembly: GCA_021461705.1. NCBI lineage: Eukaryota > Metazoa > Chordata > Mammalia > Eulipotyphla > Soricidae > Cryptotis > Cryptotis parvus. Next base: position 226,601 of record JAJIBD010001305.1, on the reverse strand, counting down.
CCTTTTGGCCATTCAAATTTCTTTGTTGAAGTTTCTGTTCATTTCTTCTCCCCATTTTTTGATGGGGATGGCTGTTTTCTTCTTGTAAAGTTCTACCAGTGCTTGATATATCCTGGATATTAATCCTTTATTAGATGGGTCACGATCTCACGATCTCGATCTTCCCGTTGATCATCTATTTGCTAGCGGCGGGCCAGTAATATCTCTATATGTCCTGTCTCATGCCAGTAGAGCCAGGGGCATCGGCTTGCTACAGGAACATAAAAGAGCCTCAAACCATTATATTAGGTCATGGGAATGACCTAATATAATTGTTACTGGAATTTGGCATATCATATACAACACGAGAAGCTTGCCAGGCTTGTCGAGCGGGAGGCAAACTCTTTTAAACACCTCCAAATAAAGCATTTATTGATGAACGCGGCGAAAGCGCCGCCAAGCCGGGCTGTGATGGCTGGTCTGCTGGGTGGAGTTCTGACGAGAGGGAAGTCCAAATGTGGAAAATGGAGGCGCCCGTGGGGTGAGGAGGGGTGGCCTGGCTTGTTGTGAGGGCTCTGCCGAGGTGGTGGGGCCAGGGCTAGAACCCACCATGCCTCCCTACTGCCTCATAAACGGCTGTGCACAGGGAGAGCAAGGAACACCTCTGCCCTGTGGGGAGAGTCTCTGGACCAGCATACCTGGGCCAGATTGAGGAAAAAGCTGTGGCAGGGTGGGTGTCGGTGATCCGGGCTGTGATGGGCTGGTCTGCTGGGTGGAGTTCTGACGAGAGGAAAGTCCAGAAGTGGAAAATGGCGGCGCCCGTGGAGTGAGGAGGGGGTGGCCTGGCTAGTTGTGAGGGTCTGCCGAGGTGGTGGGCCAGGGCTAGAACCCGCCATGCCTCCCGACTGCCTCATGAACGGCTGTGCACAGGGAGAGCAAGGAACACCTCTGCCCCATGTGTGAGAGTCTCTGGACCAGCATACCTGGGCCGGATTGAGGAAAAAGCTGTGGCAGGGTGGGTGTCGGTGATCCGGGCTGTGATGGGCTGGTCTGCTGGGTGGAGTTCTGATGAGAGGAAAGTCCAGAAGTGGAAAATGGCGGCGCCCGTGGAGTGAGGAGGGGTGGCCTGGCTTGTTGTGAGGCTCTGCCGAGGTGGTGGGCCAGGGCTAGAACCCGCCATGCCTCCCGACTGCCTCATGAACGGCTGTGCACAGGGAGAGCAAGGAACACCTCTGCCCCATGTGTGAGAGTCTCTGGACCAGCATACCTGGGCCGGATTGAGGAAAAAAAGCTGCGGCAGGGGTGGGTGTCGGTGATCCGGGCTGTGATGGGCTGGTCTGCTGGGGAGTTCTGACGAGAGGAAAGTCCAGTAGTGGAAAATGGCGGCGCCCGTGGAGTGAGGGAGGGGTGGCCTGGCTTGTTGTGAGGCTCTGCCGAGGTGGTGGGCCAGGGCTAGAACCCGCCATGCCTCCCGACTGCCTCATGAACGGCTGTGCAACAGGGAGAGCAAGGGAACAGCTCTGCCCCATGTGTGAGAGTCTCTGGGACCAGCATACCTGGGCCGGATTGAGGAAAAAGCTGCTGCAGGGTGGGTGTCGGGTGATCCGGGCTGTGATGGGCTGGTCTGCTGGGTGGAGTTCTGACGCAGAGGGAAGTCCAAAAAGTGGAAAATGGCGGCACCCATGGAGTGAGTGAGGGGTGGTCTGGCTTGTTGTGAGGCTCTGCCGAGGTGGTGGGGGCCAGGGCTAGAACCCGCCATGCCCCGACTGCCTCATGAACGGCTGTGCACAGGGAGAGCAAGGAACAGCTCTGCCCCATGTGTGAGAGTCTCTGGACCAGCATACCTGGGCCGGATTGAGGAAAAAGCTGCTGCAGGGTGGGTGTCGGTGATCCGGGCTGTGATGGGCTGGTCTGCTGGGTGGAGTTCTGACGAGAGGGAAGTCCAGAAGTGGAAAATGGCGGCGCCCGTGGAGCGAGGAGGGGTGGCTGGCTTGTTGTGAGGCTCTGCCGAGGTGGTGGGCCAGGGCTAGAACCCGCCATGCCTCCCGACTGCCTCATGAACGGCTGAGCACAGGGAGAGCAAGGAACAGCTCTGCCCCATGTGTGAGAGTCTCTGGACCAGCATACCTGGGCCGGATTGAGGAAAAAGCTGCAGGGTGGGTGTCGGTGATCCGGGCTGTGATGGGCTGGTCTGCTGGGTGGAGTTCTGACGAGAGGGAAGTCCAGAAGTGGAAAATGGCGGCACCCGTGGAGTGAGGGAGGGTGGTCTGGCTTGTTGTGAGGCTCTGCCGAGGTGGTGGGCCAGGGCTAGAACCCGCCATGCCTCCCGACTGCCTCATGAACGGCTTTGCACAGGGAGAGCAAGGAACAGCTCTGCCCCATGTGTGAGAGAGTCTCTGGACCAGCATACCTGGGCCGGATTGAGGAAAAAGCTGCGGCAGGGTGGGTGTCGGTGATCCGGCTGTGATGGGCTGGTCTGCTGGGTGGAGTTCTGACGAGGGAAGTCCAGAAGTGGAAAATGGCGGCGCCCGTGGAGTGAGGGGAGGGGTGGTCTGGCTTGTTGTGAGGCTCTGCCGAGGTGGTGGGCCAGGGCTAGAACCCGCCATGCCTCCTGACTGCCTCATGAACGGCTGTGCACAGGGGAGAGCAAGGAACAGCTCTGCCCCATGTGTGAGAGTCTCTGGACCAGCATACCTGGGCGGATTGAGGAAAAAGCTGCGGCAGGGTGGGTGTCGGTGATCCGGGCTGTGATGGGCTGGTCTGCTGGGTGGAGTTCTGACGCAGAGGGAAGTCCAGAAGTGGAAAATGGCGGCGCCCGTGGAGTGAGGAGCGGTGGTCTGGCTTGTTGTGAGGCTCTGCCGAGGTGGTGGGCCAGGGCTAGAACCCGCCATGCCTCCCGACTGCCTCATGAACGGCTTTGCACAGGGAGAGCAAGGAACAGCTCTGCCCCATGTGGGAGAGTCTCTGGACCAGCATACCTGGGGCCGGATTGAGGAAAAAGCTGCGGCAGGGTGGGTGTCGGTGATCCGGGCTGTGATGGGCTGGTCTGCTGGGTGGAGTTCTGACGAGAGGGAAGTCCAGAAGTGGAAAATGGCGGCGCCCGTGGAGTGAGGAGAGGTGGTCTGGCTTGTTGTGAGGCTCTGCCGAGGTGGTGGGCCAGGGCTAGAACCCGCCATGCCTCCCGACTGCCTCATGAACGGCTTTGCACAGGGAGAGCAAGGAACAGCTCTGCCCCATGTGTGAGAGGTCTCTGGACCAGCATACCTGGGCCGGATTGAGGAAAAAAGCTGCGGCAGGGTGGGTGTCGGTGATCCGGGCTGTGATGGGCTGGTCTGCTGGGTGGAGTTCTGACGAGAGGGAAGTCCAGAAGTGGAAAATGGCGGCGCCCGTGGAGTGAGGAGCGGTGGTCTGGCTTGTTGTGAGGCTCTGCCGAGGTGGTGGGCCAGGGCTAGAACCCGCCATGCCTCCCTGACTGCCTCATGAACGGCTTTGCACAGGGAGAGCAAGGAACAGCTCTGCCCCATGTGTGAGAGTCTCTGGACCAGCATACCTGGGCCGGATTGAGGAAAAAGCTGCGGCAGGGTGGGTGTCGGTGATCCGGGCTGTGATGGGCTGGTCTGCTGGGTGGAGTTCTGACGAGGGAAGTCCAGAAGTGGAAAAATGGCGGCGCCGTGGAGTGAGGAGCGGTGGTCTGGCTTGTTGTGAGGCTCTGCCGGTGGTGGGCCAGGGCTAGAACCCGCCATGCCTCCCTGACTGCCTCATGAGCGGCTTTGCACAGGGAGAGCAAGGAACAGCTCTGCCCCATGTGTGAGAGTCTCTGGACCAGCATACCTGGGCGGATTGAGGAAAAAGCTGCGGCAGGGGTGGGTTTCGGTGATCCGGGCTGTGATGGGCTGGTCTGCTGGGTGGAGTTCTGACGAGAGGGAAGTCCAGAAGTGGAAAATGGCGGCGCCCGTGGAGTGAGGGGGAGGGGTGGTCTGGCTTGTTGTGAGGCTCTGCCGAGGTGGTGGGCCAGGGCTAGAACCGCCATGCCTCCCGACTGCCTCATGAGCGGCTTTTGCACAGGGAGAGCAAGGAACAGCTCTGCCCCATGTGTGAGAGTCTCTGGACCAGCATACCTGGGCCGGATTGAGGAAAAAGCTGCAGGGTGGGTGTCGGTGATCGGGCTGTGATGGGCTGGTCTGCTGGGTGGAGTTCTGACGAGAGGGAAGTCCAGAAGTGGAAATGGGCTGGAGCAATAGCCCAGACGGGTAGGCGCTTTGCCTTGGTGAATAGATATATTTTATTTAATTCAAAATTCCTTGTTATTTAATTTTAGCTATGGAAACTCATTTGTGACGTTTTGTTAACCAACTACCTAATAAGGTTTGCCAATAAACCCAAATCTGATATTTGCTATGCTCGTGAGCAGTGTTTCAAATTATTGATTATATTCTAGATAAGGCTAAGTATTAGCAGGTTATTGCCTTGATAGCTGTTTAATAACAGATCTACCCCCCCCACATGATTTCTCAATGAGGACAATCAGCTGCTCCTGGAATTGAAATTTAACTGACATTCTTATCTATAGCACACATCTATGGTGAAGTTTTGTAGGTTTATTAACACATGATGTATGCCAAATATATTATGCTTGTCATTTTCAGATGGTTGAATATATTTTAAAGTGTATAAACTTAATATATATGATCCCACTTATTTGATTATATTTTTATAGTAGAGTCTTCAATTGCTAACTGACTTATTTAAAGTCGATTCATCAGCTTTGTTTCTTAGAGATCAATATGATTAGTCATTTTTGTAGATTAAAATTCATGTGTTTGAGACCAGAATGATAGTACAGTGGGTGAAACATTTGCCTTCCACACAGCCAATACAGGTTCCATCACCAGCTCCCCATGAGTACCCTGAGTGCAAAACCAAGATTAACAGCCAGATGTGGCCCCCAAACAGAGAAACATATTTATGTATGCATTCAGTATTAAGTACCTGTTTTGTGCTGAAGATTGTACTAAAATCTAATATAAATCTCAAACTCGTATGCATTAGAATCCCCTGGGAGCTTGTTTAAATCTTAAATGAGACCCAGAACTCTGAGATATAGAAATACTGACTTGTTTTAGCTTATTTATCTTAGCTTAATAATTTTCTTTTTAATGACTGTTATTTGTGACATGTTATAGAATGTGTTATGGAAATTACTTGTTAGACCAGTAATATTTTGGCCAGAGTATATTAGTTCAGAAAGTAGGACTTCCATATGGCCGACTTGCTTTCTATCCCCTGACACCCCATGGGGTCCCCAAGAGCCTAGGAGTGAACCCTGAGTCAGGAGTAAGTCCTGGGCATGGCTAGGTGTCCTCCAATTTAAAAAAATTTAAAGCATAGAGAATATTAACTATAAGTTATTGTAAGAGATTCAGACAGTAAAGCAGTATGTCAAAGAAATAATGAAAATTATCTGCTGCATTATTCTTTGGAACCTTTTTGGGATGGAGGGTTTTTGGACCACATACAAATTCTCTGGGACTACTCCCAGCTGTGTGGGAGTAGCTACTGGCTATGCTCATGGAACCAGTGCAATCCTAGAGATTGAACCAGGTTGGTCACATGTCAGACAAGAGCCTTAACCCCTAGTAGCTCTCTGGTTCTAGAGATTCACACACACACACACACACACACACACACACACACACATTTTATGGTTGTTAGATTTCTGTTTGGTTCTTGAACAGGGTCATACTTTACATGTAGTTGCATGCTGTATTCTCCTCACCTTACGTAGTTACAGCTGTGAATTTCTACCATATAGTTGGATGAAATATAAAGATTTAAGTTCTCTTATGCTATGGGTATTAAGATGGTATTAGTTTACTTGCTAAGTTTTAAGTAACATTGTATTGAGTAGTTAGTCATATTTTATATTCCTGAAATAGAATTGTTCAGTACAAAGGATTATTTATAATCTTTTGATAGTTTTATGATTGCATGTAGTTTTCAGATTTATGTCTTGTGTTTATTTGTGTGTATAGTGTAATGGCTAAAAATCCACATTTTAGAGCCATATTGCCTGTATTCATATTTCAGTTTTTTTGCAAAATTCCTATGTGACAAGTTATTGAATTTTTTCATGTGTCTCTTCTCTTCTTTAAATGGTATTAGTATTTTAAATGTAATAGTATTTATCTTATAGGATTCTTAAATAAATAGAATGGTGCAATAAACCAGTTAAGATAATGCCTGATGGAAAATAAGTACTCTAGGCAATAATTTTATTATTTTAATAACAATAATCAGAGGTGTTAATTCTGAATAACAGTACTCAGGGTGTTACTTCTTGTGTTGCTCGAACCATTTGAGTATGCGAGGAATTGAACCCCAGCTGGCCCTTTGCAAGGCAGGTGCCCTACCTGCTATACTTCCTCTCCAGCTTGCCAGATATTGTTAATATGTTCTTACCTTGTTTTCTGAAACTAAAAAAAAAAAATGCTATATAAGCACCAAAAGTATCAGACAAAAAGCTGTAGCCTCAATTGTTAAAGAACTTCAGAACTCTTATTTTTTTTCAAAGTAAGATTCTCATGGGTAAATGAACAAAAGGCAGGACTAGTTTTATAAAAGAGAAAATAAGGGCCAGAGGATAGGGTTGGGGGCTGGCTTCTCATGTGGCTACCAGGTCTGATCCCCCAGAAACACATATGGTCCCTGAACCTGCCAGGGGTAATCTCTGAGCTTTCCAAAAGTGGCAAAAGAACAAGAAGAAAAGGAGAGAAAAACCATGACATTAAGCACAAAAATATATTCAAGGACATGAGTCATCAAATGCAAATATTATCACTGAGACAAGTTCTCCGTGGCTTAGCAAAGATTTAAAATATGTAATAGTGTGTGTATAAATGAGGTTAGGACAGTTGCAAGTTGTCCGAAACTTACAAAATTTGTTAGGGAACCATAAAAGTTTTTTATTCAGAAATCCTATCCTTATTGATCTGTCTTAAATTACTTATAAATGCTTACAATACTCTGGGCATAGTGATGATAATTGTGACATCATTTCTCAGTAAAAAAAATGTGGATTGACTGTGTAACTAGTGGTATGGTTGCATTTGGGAATGGGAATGTAGCTTTTGAAATTTAGATTCACAAACTTACTATGTTTAGTTTTTAAATAGTGGCTGGGGGAATAGTAGTCTGAGTTCAAATTCCAGCACTGAAAAAACCACTCGAGCATCACTGTTGTAGCCTGAGAGTTCCCAAGCATCACAGGGTTGGCTCTGGCAGTCTACAGCACTGCAGGGTGTGAGTATCACTACATCTTCAGGCCTAGCAAGGATCCCTATGTCCACTTGGCCAAATACCACTGGAGTCTCATATAGGCACCTTAGCATGGCTTGAACCATCTAAATGAGAAAAAATAGTATGACTGGAATATAGCATAGCAAAGTGTAAAGTGTGTACTTTGCATATGTGAGGTCCTGGATTCAAGTGTTTGGCATGCGAATGTGTATGTGTGTGTGTATTTTTACACACATAAGGTAAGTTATAAAAATTTGTAAGATTTGACAAAATGATATCACTTTAACTATTTTAAAGTTTTCACCTCTTTCAGTCTAGAAAAAGACACAACATTTTGTTGTGGTTTCAGCACTTGTTGAGTTTTAAGTGAATTTCTTTTTTACTACCATGTCTTTAGAATTTTCTATTTATAAATTTTTTTCTGTAATTAGGAAAATGCACATAATAAGAAGCTAACTATTCAAAATTACAGAAAATGAGTTGCCAGACATTATAGTAATGACCTCTTTATTACTAATGAAGCCTATTTAGGAAAATGTGGGGTTGGATATGAAGAAAAGTCCATATTCTGGATCAGAGCCAGCTTGGTCTAGTGGGTCCTGCAGTTGGGAGACTTGCTGGATGGTGATGTAATTCATCTGGGATAAGAACTAAGGGGAGGATGATTTCAGCGTGTCTACATTGAGTTAGTGACTGAGTGAAAAATAAGAAGAGGGCAACGTAAGTGCTTAAGTCAGGAACTCAGGCCAGTTATGTCTGTTATAAAGAACCAAGCCATTATGACTTAAACATTGGTTATGAATGATATAATCCTTGATACCAGGGTTTTCATAGATAATTTTTTTCTTGGTACACATAATGAAAACTAATAAAATTCTGCTATTATGATTCTACTAATGTTTGAAAACTGTAATAAATATGGGTAAGCCTCTTGTGACTGATATAAACTGACCTTCCATAATCTTTTAGAGAACTTGACTTTAGGGTCACTTAAAAATATGTGTGTGTGTATGTGTGTGTGTACCTTTTTGTACTCTGTATCTGGCATGTACATATCTTTATCTGTCTATTTATTAGGTAGGGTGCTTGCCTTGCACACAACAAACTGGATTTGATTCTCAGTACCACATAGTCCCCTGAACCCCACCAGAAGTGATCCCTGAGTGTACATACAACCTGGAGTAAGCCCTGAGCACTGCCGGTATGTCCCAAAAAACCAAAAAACTATTTATATATATATTTGGTTCAGGAAATATCTCGGGGACCAGGAACATATGACAGGGTGCATTCTTTGTACATGCAAGGACCCAAGTTCTGTCCACAGTATCACATGGTCCCTTGAGTGCCACTGGGTGCCTTGGTATCCCTGAAAATCGCCAAGTTGATCCTGGCAGTCCATTGTATAACTGGGCCCTAGCAGTGTCTCATCACAAGATCCTTACATTGAACTTCTGGTCCAGTTGGTTGAATATCACCTGTAATGACCCCCTGATCCCACCCCCAAAAATATTTAGACATCTAACACTTATTTAGACCCTTGCCTTGGAGTACTTTTAAGTTGTATTTTAATGTATATTTAAGTTTCATTGTTTTTGAGAAAAGTGAGATATTTTTTTAATTTGGATCATTTTAAAATGAAAATATTTTATTCTAAGATCAATATATTAGTTTATATATATATATATATATGTATGTATTTTTAGAGAACCTATCCAAACATATTTTTTAATGTTGATTCTTTCAGTTTACATTTGTGTTACCAAAAGTCTCTTCGACCCGACCATCTAAGTTGGTTATTTTAGCTGATATGGTTTCCTAATTAAGTCTTTGTGGTTGAGAGCGCTCCATGTGGCATGTCTGCTTTAGCATTTAATTGCTCCATGAACTCCAAATTAAATTCTGTAGTATTCCTTTTGGTCTGCTGATGAAGCAGAGATCTTTTCAGCATGACCCGAGAATTGCAGCACTTTTGACAGCTCAAAGGACCAGCATCACAATTTTTAAGAAGTGAGGACAATTTGACTTTTTAGATTGAATTTTTATCATTTCAAAATGAAGTTAAAAGTGTTATCATATGGTAAATGGGAGAATTCTGGTTCATAATACTCTTACAAGTGTTCATAGAAAATATAAATGAAAAGTGCTGTAGTTGATATTGTTTTACATCAAATTATTTTTAGAAAGTAGAAAATCTTGGGACACTTAAGTTGAAATAAATGAAAGGAAACATACTTGGTGACTGTTAAAATGGTTTGACTTTTTTTTTTTGCATTGCTTAAGAAACTCCTAAAGACCTATCCAACTTCACATTTTTTTCATTTGAAAATTTGCTTTTTTAAATTAGTGTAGCGAAAGCCTGTATATTCACAATAGTTATGCTAATTCTTTACTGTGAAATAATTCAGTCATAAGAAAGTAGGTGCCATCTATTAATGACATGTCTGTTGACATGTCCCTTATAATGCTGTTCAGAATTCTCCTATGTTTCCAAACCTTCCTATGCTTACATTTCTCTGGTGCCCTGATCCAATTTCACAGAATCAGAACAGAATTTATAATTCTGATAAGAGCAGAATCCGGCAACCTCCTATGAGATTTTCAGAAGAGTATATGCTTCAAGCATTGCTTTTGTCGTTGGTTACTTTCTGCTTGCTGAAAGTGATGTTGAAACATGCATCTAAACAAAACTACCAGAGAATTGTATGGTTTTATTGATGAACACACGTTCACATTTAGAAAATTCCATTAAAATAATTTCTCAAATATTTTCTTGCAGTGGGGGTGACTCTCAAGCAGCTCTCTAGGTGGCCCTCCCAGCAATTTTTAGTCAACCAGCTGTGCATTGCAAAAGGTCTTGGGGACACAGTGCTGTTTATACCTTGTGGTTCTGAGATTACCATGCCAGTCACTTTGACAGTGCTGAGGGCAGGGGAGTTAATGGCTACACACTGTTTGCTCCAGGGACCTTTAGGGCTGTCCTGCAATGCTTGGAGAACCATGTGGGTGCTGGATATTGAACAGGGCTTTGCTGCATGGAGATCATGAGCCTCACCTAGCCCCTTAAATAATCTTAAATCATTTATAATTACTAAATCGAGGAACTTAGAGCACTGTGAAATGGTGAACAGTGTGATAATTGTCAAAATTATTTCTTTTTTCTAGTTCTGGGGCCAGAGTACAGGGATCAGGGCATATGCCTTACTTGATTCCCATTTCCACATGGTCCCTGAGCATTGCAGGGTGTACACCAGGTGTGGTGTTAGAGGCCACTGAGCCCCACTGTAGTGAATGGGTAATCCTGGGTACTATAGGACCCTTCCATTGGATTGTCAGCCTGGCTGGCCTAGGAATCTCTGGCAGTGGCCCCAAGTCTTGAGTTTAAAGATCAAGGGAGGAGGTGTGTGTGTGGGGGGGGGGTGGGGGGGGAAGTTCCAGTTCTGTTCTTGTTAAATTTAAATAATTTTGCTTTTGGCAATGTGACAAATTAGCATGGAAACTCCCTTATTGAAAAGCAGCTGAAAACCTGGGTAAAATATGACCAAAGTAAGCTTTTTAAATGCACTTGCAAAATGATACAGATGGAAAATGTCCAAAAGAAGTTTATTTTTCATGGAAAACAGGAAGTCTATAAGATAAGCATTGATTATATTTTCCATTGTCAATTTCCATTGAATTTACAACTACTGCTTTTACCACTGTATGGTGGTAATGCAAATGTCTAGGAACCTCTCATTGCCCCAAGATGGAACTTCTAATGATATCATCTTGTTGCACAGAGCTATATCCCAGAGCTGTACATCAAAATAAGAATAAAAAAGAAATAAACTCTCTCCACAGAAGATGACAGTGAGGAAAATTGCTTCTTTATTCATAGCATTAGTAGAAGCTATATCACCTTCATCTTTTAATGTAATAAAATGATCAATTTTATAACATTTGACTTGTGTTAGTCTTTAATTTATGAGAAAATAGAAAATATATATTTTAAGCATTTATGATACATTATATTGACAGTTAATCACAAAAGGCACATGTGTGATCATTTGAGTTTTTTAACTTACTGGTTTTTTTTTTTCCTGGAACACCTTTTTTACTTGAAAAACTTATCAACAGTCATTATACATACTTGGATATTTATTTGGCAAACATTTTCTTGAAACTAAACACAGTGATCATGAAAAAAATATTTGCTGCCAGTGATAAAATTCAAACTTACAAATGAAAATTAGAATTTTGAAAAAAGTGTAAATACCACTGTAAACTTGAGTGCTTCCCAAATGCTTAAAGATTTATATGATAGAATATGTAATGATATAAGTAAATGTAGTTATTTTGGTATTGTATAATGAAAATGTGTCAACATTAGAAAATGATGTGTGAGTAAAAATTCATTCAACATGCGTGATAGAGCAATGAATTTTAATGCATTTTGAAAAATGTCTTGATATAATTTCGATTTCCATGTTACTATTAACCTTTAAGAAACTGCCACTTGTTTTTTATTTAGTTAAAAGACCCCAAGTTTTCAGAAAATATCATTTAAATATACCTATCTTTCCCAACTACGTATCTTTATAAGGCTTGATTTTTTTTTTTTAATGCTTCAAGATAACATACTACACAGATTGAATATGAGTAGATAAGTGAATTCAGCTTTCTGTTAAAGCAGACTCAGATTTTGTTAGGGGCTAGAGAAAGAAGTATCTCTATCTGAAAATACATGCAAAAATTCCAGGTGTAAATCATGCTTAAATATGAGGCACGAGGTAAAAAATTTTTTGCAGAGCTTGAGAGTAGCCTTTATTGTCTCAGTTGTAGGAGGATTTTCTCAAATAAAATGCAAAGGAAACAAAGGAAAAGGTTGTATTCTGTCAAGGGTTGGGCTCATCTAAAAGATTCTGAGAGTGAAAATACCAGCCCCAGTTTGGAAGAAGAAAATCACAGTACATATAAATTACAATGGATTTAGTACTAGTATACATATGTAATCAGTGGATTAAAAGATAAACAGCAGAACTTCTGCTTGCTGCTCTACCATTCCTGGTGGGGGCTAGTCTTCGCTGACATCACCGGGCCAGCTTCCCAATGTGAGGTAGAGCTGCTCCCTTCCTGCTTGGTCCCAGCAGCCTCCAGACCTGACCTACACCATTTTAACTAGCCCATACCACAGCTCCTGAAGCTCGAGGCCACATACACAACAGATGTATCTGCTCAGCAAATTACACTGCTTACAGTTATGCTTCCTGTCATGCATTTTTGATGGACAGAAAATAAAGAGAACAACCCCACCCTAACCTCTCAGCGTCTTCCAGGGGCTCTAACTACAAAGACCCCCAACACAGCAAGAACACTTGAACACCAATGGGGGAACACATAGAAGACCATCAAGTTTATTAAGCAAAACAGTATCTCTGGAGACACAACACCAATCAGCTGAGTAAATCTTCAGTGTCTTCAGTACACCATTGATGAAGGTGTTTAATGAACTCAAAGACACTATGAACAAGTAGTCAATGAGACACAGGAAATATAAACGTTGGAATGAGAAACATGGAAGGTGATACTAAAAAGTAACCAAACACCTCAGTAGAAACTCTGGAACAGTAGGAATAATAGCAGCTGTGCAAAAGATCCAGGAGCTCCAAGGTGAGGAAATCTCTTGGAAAACAATAGGAGGAGGAAAATAGTCTGGAAAGAAATGAATAGCATGCCAGAGAACTAAGGTGAGTTCAAGAGGAACAGTGTAAGAATCTTTGGAGACCCTAAAGAATAAGAAGACAAACTTGGTGAAGAAACAATAGTTACGTCATTGATAAGAGTTTCCGAGTCGAGGGGTTTAAGGCACCCAGGAGATCAAGAAGCCAGAAGATTCCCAGAAAAAATAGGCTCAACTAGGAAGATTCTGAAATACATTGTACTCAAAATGGCAAAAAGCCAAAAAATAGAGACAAAACTATTGAAAATAGCATGATGGTGAAAGAAACTTACATACACAGGAATGCCCATAAGATTTACATTAGATCTAGCAAACAAGACACTCCAAGCCAGAAGAGTATAGAGGAAGACAGTGCAAAACAACAAAATGAACTCCATACCAAGAGTTCTTTACCTAGATTATCTGTCATTCAGATTTGAAGGGAATGATACAGGGTCTCATGGACAGGCGACAACTTAAGGAATTTATAGCTATGAAAACATTTTTGCAAGAAGCATTAAAATAACTTCTTTAAAGAACAGGAAAAACGTCCCAGCATGTTGCATTGAGTATGGCCCTCACTAATGGTGCATATGGTTACCATCTACTAGATTAAAAAAGTTATATTTACTCTTAGCTTGCTAAGGGATTTTACACATTTTCAGTAATGAATTAACATTTCATTTAAATTGAGTTCCTGTGTCCAATAGTTTTCTTTTCATCCAGAGATTTTTTTAAGTAGTCTGTTCCTTATTAATGCAGACACAAGCAGAATCTGTAATGTAATATTTTCTCTTATAAAAGCAGCATTCCCTTTCTTAGGATAAAAGCACTCTATAGACCTATTCATATTTTTCCATTAAAATTTTTTAATTATCTTCACTCTTACTAAATTTTACATTTGTTGGTTTTGCCTATTTCATAAAATAGGCACAGATTTTTAAAAGTTTTATTTATGGCAGGGAAAACATGATAATTACCACAGTACAAAATAAAAATTTAATTTAACATTTTAGATGCAAAAGTTGAAAACTTAGTTATGTAAATGAGAATAGGCATCATACTATATTGTATTTAATGATCTGAATTTATTTACATAGGTTAAAATTATATAGCAGTCATCATAAATTGACTCTTACTGATTTATTTTCTTATAATTCCATTTGGCGTTAACTTAAGTTTTGTTGAAGAAAGCAATATGAAATTTTGTTGCGGTAGGAGGGAATCTGGGTACATTTGTGGAGGGAAGGGGATATTGGTGGTGGATATTTCTTGGAACATTGTATGACTATTATGACAATTTTGCAGATCATTTTTTAATTTTTTTAAATTAAATCATTATGATATACACAGTTACAAAGTTGTTCATGATTGGGTTTCAGTCATGCAATGTTCCAACATCCATCCCTCACCAGTGTACATTTCCCACCACCACCGATGTTCCCGGTTTCCCTCCCTTTCACCCGCTTCCATGGCATATACTTTTCTTCTCTTTGTGTCTCTCTTTGTTTTTCTCTTTTCTTTCATCTCTCCCCTCCTCTTTTCCTCCCCTCTCTCATTGTAGCTTTGTGACATAGGTACTGAAAGATTATCATGTATATCTCTTTACATCCTTTCAGAACTCAGTTCTTGTCCAGAATGATCATTTCTAATTCTTATTGTCATAGTTTTCCCTCCTCTTTCCTATCTGTCCTCTCTGTGACTTTTTTAACCGTGAACCAATCCCCCTGGCCTTGTTTCTACTGTCTTTGGGTATTAGTCTCATACTATGTGGTTTCATATCCCACAAATGAATGCAATGAACCTTTTCCCTCTGACTCATTTCACTCCATCCTGATAAACTTCTTTGTCCATCCATTTATAAGCAAATTTCATGACTTCATTTTTCCTTAGTGGCTGTGTAGTGTTCCATTATGTAGATAACACCATAGTCTCTTCAGTCATCTTTCTTGGGAATTTAGGTTATTTCCAGATTCTGGCTATTGCAAATAGTGCTTCAATGAACATAGATGTGCAGATGACTTTTCTGCTGTGTGTTTTGAGTCCGTAGGGTATATTTCCGTATTGGTACTGCTGAGTCATATGGTACCTCAATTTCTTTTTTTGTTTGTTTGTTTGTTTGTTTTCCAAAATGACTGGACCAGTAGGAATTCCCACCAAGAATGTGTGGAGTCCCTTTCTCCCCTCATCTGCACTCGTTCTTTTTCCTTTTGATGTGTGCTGGTCTCTGTGTGTGAGAGGATATTGTTTTGATCTGCATATCTCTGATGTTTAGTAATGCAGAGCATTTTTATGTGCCTTTTTGCAATTTCTAATTTTTTTTTGAGGAAGTTTCTGTTCATTTCTTCTCCCCATTTTTTGATGGGGTTGGATGTTTTTTCTTATAAAAGTCTACAGTATCAATAAATGCTGGAGATCAGAGGCCTCCCACACAGCAGAGTCTGGCAAACTACCTGTGTCGTATTTGATATGCCAAATACCAGTAACAATTAAAGGCTTCATTCCCATGACCTGATAGAATGGTTTGAGGCTCTTTATGTTCCTGGAGCAAGCAGATGCCTTTGGGCTCTACTAGCATGATACAGGACATATGGAGATGTTACTGGTGCCTGCTCGAGCAAATCGATGATGAACGGGAAGACAGTGATGGTGATCTTCTATATCTTTGATATTGACCCTAATCAGTTAAGTGTTGGTAAGTAATTTTTCCCTTTCTGTGAGCTGTGAGACCATATCCACACAGTAACTAAGCTCATTGAGGTTTGTAGGGAGTACAAGATGACGCTCTGTCTCACGTTCATTGATTTACAGAAAGCCTTTGATTCTGTGGAGACTGAAGCAGTCATCGAAGCCCTAGCCAAACGCCATCAATACATCAAGGTCTTTCTTGAGCTGTATTACGGATTCACCACCAGGATCTCACCATTCTACAAAGAAGTGGTCATTAATGTCAAAAGAGGGGTTCGACAGGGTTATACCATTTCACCAAAACTCTTCAGCGCCACCCTCGAGAACATCATGCAACAATTAGAATGGGAAGGAATGGGAGTGAAGATAGATAGTCAGCAACTACACCACCTCCGCCGCTGATGACATCGTTCTAATAACACCAAACATTAGCCAAGCGGCACAAATGCTGGCTGACTTTGACCGAGAATGTGGAAAGGTAGGTCTACAGCTGAATCTGAAGAAAACTATGTTCATGAAGAATGAACTAGTTCCAGAGGCCCCATTCACTCTCAATGGAACAAACATCTCTGAATGCAGCAGTTATGTGTACCTAGGTCGAGAAATCAACATGATGAACGACCTAAAACCTGAGCTGCGCAGGAGGAAGAGAGCGGCATGGAATGCCTTCAAAGGCATCGAAGAAATAGCTAAAGGACAAAGAACCTCCGGCTCGGGCACATCTCTTCGACTCCACCGTTCTCCCTGCATTAACATACGCCTCAGAGACCTGGGCCCTACGAAAGCAGGCTGAGAATGCTATTCGGGTCTCCCAGAGAGGCATCGAAAGAGCTATGCTTGGAATATCACGCTTCACTCAAGTGAGAGAAGGAATCCGGAGTTCTGACCTCTGTTGCTATTCCAGAATCAGGGATGCTGTCTCGTTTGCCAAGGCATCGAAAATCAGATGGGCTGGACATGTAATGCGATTTGGAGACAACCGCTGGACTAGAGCCATTACCGACTGGATCCCACGGATGTCAAAAGATCACGTGGCCGCCCACCTACAAGATGGTCAGACTTCCTTGTTAAGACCCTGAAGGAACGGTGTGAGGCTCTTCATATTCCTGAATGAACCAGATGCCATTGGGCTACATTGGCACGTGATAGGGTCCAATGGAAATTTTACTGGCGCCCGCTCGAGCAAATCGATGAATAACGGGATTCAAGTGATCAAGTGATCAAGCTATCTTAAACCACAATGCACAGAAGGAGGGAGAGAGAGCCAGAGAAGGAAGAGAAGAAAAGTGCCGCCATAGAGGCAGTTTGGCTTGGGGGTTGGGTCAATGGTTTGGGAAATGTGCAGATGTTGGAACATCTTCATATTTTCATGGGGACTGGGTAGTGGTGTTGGAACAATGTATGACTGAAACCCAATGATGAAAAGCTTTATAAAGGTCTATCTCAAGGTGATTTAATTTAAAAAAAACTATCTTAAAAAATATGGCATCTTAATAAAAAATAAAATTAATGAAAAATGACAAACTAATACAAAGATGAGTGGGAAAGAAGAGTGCAAAATTTTTCACATAAATGGAAATAAAAATTTTCACACATAACCCAATAAATTATGAAAGAATAATTTAGGCCACTACTTTGAAAGAAAGTTGCCTTGCATGCAGCTGGACCCAGGTTCGATCCCTGGCATCCCATATGATTCCCCGAGCACCATCAGGAGTTATTCCTCAGTGCAGAACCAGGAGTAACCACTGAGCATTGCTGGGTGTCACCCAAAAAAAAGCAAAAAAAAAAAATGAAAGAAAGTTAAACAAGACTGAATGAAGTGGTATTTGATATTTTTAAGATTGGTGAAAAAAGGAAAATGAAAATATAAAGTGTTGATAAATATGCAATAATGGAAATAACATTAAGGAGTTTAGTTCAACCATTTTGGAAAGTAATTTGGCATTTCCTGGTAAAGTTGAACATATATGTATGCCATGACTCCCAATTTTGATTCTAGAAATATGGAGTATTTCTAGATAAAGGATTGTATTAGATTAAATATAAGAAATCTAATGTATGCATATGTTCAGCTTTTCATGTCAAATTGCTTGCCATAGTGACACTCCCAATTTAAACTCTCTAGCATTCTATAATTGATACTGGTTTTTGGCATATCAAATGCTACACAGGGAGCTTGCCAGGCTCTGCCCTGTGAGTGGGATACTCTTGTAGTAGCCTCTCATCTTGTGCATATATTGATGAAGCGGCGCAGCCGCTGGGTGCTTTGCGAACGGGGAAAGGATAGCTTTTCTGCTGGGTGGAGCTCTGATGAGCTGTGGAGTCCTGATGTTGAAAATGGCGACCCCTCATGGTGTGGGGGTTCCTCGCTGTGTTACCCAAATATTTAAAAAAAAAGTTTTAGAATTGCAGCAAATTTTTAGATCTTATATATATAGTTTAACTTCTATAGGATTTTTAGGGATGGAGTCCAGGCATCCAAATTTTTTAACAAATTATCTGAGTCCTATTCTTTTAGTTTAATAAACTAGTTTCACTGTATCACTCTATCACTTTCTTCCCGTTCATCATCGATTTGCTCGAGCGAGCACCAGTAACATCTCCATATGTCTCATGCAAGTAGAGCCCAAGGGCACCTGCTTGCTCCAGGAACATAAAGAACCTCAAACCATTCCATCAGGTCATGGGAATGAGGTCTATATTGTTACTGATATTTGGCATATCAAATATGACACGGGTAGCTTGCCAGGTTCTGCCGTGCAGGTAGCATACTCTTGTAGTCATTTCTAAATCCAACATTTATTGATGAACTGCGCGGCCACCTGCGGCCGCGTGAGCCAGGCTGTGATAGGCTGGTCTGCTAGGTGGAGTTCTGATGAGGGGGAACTCCAGATGTGGAAAATAAACTAGTTTAATAAACATTAAGAACTAATGCTTTTAGTCTTTTTTTTAGAAAATTATTTAGAAAAAAATTATTTTATAAATACTGGCAGATTCACATATAAACAGACTTGTAAACCTAACCCTGAAAACAGGATTTAGTCTTACATTTATGTAACATTTACTATTTTCATTTTTTTTCTTCTCCATACCCAGCTATGCTCAGGGCTTACTCCTTGCTCTGCACTCAGGGATTGTTCCTGGCAAAGTTTTGGATCATATGGGGTGCCAGATATGCACCTTGCATCTGGTCAGGCAGAGGCAAGGCAAGCACTGTTTCTCCAGTCCCCTGTAAACACTTATTAACTTTGTGATTTGACTTTGTTTCTGTAAGAATTTCTCGGACTGCACTTTCTTATTTCGGTCCTCTTGTCCAACTTAATATAAATGGTATTGGGACCTCTGAGAACAATAATTCTTTTCTAATTTCACTTTCTGCATGATTGACTTGTACTCTAAGAGTTTCTATAGAATGCAAATCACATGCTCATATTACAGTACAGTTAGTTGTCATATCAATATTAGATTTGGGGTAAATTTAGGTTTTATTAAACAAACACTCATGGGTCAGAGCTTATAGCTATGAAAGATTCCTTATGACTTTTTTGTGTTTTTTAAAATTGTATTTTCTCTGAATTATATAATTTTATATAAATGAAGTGTGTATATATATATATATATAAAAGTTCAGACTTTATAGTGTTTGAACTAGATGAAGGATTACTAAAAATAACATTTAGATTCCCTTTTTAGTAAGGACTTGGATTCTACTAAGATACTATGATAATATTAGGAAGGGTGGTTGTAGACTCAGAAGAGCCATGTTCTTCTCACTGTTACTGAATTAATTGTTGCTCAATTAAATAGCATTGTTAATTAGCATTGTTAATTATGTTTTGAATTTAGTTTCTTGTATTTTCTGTTATTTCAGGCATATATTTACTAAATACTTTAAAAATCTCCTGAATTCAGCAGAAAACCTTTTTGGTGTTTTTTTTAACAAAAAATTTTAAACATTGTAAATCAACAGAAATTTAGACTCTGCAGAGACAAACCTTAAACCAAATTTTCAAAATTATTTTCATTCCCAGGTGTCTTAATTTTTGTAGATTAATATTCTGATAATAAAATAATATTAAGAGGTCAGTATTATGTGAGATATTTGTTTACTAAAAACCTGAAAATATGGAGCCAGAGAGAAAATACAGCAGGTAAAACACTTGCCCTGCATGTGGCTGATCCAGGTTCAATTCCTCGCATCCCATATGGTACCCTGAGCACTTCTAGAAATAATTCTTGAGTGCAGAGTCAGGAGTGACCCCTGAGTATTGCCAGGTATGGCCCAATACATAAATACATATTAAGGGCTGGAGAGGTCATACCATAGCTAAGGGGCTTGCCTTCCTAGCAGCTGTTCTGGGTTAAATTCTGGGTACTCCATAGAGAATTCCATTAATAGAGTACTAAAGTCCTTCTAAAATGGCCTCCTGAAGTCCACTAAAAGTGATTCCTGAGGCAGCACTAAGAGTAAGCTCTGAGCTCAGCTGACTTTGGCCCCCAAACCAATAAATAAATAATAAAATGATATGTGACATTTGGTATGCCATGCTTTAAAACACAGAGGTTTGAAATCCTATATTATGTGTAGGGGGTTCTAGTTATTCTAAAGGTTATAATAAGAGATTATTGTTTATATCAGTATAATAAAATGATACTGTCTGATCATACTTTTTCATTTTGCACATTTTCAGAACCTTAAGCCTTAATCTTATTCTTGATTGACAGTAGCGACCAGGGAAAGAATACTTGTATTGTTTGGGATAGTGACATCTGTTCAACTTGATTCAGTTGAAGGTATTTGCATATTCTTAAGTATTTCTTCTGAGAGGGCTTAAATCCTTCTCAAGTGTTTGATGCAATTTGAAATTCATTCATAAGGTATCTACATGCACTAATAGTTCTGTATAATATTGCAGTGCATAATCTGACAGATAAGACCACATTTGTTAAAAAGGTGTTCTTTAGGGATGCTACATTACATTTTACTTGTTCTGTTGGCAGATATGTCAGTTTTTAAATGCTGCTTTAATGTTTTGATTAAATTAATAAAAATTTTAATAGTGGTTGGAAGCTTACTACAGAGTGTCTGAGGGCGTGAAGATGAGGGGGTAAAGGGCAGTTAGGATAGAAAAGGGACCAGTATGACAATGATAGTTGGAAATGATCATTTTGGAGAGGAACTAGTGCTGAAGTAGGTAAACGGATATACCCGATAACCTTTCAGTATCTGATTTGTAAACTATAGGCCCAAAAGGAGAGTGAGTGGGTGAGAGCGGTAGGGGGGGGGGGAGAGAGAGAGGAGGGTGAGAGGAGAGAGAGAGAGAGAGAGAGAACCATAGAGGAGGTGGGGGGAGGAACTGGGAGCATTGGTGGTGAGAAATATACACTGGTGGAGGGATGGTGATCACTATATGACTGAAACCCAGTCATGAGCAGCTTTGTAACTCTGTTTCTCACTGTGATTCAATTAAAAAATATTGAGTGTATTTTTATTTAGACAAGTATGTTAATTATAGTACAAATAAAAACTTAAATAATAGCTCAAAAAGATAATGATAATTTTTTTTGTTTTATTGGATAATTTTATAGAAAATGTGTTGAACTATAGTGGGTTTCTTTAGTCTCCTTATGTTATAGGTATGGTTACTAGACTCAAATTTAATGACAGGTCACAAAGCTTGGTAATGAGATCTTTAATTTTTTGTCCAAATTAGATCTATAAACTTTGAAGAATGGCAGTTTGTGACTACTGGTTAGCATTAATGATGGTATTTGTTCTCTGACTTTTCAAATAAATTTTCCTGTATCTAAAGTTCTACCTTGCCTTTAGAACACATAATGTCTTGCACCTCATCACATCTCCTAAGAGCTGACACTGGTCTTACACATATATGTTGCTGTCCTTTTTTCATTATTCTGCTAGACTGTTATTCTGAAAGGATAATTTTGTAAATGAGATAGCTTATTAATATAGTGTTAAACACATTTGAGATGTAAATGTCATTTGTTCTTCATTAGCTACAAATTTGAAATAGTTGCGTAAATAATTTGGGGATCTGCTGGGTCAGTTAAGTGTCTGCCACACACATGGAATACTGTTTCTTCCTTGTTGTACGGAAGCTTGGGAAGGAATAGAAAACTATTGACTAGAATGATCAAGAAAAGTCCTGGAAAGAAATAAGTCTCAAAGTTATTACAGGATAGCTAATTTTCAGATAGTATAGGCAAAATAAGATAAAATGCCACGTAAACTGGGAATTCTGTTAAAAATGTATAGGCATTATAAAGTTGATTTACATTACAGAAATTCAGTTAAGTAAAAAATAAAGAACAACAATTGTTGATACCTAGTCTTTGTATTACCCTCTTTTTTATAGGAACCCTGGAGACCTTCTGTCTTAGTTTTGTTTTTCTGCACTTCCTTTCTTGCGATAATGAGAATTTTCTTTTTTCTTTTTTAAAGTATTTTATTATACCACCGTGGGGTATACAATTACAAAGATATACAATTGCAAAGTTCATATTTGGGTTTTGGTCATACAGTGTTCCAGTACCCATCCCTCCACCAGTGCCCATCTCCCACCACCAACGTCCCTTGTTCCCTCCTCCCGCCCCAGCCCGCCTCCATGGCAGGTTCTTTATTTCTTTCCCTTTCTCTCGATAATGAGAATTTACTAATCTTCCTTTATTTTTGCCTGGCCAGCTTACTCCAATTTTATATCTGCTTATTTAAATATATATAAGCTGTCATAAAAGTTTCATCATAATTTAATTTATTATGTGTTAAGGAACTCATTGGAAACACAAGTTCTTAATTTGCTGTTTAACCATATTATTAAAATCATTTAAAATATTTTAATATAAAGTAAACTCCAAATTATGTTTTTGTCTTCCAGGAATCCCCTTCTGGTCGCAGGAAAGCTCTTGCTACTAGCAGCATCAACATGAAACAGTATGCAAGCCCTATGCCAACTCAGACTGATGTCAAGTTAAAGTTCAAGCCATTATCTAAAAAAAGTTGTGTCTGCCACTCTCCAGTTTTCATTATCTTGCATATTCCTTAGGGGAAGGAAAAGCCACGTAAGTTTCTTTCGTCAAATAAGTTACTTCAAAATATTTACTTCAAAAAATTAACTTCAAATTTTTTTAAATTACTGGCGGGAAAGAGCTTCCCACTTAGTAGACTGGCAGCTGTTAACATCATACTTACATGCCAGTCATTGTTGCCATTCTTTGTTGCAGTCTGAATCAAATGAACTGTTATTTATCCGGACCCTAGAGAATTAACAGTAATAGCAGTCGCTGCAGTTCTCAGGTTTCAAGTTGTATATTATAGGGCATCATATATAGTTTTTTAAAAATAAATTTATCAACCACATAATAAGTTGTTATACTTTGAAGTATAAACAGTTCAGTTCTTAAAGTTTCATGCAGTGGAGCCATGGAGAAGAACCCTGAAATGGAAAGTTCACAGAGGATGAAAAAATTAGAGGAAAATTTGACAATTTATGTTCTTTGACTCAGTCTTTAAAATTTGCATAGAAAGATACCATTAGAGAGCCAGTATGCTGTAACCATCCTTCTCAAAAATTTTCTTAAGCAACGGATAGGAATTACACAGGGAATTTTTAGGCATAGTTCAAGTTACTTAAAGGTAAATTCATGAGCTCGAGAGATAGTACTGGGCTGAAGGCACTTGCCTTGCACAGAGTAACTTGGTTTGATCCCTGGTACTGCATCTGGATCCCTCAAGCACCTCTGGGAGAGAATCTGTAGTACAGAGCCAGGAGTAAGCCCTGGGTAATGCCAGGTGTGGCCCTTACCCGCCCCGCCCCCAAATAAAAAGTGAAATACTAACCCGAATAAAATGAGGTGAACATACTTAAAACAGGGTGGGGAAAGTAGTACTTACCCTGAAAGCTGCATTCAGTCAAGTCAAGGGTAAGTACATGTTATGTGGGTAGTAAAAAGGTTAGTATCTACTTGGAGTGGAAGGTCAGGCAGAGGAGAAAGAAATTGTGTGCCTAGACTTAAAAAGCAAGGTGAAGAAGCCAGCTATAAACATTTCAATCCTATGGTTATGAATGTGGAATGTGGTTACTATAATTGCCCATGTCTGCTTGACTGATTAGACTGGATTCTGTGCGTCAGTCAGAATGAGATGTTTGTCACTCATCTCCAAGCAGCAAATGGCTTGGTAGATAACAGTAAGTCTCTTCGGAAAGTTGACATCTAAGTGAGTGTGGTAGGGAAACGGTGCAGAATAGAAGTGATTAGTCTTTTAGCTCAAGACCTTAAAGTGTAGATTTAATGAGGGAGAAAATAAAAGATTTAATGACTGAGAAAATAAAAGAAAATAAAAGATCGTACCTACCCTGAAGTTAAAGCTGAAAGGAAGAAATGAAAAAACAAAGTCAGGAAATTCTTTGAAGGTGGATCCTTTCCATTGAACAGAAGCATAAGTTTATAGGGGTCGGGCCAGAGGAAGTTCAGTTAAACCAAGTCATCCATTTGAGTGGAGAATTCTCTCAGTATACCCAAATTTCCTCTCGCTCCCTCATTTCACTCCTTCCCTAGTTTAAAGAAAATTATTGAGGACTAAAATATGAAATTTTAAAAAGTAAACTTAATCAAGTTAACATTTTTAAGTATATTGTTTTGTCTTGAGATTGCCCCACAGTGAGAGCTGAGCATTTATAAGGCATTCATATAAGGTAATGAAACATTTTTGTTATACAAATTTCATGTTGCTAAATTATTTTGAATGGGGAAATGATTCCGTTTATGAGATAAATCACTTAAATTATATGAGATAAAATATTAAGAAGTATTAAAAAAGAAAAAGAAATTTTTTTAAAATGTATTTTATTGTAGTAAGAGCATGAGAAACAATGCTTTTAGCTTTAAGATTTTTAATTTGGGGAGGCAGTATACAAGTTTAAAATTTGTTTTATCAAGTTTGAGATAAGATTTTAAATGTAATTGAAATTTAAGGTGAAAATAATAGAACAAAGAAACAGATGTGAAGTACTTAATTTAAATAAATGTGTTAAATAAATTATTTGCTTAAATATTTGCTTGCTAACTTATTAATCAACCCAGATAATTTCTGTTTTATAGTTTTTAGATGGCTAGGCTTTGTTTTAAAAGTTTTTTTTCCTGCTGTGCTGCCTATTTAACTTTGGGATAAAATTAGCTCCTTAGTAGCCCCTTTGAGAAAGTATACATCTAAATAAGATTTAAATAAGATTTACAGGGATTTACCACTTCTTTTTCTTCCTATCTATTAGCCCAAAATAGTTAATAGATTTCAGATTAAGAATTTTTATTCATTTAATTGTAACAAGCAATATAAAATAAATTATTGTGCACCTGCTAAAGGAGCAGGTGGGGGTGTATTGGAAAACTGGAGATATTGATAGAGGAATGGTCACTCTGTACTGGGATTGGTGTTGGAACATTGAAAGACTATAAAACTGTACAATGAGCAGCTATGTAAACCATGGTGTTTACATAAAGTATTTTAATTAATTTTTTTTTCTATTCTGATTCTTTTCAATAGTTTGAATGTTGAGGTTGGAGGGATATTACAGTGGGTATATTTGCTCTTGTCTGACTTGAAGCTTATGAGATTTCATCTCAGAATTGCATATGGTTTCCTCTTCAGTACTGCCTGGACTAAGCTCTGAGCACAGCTAGGTGTCCCCAAAGCCCTCGTCCCTCAAAAAAAAAATTGACTTTTTAAGTTTAGATCTCATCTAATTTTCTAACTGTTCCACTCTTTCAGTGAGACAAGCTTTTATGTCCAGACTCATATTTAGGAAACTACACTTTAATCCTAATAAAAGGATTTTAGTCTTCCATAGACACAGAATGAAACTCTTCAGCAGTTAATTCTAAATCCTGTCTGCTTTTTACTAAACATGCCATTTAAGAATTAATGAAAATGAGTGTGTATATTTTAAAATCTCATCTGTTTAGGAACTGTTCTATTTTATAGTAAGAAAATCCTTTTTTAAGAAGCAGTCCTTTTTTTAATCAGTGCCATCTAATAAATTATGTACTTTTTTTAATTATTGATGTAGGGATGAAGATATGCAAAGTTTGGCTAGTTTGATGAGTATGAAGCAAGCTGATATTGGCAATTTAGATGACTTTGAAGAAGATAATGAAGAAGATGATGAGACCCGAGTGAATCAAGAAGAAAAGGCAGCAAAAATTACAGGTTGGCTTTATTAACAAAAAGCTAAAATAAAAGTTGATCTTTCATAGCAGAAATGAAAAACTTATTCTCAGTAAAAGTACTTCCACTAATGAGGTTTTTTCCTTTTGTTAAGCCATTTGAACATAATACAGATTGAGCTCTCTGAAAACTTTGCATACTGTGACAAAAACAGATTTTAACTGTTTAAGTTCAAGATCAATCAAGAAAGATTAGATTTCCCTGGAACTGTTGATTATAGTACAATGGAACCAAGTTCATGCTTTTGTCAGTGCATGAATGAATACTGCATAAGACCTGCTTTTACAAATGAAAAAGGGAAGATGTACATACAGCCTGCCTTCTCTGGGGTTGTGTTAATTTACATAAATTGTATAGGCATTCTCTTTTGTAAAATGCCTGAAGAACACATATATTCCATGTACATAGAAATGATTTATATATACTCCAAATAGTTAGCTTGGTCAAGCTAATAAGGTAGTGCTTAGAACTCCTTTCTATTCATCAATAAATACCAGTAATATGTTCCAACACCCATCCCTCCTCCAGTCCACATTTCCTCACACCAATGTCCCCAGCCCCCCACCATGGCAGGCACCTTTCTTTTCTCTCTCTCTCTCTCTCTCTCTCTCTCTCTCTCTCTCTCTCTCTCTCTCTCTCTCTCCCCTCCCCCCTCATTTGTGGTTTGCAATACAGACACTGAAGGGTTATTATGTAGATCTCTTTACCTACTTTCAGTACTCAGTTCTAGTCTAGCATTACATTTCCAACTATTATTGGCAAAACTAATTAGCCCTTGAATTTTTAATACCTATTTACCTCTTGGGGATTCTTTCAAAATCTAGGTATTTGGTATCCATTTCTTGGCCCTGCTTCAACTTGTGCTTTCTGTTACACGGGTGATTTCCATTGATCACATGGCTAAAAATTTCCTCCACTTGGTGAATCTTCACTTTTGCTCTACTTCTAGAAAATCAGTTTGCAGGAATTGCTTCGTCTTACTCAAAAAATAGATGTTTTTCTGTGTGTACTTTATGAATTATTATTTTTGAATTTATGTAGTTAATTTGATCTTGTATTTAACCCATTGTCTTTAAGAAATGTTTTTTTAATCATTGAAATTAAAAACTTTTTAGTTGGTTTGCTTCCAGTTTGATTTCCTTCAAATAAGATTCTGAAGTATTCCAAATTTTAATTTTTTAAAGTATGATTGAAGATCTTTTCTTTGTATCACTTGTATCACTTGTCTTCCCATTCATCATCGATTTGCTCGAGCGGGCACCAGTTAACATCTCCATATGTCCTGTCTCATGCTAGTAGAGCCAAAAGGCATCTGCTTGCTCCAGGAATATAAAGAGCCTTAAACCATTCCATCAGGTCATGGGAATGAGGTCTATAATTGTTACTGGTATTTAGCATATCAAATATGACACAGGTAGCTTGCCAGGCTCTGTGATGCGGGTGGCATACCTTTTTTTTTGTATTCTAAATAAATGAACTATTTTTGTAAATTTTTGTAAATATCCTTTCATATAATTTTTTGGGGCTCAGTATATAGCTATTGGCTAAGCTTAAAATTTATATTCTTTTATACTTATTTTTCTTTAAGTTATATACAAAAGAACTCATGTGGAATTATTTAGCAAATAAAATTTCTGTCATAATTATTGTGAATTGTAATTTGTATCTTTTATCCCCTTTAATACTGCTTTGGCATCCTGCCTAATGTTGACATTTGTGTCCTATATTTTCTGTATATTCTATGCTTTTGGTTTATTGTTTACTGTATTATGTATTTGAATTAAATAGAATTTGGTTTCTCTAGCCTTATAATTTTTACTTTTTTAATAGTTATATTTCTTAATTTTTGGTCTGTTTTTGGGCCACACCTTGTGGTGCTCAGACTTACTCCTGGCTCTGCACTCAGAAATTGCTGTTGGTGGCCTTTGGGGACCATAAGGGGTGCTTCTGGAAATCAAACCTAAGTTGGCCACACGCAAGGCAAATGCCTCACCAACTATACTATCGCTTTGGCCCGTATTTCCTCATAATTGATGTGCTTAATTTTATTCTTATTTATACACTTATTTGAGGATTTCATTATATTTTTTACCCAGGCTTTACACATTGTGGCTTTCAATTTTTATACTAGCATTTTTAAATAAAGTAATTTATAAGTTACTTATTCTCCTTTAATTTTGGAATATGTGCTTTGAAATAAATAAGCCAGTTGTACAAATTAATACACCTACATTTGCCTACTATCTTATAAATAGTGTGCTGAATCACTTCAGGAAAGCTATGTTATGATCCTTTCTTTTTCTTTAATGGGACTCCTCCTTTCCCTCTCACTATTATTTTTAGTTCAGCAGCAATTTGGGGATTATACTCCCCAATAATATACACTGACACTGAATTTCATGTCAGCAACAATTGCATGATTCTTTTTTAAAATGTCGTGCCTTTCCTTTCTTAGAGTTTATTGTCTTTTTGACTAACTTTAAGAATGTTACATTGGGCAGTGAAAGAACTTAAGTGGTAGAGCACATGCCAGTCATATTTGAGATCCTCGGTTCATTTTTCATCCTGGCATATTTTTTGGAATTAAGAATTTAATGTGTGCTATAGCCAGATAGATAGTTCAGTGGGTAAAGCTCTTGGCTTGAATGTGGCCTACCGGGTTTGATCCCTGGTACCCCATATGATTCTCTGAGTAACACCAGGAGTGATCTCTGAGTATATAGCCAGGAGGATCCCTTGAATGTTGCTGAGTGTGGACCAAAAGAAACAAAATAAAACAGCAACAAAAAAAATATAATGTAATGAAAACTTTTATCACTGTTTGAAAA
The DNA here is from genome assembly GCA_021461705.1 of Cryptotis parvus. Lineage (NCBI taxonomy): Eukaryota > Metazoa > Chordata > Mammalia > Eulipotyphla > Soricidae > Cryptotis > Cryptotis parvus. The sequence goes on along the minus strand of JAJIBD010001305.1, from coordinate 197,869 downwards.
GTGATAAATTAATGAATGGGGCTTTCTTCTTCCTATTATATCTCAGATTGATTCCTCTGGCTTAATTTCTTATACCTTTCATTTTGATCTTTATTTATATAGTACCTTCTTTAACATAGTCTTTCCATTTTATGGAAAGAACTTGAATAAAACCTTAAATAATTTATTATTAGTTTTCCAAAAGTAATGAATGTTATATGTGTTGAAGAGTTAGGTGGAGCTAAGTGAATGACTAGATCCATGTTCCAAGTTGGTAAATTTATAATTGTTACATTTCTTACCAGGATTTTCTTTTATTTTCACAGAGTATAATCTTGTAAATTAATAGCACGGTATATTATAGTGGTTGTTTGGCTTCCCCTGTTAAGTTTTTAAATGTACAAATTTTATTCCAGGACCAGAGAGATAGTACTTGCAAGATGCTTTCTTTGTATCCCATCCACTGTAGTTTTTTTTTTTTAATCCTTGCCACCACATATCATCTCTAGAGTAAAGCAAGGGGTCGCTTTTGAGTACAGAGCCAGGAAGTATTCCCTATTTACTACCAGGTGTGGTCCCAAACACAGGTGTTTTGTTTGTTTTGTTGCTTCTTGGGTCATACCTGGCGCTGCTCGGGGCTTACTCCTGGCTCTGCACTCAGAATTACTCCTGACAGTGCTTGGAAGGGACCATATGTGATGCCGGGACTGACCCAGGTTTGTCAATGCAAGGCAAATGTCCTCCCTACTGTACTATTTCCCGGCTCCCAAACACATTTTAAAATAAAATTTCATTTCTAGTTATTAACTCAAATATTTTAAATATCAGTAAACTAACACTATAAAAATGTTTAGGAAAAGTAGGTTTAAGATAATTAAAATATATGCTTTAATTAAAATACTGTGTATTTCAAATGCTGTGTATTTAACAAAAAAAAGCACAAAAGGATGCCTGTCTTCAAAAACTCTCGAGCTCGAGGAGCTCGGAGATCGGGTTGGAGGCTGGGTCGGTGGTCCGGGATGTCGAAGAACACCGTGTCGTCGGCCCGTTCCGGAAGGTGGAAGTAGATGAGTACGACGAGAACAAGTTTGTAGATAAGGAGGACGGCGGCGACGGGCAGGCCGGACCCAACGAGGGCGAGGTGGACTCGTGCCTGTGACAAGGAAACATGACGGCGGCCCTCCAGACAGCTCTGAAAAACCCACCCATCAACGCCAAAAAAGCCAGGCAGCCAAAGATCGAGCCTGTAGCATTGTCTTAAAAGTGCTCGTGTCCTTTAAAGCGAACGACATCGAAAAGGCCGTTCAGTCCCTGGACAAGAGTGGTGTGGACCTGCTGATGAAGTACATCTACAAAGGCTTCGAGAGCCCATCTGATAATAGCAGTGCCCTGTTATTACAGTGGCATGAAAAGGCCCTGGCAGCTGGGGCGTGGGCTCCATTGTCCGTGTCCTCACCGCCAGAAAAACCATGTGATAACCCCCTGGTGCAGGCCCTGGATGGCTGCAGGGGTCAGAGTCACCGCTCCAAAGACCAGAACCACCAAATGCCACTGCCGCCCCTTGGGGAGCCTTTGTCCTCTCAGCTTCGCCTTCTTTCTTCCCTTTTCATGTCTGTAAAGTAAAAGCACATAATCAGTTTTCCTTTGATTAAAAAAAAAAATAAGGATCTCCTTCCCCCCACTCTGGAGGAAATGCCCTTCTGACAGGAAGGGGGTTCCCAATCTCCAGTGTCGTGTCTGCTGGTCTGTGTAGAATAGCACGGGGTTTTTAGACCCCGACAGGCTGGTATTTGGGGGCGCCAGGCCTGGCATTGTCGCTGCTGCTGTAGGACGTGGGATTTTTAAACAGGGACCAAAGCAATCAATGTTTGAGGCCAGCTCGTGACCTCGTTGCTTGCCCAGAGATTCTCTTGCTAAGGAAACAGGCGAGAAAGAGTGGCAGCTGTGAGCCTGGCAGAACTGAAGCCAGCCTGTCTGCTTGCTCAAGATGTGGGAGATGGAGTGACCGTGGTTTCCGCTGGCCTCCGGCTGCTGGGCTTCCAGTCCGCCTCTTCCACTCAGCAGACACCAGTAGCCATGGTCCCTAGTGTCCTGTGGCTGCCCGGGGCCCACAGCAAAGGGCCGGGCAGCCATACCACAGTGTCTATATAAAAATATCAGCCGGCTTGGCAAGGAAATCAATTCTGCCCCAGTATTACTGCCCTCTTTGGAGAAACGATTCCAGATAAGAAAGAATATAGACACTTAAAACCGAATTCAAACTCGGCCAGCCTCTCCATGAAATGGTGTAATGGAATGTAAACCCCATCAAGGCCCTCCACGCTCTACAGGGTAATTGTGATCCCAGAAGATTGGGTTCCAATCCAAACGGACACTCAGTATATTTTTTTTTAAATACCAAAACATTGAAAAATACCAGGAAAAAAAAAAGTGTTTCCATGCTGTTGGACAGACCGAATCGGTTCTCAGAAAAGCGAGCGGTGCTTATCCAAAGCCCCTCTGCAAGAGGTACTCCGAGACATGCCACTGAATGCATTTGGCCACACGGGGAACCGCCCGTGTTAAAAAGCTACAAGATTCCTCATTCCCGAAGTCTGTGGAAAGTGGTGAGACAGTCCACCAACTCTCCACCAGTTTTGATACCTGCTTTTCTGTTTTGTACAAATGATACAAAAATAAAACATCAGTGTTGAATAGTTTAAAAAAAAAAACTCTCGAGCTCATTGGCCAACGTGGCAAGGCGCGAGCCTCAGGTGACCAAATGTTAACATCCAAGCTTGCAAAGCAGTGCAGAGAAGCGATAAAGGAAGACCTCAAAGAGAGAAGAGCAGAAATACTGAAAGATGCAGCAGAAGCCGGGAAAAACATATGCAGCGCCTGCCTGTCCTTCGCCAACTATAAGACCAAGATGACTGCCCTCCAACATCCTGATGGATCTATCACATCTTCCAGAAAGGCAATGGAGAAGATTATCCATGACTTCTACTCAGATCTCTTTGATAGCCACATCCACCTTCCTACGTACCACATTCCGCAGGATAGATATGTCATTTCCAACGTTATCCCTTCTGAAATCCAACATGCCATTTTGTCAGTAAAGAAGGGAACATCACCAGGCCCAGACAAAGTCAGACCCAAACACCTGAAGAATCTGCCTTCAGTACTAATCAATACACTGGCTCGGCTCTTCACACGCTACCTGTCTGAATGCAAGGTGCCCTCCCATTGAAAAACCAGCAAGACAGTTCTACTGTTCAAGAAGGGAGACATCCACGACATTGGCAACTGTCTCCACATCTGCCTGTTGTCTGTCATCTACAAGCTGTTTACATGAGTCATCCTGAACAGGATTGGCAGAACATTAGATGAAGGGCAACCATATGAGAAAGCTGGCTTCCGAAAGGATTCAGCACAATTGACCGTATCCACACGGTAACCCAGCTCATTGAAGTTTGTAGGGGAGTTCAGGGATGCCACTCTGTCTCACGTTCATTAATTTAAAGAAAGCCTTTGATTCTGTGGAGACTGAAGCAGTCATCGAAGCCCTAGCCAAACAGGGCGTTCAAACCCAGTACATCAAGATCCTTCGTGAGCTGTATTCAGATTCACCACCAGGATCTCACCATTCTACAAAGACGTGATCATCGATGTCAAAAGAGGGATTCGGCAGGGTGATACCATTTCACCAAAACTCTTCAGTGCCACCCTCGAGAACATCATGCAACAATTAGAATGGGAAGGAATGGGAGTGAAGATAGATGGTCAGCAACTACACCACCTCCGCTTTGCTGATGACATTGTTCTAATAACACCAAACATTAGCCAAGTGGCACAAATCCTAGCTGACTTTTCCGAGAATGTGGAAAGATAGGTCTACAGCTGAAACTCAGCAAAACTATGCTCATGAGAAATGAACTAGTTCCAGAGGCCCCATTCACTCTCAATGGAACAAACATCTCTGATGCAGCAGTTATGTGTACCTAGGTCAAGAAGTCAACATGATGAATGACCTAAAACCTGAGCTGCGCAGGAGGAAGAGAGCAGCATGGAATGCCTTCAAAAGCATCGAAGAAATAGCTAAAAAGACAAAGAACCTCCGGCTCCGGGCACATCTCTTCAACTCCACCCTTCTCCCTGCATTAACATATGCCTCAGAAACCTGGGCCCCTACGAAAGCAGGATGAGAATGCTATTCGGGTCTCCCAAAGAGGAATCGAAAGATCTATGCTTGGAATATCACGCCTCACTCAAGTGAAAGAAGGAATCCGGGGCCGGAGGCGATAGCCCAGCGGGTAGGGCGTTGGCCTTGCTGCGGCCGGCCCATTCCGGCCCGGGTTCGATCCCTGGCATCCCATATGGTCCCCTGAGCAACGCCAGGAGTAATTCCTGAGTGCAGAGCCAGGAGTAACCCCTGAGCATTGCCGGGTGTGACCCAAAAAAAGAAAAAAAAAAAAAAAGAAGGGAATCCGGAGCTCCGCCCTCCGTCACTGTTCCAGAGTCAGGGACACTGTCTCGTTTGCCAAGGCATCGAAAATCATATGGGCTGCACATGTAATGCGATTTGGAGGCGACCGCTGGACTAGAGCTGTTACCGACTGGATCCCACGGGATGTCAAAAGATCACGTGGCTGACCTACAAGATGGTCAGACTTCTTTGTCAAGACCCTGAATGAGCGGTTTGAGGCTCTTTGTATTCCTGAAGCAGCCAGATGCCATTGGGCTACACTGGCACGTGATTTGGTCAAATGGAAATATTACTGGTGCCCACTCGAGCAAATCGAATAACAGGATGTCAAGTGATAAGGTGGTCAAGTATTTCAAATAATAGCTTGAATAAACAAAATTAATATAATTTTATAAAATTAGTATATAAATTATGGTGAATGTTTTTGGTTACCAACTAAAGTGCCAGTAAATTACACAAAAATGTTCATGGCATTTTGACTTATAATAGTCAAACTGGAAGAAACTTGGATATAGAGCACCAGAATGACTGGTGTTATAGAGCACCAGAATGGCTGTTCAGGAATATAGAGCACCAGAATGGCTGTTCAGGAATAAAAATGTATTCATAGGTTCAGCAAATGAATGTTCCATTATGCCAAATCAATGAGGATTGACATAATGAGTCTGTATATCCATTACTGTATGAATCCATTTATATGACATTCTGAAACATACAAGTCTATGAAAAACATTAGAATAGTGAAAAATCTGTGGATTTGGGGACTGAAGAGAAACATTAGAAAGTGAGTGTATATACATTCTGCTTCTTGGATCACATGACTGTATATGTCAGTCAATACATATTGAATTGTACAGTGTTAAGGATTTGCTGTTCACAATATGTGCATAAGTAAAATATTGACAAATAACACATAAAAATATAGTAACTGGGATAAGTCTAGCTTGATTTGGATGGGAAAATGAATGTTGTAATCAGTATTCAAACTTTGTTCCCTAACAAAGGCGCCTTTCAATTGTGCCCATTTGTAGTTCTCTCTTTTATATTTAGATAGCCCTGTAGATTATTTTTACTAAATAGAACAGGTAAAATGTCATGTTTTGACATACAAATTTGACACATAAAGTACAAATACCTTGATACTGTTATGCTGAGAGGACCCCAAAGTAGCCAGGTGGACAGGCCACTTGGAGAGAGACACCTGTGTGCCTCACTTCATTCCAACTTTCTCAGTTGAAATACAAACCATGCATGTGAAGTCGTTTTGGACATCCAGCCCAGTTGTTTCAACTCAACCACCCAAAAAGAATCTAGTCTACCCACATAGCTGTATAGTAACTTCTTCCTTTGAGTAACCAGTTTGGAGTTGGGGTTTAAACTATTACCTTTAAGTATGTTAAAGATTATTGCCATAAATAATATCTGTATTATTAATATATTTTCTATATATTAAAATATATTAGACTATGTAGTAGATACATGCTTAGATGTATATAGGTGTGTGTGTCTGTGTGTGTGTGTGTGTGTGTGTGTGTGTGTGTGTGTGGAGAAGAGGATTTAAAGTAAGTGGGCTGGAGCTATAGTACATCAGGTAGGGCGTTTGCCTTGCATGCAGCTGACTTGGGTTAGATCCCCACATCCCATATAGTCCCCCAAGCACCTCCAGGAGTAATTCCTGAGTGAAGAACCAGGAGAATCCCCTGAGAATTGCCAGGTGTGTACCAAAATTTAGGGAAAAAAAGACTTATTCTTCATCTTCTGGGTAAATAAACATGATGGTAACCATTATGACTCATGTATTCAGTTATTTGCAACATATATTAAATACAAGCTGTTTCCAAAGTGATGCTATGTGTTAGAGGTAAAAGATGACCATCACATTGATGGACAACTATTGAATTCTGTTTTTCTTATAAGCTGCTTGAAGCAACTCCTTTCTCCCATATTATGATCCACAATGAAATTGAAAATCACACTGTTAGACCAGTTAGGTGTAACCATAAATCAAAATTATGGGCTAAGCCCAAGAAAAGTAAAGAACATCTTTTGATCTTGATCTCTGCCAGGAAGTTGAAATGTTACTATCTTAAATCATCTTAAAATGAGATATTGTTGTACTGAATTCTGTTAAACTTTGGAAAGCACTGCAAGATTCGCAGTTACATTCTAGCTCAAAACAGTTTATTATTATTTTTTTCTTTTAATTCAACAACAACTTTCTTAGAAGGAAAAGGCTACCTTGTCATGGAACTACCCCTACCCCTCTTTTTTTTTTTTTTTTTTTTTTGTTCAATGTGATAATCTCTGGTGGTCAATTTCTATCTTCTTTTGCCTCCCTGACAGTAAAGGAGAGTCTCAAATTACTTGACCCTTTGCTTCGATTGCTTGCCCCTAATTTAGCTTTCGTTCCTTTTCTTACCAATGTGAAGTAAGTCCAGACTGACATCCTGATAGAATAACTGAATGTTCTACCTACAGGTTTATTTCTCAATTTGAGTAGCACTAGGGCAGAAATTTATTTGTGCTCTTACAAAGAATTATCGTTAGTTCCCAACATTTTAACTTTCGATGAATTAGACTATAATAAGTAATAAAGTATGATATAAATATATTTGGTCAGGGAAATTTAGGGGTGAAAGTAACATTACTGGGAGCTTCTTTAAACTTCTTGCAATAAATTTTGGTCAAAAATTGTATTCTCTTACATTGAAGAAAATATAGGAAAAACCCTCAAAATGAAGCTAAAGGCTCCAAAGGTGAAACATCACTAACAAAGCAACTAGAAGAAAGATAAACATAGGGACTACAGAAACTGAAAAGCTTCCACCTCAAAGAAACAGTGACTAAGATACAAAAGCGTACAGTGGGAAAGAATATTCACAATACCCATCGATAAGGGGTTATATCCAGGATATATCAGGACTGGTAGAACTTTACAGAAGAAAACAAACAACCCCATAAAAACAAGAAATGAACGAAACTCAGCAAGGAAGAAATTGAAGGCCAAAAACATAAAAAAATGCTTCATCTAATCAAGAGATGCAAATCAAAACAACAAAGAACCACTTTACACCAGACGGGCACATATAAAGAAAAACAATGGCGTTGGGGAAAGGGGACCTCTCGTTGGTGGGATGCCGGCTGGTCAGCCTTTCTGGAAAACAATATGGACTTTCCTCCAAAGACTAGAAATTTAACTCCCATTTGACCACATACCACTCCTGGGATCTAGAAACCAAAAATACAGGGAAAATCACTTTTGTTCATAGGCATTATTATACCAGAACTGGAGCAACCAAGTCGAAAATCGAGCTGGATAAAGAAGCTTTGGTACATCTACACAATATTGAAAAATGAAGTTATAAAATTTCCTATTGGTGGACATGGAGAAGATTATGTTGAGGAATGAGGAGAGAGAAGATAGAGCATAAAATATAGTACATATTATGATACCAAAAGAAAATATATACGGAGGTCTTGTCAAAGGTGGAATTAGTGGGAGTCAGAGTTTAGGTAGAAGAAAGCAGGGGGCTAACAAAGGGGACTAAGCAAATTATAGAGAAAAGGATACAAATGACAACCTTTTAATTATTCTGTAATCCATAGTCTGGAAGGGAAGGAAAGAGAGAGAAAGGGAAAGAAATAGAACCGCCGGGCGGGCGGGGAGGGGGGGGAACCGGGGATTGTGGTGGGAGATGGGCACTGGTGGGGGGGGTGCTGAAACACATGAAAAAAAAAAAAAAATTGTATTCTCAGTGGTATAATAAATTTTATTTTAAAAAGTTGTGTTCTCTCTTGCACATGTATCTCTCTCTCATATGTCTTAGTTCTCTAAGTTTTTTTTTCAACAAAACCATTTCACTTCACTAAAAAAGATCTTCAACACTTTTTAACTTTTTACAATTGTAAATATATAAACTAAGAAATTTAGAAGAGATGAAAATGTTTTTTAAAACAATACATATTAAGATTCTGTATTTTGGCCTCTGGTCCGCATACACAATTGTCAGCCTTTTTCATGAGACATTCCACAGGCACCTGTGGCGTGGTATAACCACCCCAAATCTCCTCCATTGCAGTACTAAAAGCTTCTTACTATCCACAGTCACCTGAGATAGAAACTTGCCTTTATTCTTGATCCCTTTATTAAAATTATTTAGTCAAATATAGAATGTGTATTTTACAATTTTTTTTTTTAAAAAGCACTACTATCAACTCTATAACTATTTTCTTTTCCTTTTTCTTTCATATTGAAAAATCTGAAACTGTTTAGTTTGTCCTAATAGTTAAATTATTCCCTGGTCTCAATTTTAGAATACCATAGTGGGCTCTTAGAGTTTTTCTGAACTAATTTTTACCCTAGTAACTTTAATTGTATATATTCAGAGTTGTCTGCAGTGTAAAAACATTTGTGCACAAAATGAATTTATCTTAAGAATTTCCTTTCTATCTCTGTGTTTTCTGTTTTGTCTCCTTTTGACCAAGTTATAAGATTTCTTTAAGTAAATGCTCAAGAATTCCCTTATAGGAACAAATTCCTTAGGAAACAGCATTGCTAGTTGTAGCCTACTTTTCTTATTTCATGGGAATTTTTAAAATTCCATAATGTGAACAAGTGCTTATTGTTTGAATGATTCATGTATCTTAAAATCTCTAGTTTAAATTTAGACTATAAAGCAAATAGTGCCTATTTTCTGTAGTATCAAGATTTTTTGTTTGTAAAGGATGTGTTTAAAGCATGATTTTACAAATACAAAATATGGCTACCAAAAGCCAGTGATTCTTGGATTGTTGTCTTTGTTTTGTGTTTATTAACATATTAATTAAATTGCTAATGTAAATTTTAACAGATGTTTTCTGTATTAAATATACTGCATAACTTTCAGTTAAATACATCTATTAGTTACTCTAAATAACATTCTTTGACTACATTCTCTTGATTAACCAGACATCTCCTCTCTTTGAGTAACTGCATGCTCCTTTAGCTCTTTAATTAAATGACCTTACATTTGTCTTGACTGGCTTCTGTTTACAGAAATTGTAAAACAATTGAATGCTCTGAGCAGCTTAGATGAAGATCAAGATGACTGCATAAAGCAAGCAAATATGCCTTCAGCTAAATCAGCCAGTTCTTCTGAAGGTCTAAGAGCTTTCTTCCTTTCTTTCTGCTTCTGATTGCCTGTATTTACTGTGACCTGCTGCCTCTTGACTTCTGTCTGTATTTAGCTGTCAATTTTGTCTTGTGCTTCTTCTTGAATGTTTTCTTTGGTAATTTGTAGTGCACCAACAGGCAACAACAGAACAGAATTCATCCCCTTTAGCAAAGCTTCTACAAAGATCCTCGATAGGCAGTGATTTTAAAACAGCTTATAAAATAATAATTGGTCACATGATATGACAGTACTTCTTGAACTTACATTATTAGTAAGTGAAATGTTGCTTATATTAAACTCATTGGGATTATTCTAGGTGTAAAGGTTATTTTAAAAAATCTTTGTCAGTGCTGTTTAGTAGGTCAAATTAATTTCAGATAAAAATTTTCTAAACTCATTATCTGCTATAATATTTAAGTTAATCTGCATGTGTTTGTTTTGTGTGATTTGAAAAGGTTGGTGTGCTACAAAATACTTGAATGGCATTCTGCCATTGGTAAAATACTTTATCTTATTATTTGCAGGTATTAGTTATTTTTATATAATTTGAAATATTTTCTGAATCACCAATAGTTGTGCTTAACTATGACAATTATGTTTATTTTCAGAACTTATCAACAAACTTAACTTTTTAGATGAAGCAGAAAAGGACTTGGCCACTGTGAATTTAAATCCATTTGGTGATCCTGATGTAGCAGAATTAAATCCATTTGGAGATCCAGACTCAGAAGGTAACAAACTTTTTCTGTCCTTCAAAAATCTCACATAATCAAATTCTCTTGAGCTCTAAGAATGAAAAGAAGTTTTTTTAAAAAAAAAATGGAGCAAGGCTGGAAAGAGTACAATGGGTAAGGCCTTTCATGTAGCCAACCTGGGTTCATTTAGCAGCACCCCCTCGATGATCCCCAGAGACCAATAAATAAATTTAAAAAAATTAATTTTTAAATTTTGTTTATTGAAGTAACAAAAGTATTTAAGAAAAGGTGTTTCAGTTGTTTAGATGTTTACTTTTTTTTTTGCTTTTTGGGTCACACCGGTGATGCTCAGGGCTTACTTCTGGCTCTTCATTCAGGAGTTACTCCTCTCGGTGCTCGGGGACCATATGGGATGCTGGGGATCGAACCCGGCCAGCATGGGCTGGCTGCGTGCAAGGCAAACACCCTACTCACTGGGCTATCACTCCGGCCCCAGATGTTTACTTTTTCTGTCTTTACTATTTCAGTTCTCCTCTGAGAGTTATTAAATTTTCAGCTTTGGTAACCCTTTTAGAATGCTATTAAATGCATTTATAGCTTTTATATGAAATAATCTTACCTTAAACTTCATTTGTTGCCAGGCCTATTAGCTTCAAATTTGTTCTGTAATTTGAATGCTTTATTTGATCGAATTAATATTGCAATTATCTATCCCAAAGTCAAAATAAAAATTTTAACTCCATTATCTTGTTTTGTCTATTGTCATAAACATATATTTTAAAAAACCTGAATGGGCAAATATGTTGTAATCTCCCTTTACAGAGGAAAGAAAATGCTTCATATGTATCAGCGTAAAGATTCTAGTGATTCTGGTGGTATTAAATTTGAATTCTATTAGGTGTTACAGAATGTACACTTACTGTTTTATGTATCATAGGCTATATTTAAATTCATATAGAATTTACAGTATTATTCTGATTACATTTTATAATGATTTCATCATCCATATGGAATTTTAGTTCACTGTTTGCAGTTGTTCTTGTTTTGTGTTTGTTTTTTGGGACCAAACCCGGCTGTGCTCAGTCCTAGCTCTGCCCTCCAGGATCACTCCTGGTGGGTTCTGGGAACTCTAACTGTTGCTGGGATCAATCAAATCAGGCTTACCTGCATGCAAGGCAAGTGGTTTTACCTGCTAAAATAGCTCTGGTCCTTTTTTTTTTGTTAGTAGCCTTCCAAGCATTGCATACTCAGCAATGATTGGAAGGTTCCCAAAGCCACTCACTTATCCCTGACTCTGTGTTCAGTGGTCACTCCTGCAGTATTGGGGGACAGTTGCAATGCTAGGGATCAAGGCTGGCTTGGCAACAAATAAGGAAAGCACCAAAGCCCCTGTACTATATCTCTCAGGCCTGAAAATACTTGTTTTGCCGGCAAACTCAGTGATCAAATGTTGGAGTTTTATAACGAATTTTAGTTGTCTGATATCATTCATAAATATAAAAAGTGGAGAAAAGACTGGCATCAAGCATTTCTATATGCATCGTTAGAGAACATGTTATTGTAGTCATTTTTGTGGAGTCAGAGTTTTATTTTTTTTTAATAAATTTGTTTTCAAAGTAAAATATGAAATAAAATCTAGATTTTTGTTATGCTTGTATGACTTTATAATTCTTGGTATGACTTTAACGTAGTGGGCTATTTTATTTGTTTTGTTTTGAGGTGGTGGTTTTGCGTTACATCCAAGGGTACTCAGGGGCTAATTTTGATTCCATTCTCAGGGCTTACTCCTGGTGGTACCCAGGGAATCACGTAGTACCAGGATTAAAATTAGGCTTTCTGCATGCTAAGGATGTGACTCAACCTGTTGATTATCTCTCTGCCCCTGATGTAATGTTTTTGACCTGAAGATCTCGATATTCCATTGTTTAATAAAGTTTTGATTGGATTTGAGTTAGTTTGCAAAAAAAGTTTTAAAAATTTAACATCCCCATAAAGAGTCCACACACAAGCTCCTAGAAACAATAAACCAGTACAGCAAAGTGGCAGGCTACAAAGTCAATACATGAAAACTGTTGTATTCCTATATATAAATAATGAATCAGAGTAGAAAGAGGTCAAAGAGTCTATGCCATTTTAAATAGTGTCCAAAAATATCAAGTAGCTAGGAATCAATTTAATAGAGGTGAGAGATGTATATCATGAAAACTTTAAACCATGAAGAAAGAAAATGAAGATCTTAGAAAATGGAAAAACAAACCACAATGTGTGTTTGAGAGAGAGAGAGAGAGAGAGAGAGAGAGAGAGAGAGAGAGAGAGAGGGGGGGGGGGGGGGGAGGGAGGGGGGAGGGAGGGAGGGGAGAAAAAGAGATAAGAGGAATAATGCTTGCTATACAGGCAGGCTGGGGGGAGGGGAAGGAAATTTGGGGACATTGGTGGTGGGAATAGGGCACTATTGGAGGGTGCTGGAGAAATGTATGACTGAAACCCAGTCATGAACATCTTTTGAATTGTATATCGCACGGTGGTATAATACAAAAATATTTTTAATGGAAAAACATTCCCTACTCATGGGTTGAAAGAAGCAACATTGTCAAAATGACCATCTTACCTAAACTACTGTATAGATTCCATGCAATCCCTATCCAAATTCAGACAACATTCTTCTGGGACTTAAAATAGTCAATTATAAAGTTTATGTGGAACAGTAAAAGACCCTACATAGCCAAAACCTACTGAAAAAGAAACTGAGAGACATCTCATACCCTAATTGAATTTTTACTGATCAAAACAGCATGGTACTGGAATAAAGAAAGTCTTTGACCAATGGGCCAAAATAGGACTTATCTGAAGGATAAACCCCCGTATTTTGGCAAGGGAGCCAAGAGCATGAAATAGAATAAAGACCGCCTTTTCAATGAATAGTGTTTGGAGAATTGGATAACCACATGCAAGAAATTAGTTTGGATCCGTATCTCACACCTTACATAAAAGTCTACTCAGTGTGAATCAAAGACCTTGAGATCAGACCTGAATCTATAAAGTACCTAGAGGAAAATAGAGGCAGAATGCTCCAAGAAAACTTCAGTGATACACTGCGATTGGCAAAAGGTACAGAATCAAAACTAAATGGGGCTATCTCAAACTTAAAAGTTTCTGTATGGCAAAAAGAAATGGGCTAAAACTAAATTACAGCTGAGTGGGAGGGAAGAAAATTCATAAATAGGATCTATAAAGTACTTACAAAAGATTTACCAAAAAAGTCTAAAATTCCCCTCAAAAGGGTGGGGGGAGGAAATGATGAGTGACATTTCTCTGAGGAAAACAAACAGATGCCATTTGACACGTGAAAAAGTGCTCGTCGTCACTTATTAGGGAAATCCAAGTCAAGATATCACACCAGTGAGGACGGCACATATCAGAAAATACTGAGAATAATCTCTGTTGGTAGGGATGCGGTAGGAAAAAGGAACCCTCATCCATGCTGGTGGGGATATTGTCTGGTCCAGCCCTATGGACAACAGTATTAAGGGTACTCCGTAAACTCAGAATTGAGCCCCATATTACCCAGTAATTCAGCTTTTTAGGTATCCTCAGGAAAGAAAAACGTTGAAATGACTTATGAACACCATTATTCACTGCAGTACTCAGTACAGTAGGTAAGATTAGGGATCTATCTAGATGTCCAGCAGATAAATGAAATGTGAAGATGTGATATATATACACAATGGAATGCTATCCAGCTGTAAGGAATGTTGAAATCATGCATTGTGTGGCAGCATGGATGGAACTGGAAAGCATCATCTTAAATGAAACAAGCCAGAAGAAGGGAAAGCACACGATGATACCACCCATATGTGGTATTTAGAGTAGCAGGATGAGGAATGCAGTGTTTTAAAGGGTGATACCCTGATCAACCTTGACCCAAATAGGGAGGAGAAAGAAAGAGAAGAGACAGATGAGACACTGCTGTAGCCAGGTCAGGGGAATTAGGTACAAAAGTAGTAAGGAACCTAATGTACAAACCACAGAGTCAACAGCACTGAAATCAAGAGACCCAAACCAGAAGGACCAAACTTACAAAGGTCCTGTCAAGAGCGCAGGCCAGAGGTAGGGGCAGGATATGGGGAGAGAGCCTGAGAACAAAAGATGGAGGGAAGTTAACACTGGTGGTGGGATTGGTGCCACAATACTCTGTCTATAACTCAACTGTGAATAACTTTATAAATCACAGTGCTTTAAATTTTTTAAATGTGGAAAACGGAAAAGAAAAACTCAAGCGCATCTCAGATTTAAAAATTTAATGGATTAAGGTATTAAGATTTAAGAAAATTGATCTTTGAACCCTTTGTGAAAACAAATCCAGTGACCAATGGGTAGATATTTGATGCAGGGAAGCATGAATAGTCAGATCCCTCTGGTCTGTTTATGTAATTACCAAAGACCATTGAAAAGCTTATTATGTGCTCTTTTAAAATCAGAAATTCTACCTTTGTTAATTCGCCTTCCCCCCCCCCATGCCCAACAATATTAGGGGACCCCACATGGTGGTGCTCTGATACAGTGTGGCAGTCAAACTCAGTATTCTGACATGCAAAGCCTGCATGTTGAGTGCTCTGCACAGCCCAAGCCACTTTCATTATAAACTGTTTATCAGACCAATTTCCAAATGCCTATCTACATTTATATAATACAATGTTATTATGTATAATTATGTTTCTGTGTATAATTTGGGGTAGCATGCAAATATAGTGGAGTAAGTGTAAGCAACTGTAGAAAGTCTTACCTCTAAGAAAGGTAGTATTTCTAAACTTAGCATACTAGTAGAGATTCCAAAATGTTAACAATCCAAAAACTGCTATTTTATGGGGGGCAACGTTGAAGAAGTAGACTAATATCCTTGCTGTTACACATCTCTTGCTCTAAAACACATCATTTCTTTGCATCAAAAGGAAATATTCAGAGTTATTACTTTTAAAGTACTGTAGAAATAAGTTGATATTAGATATTAATTTGGTATAATTCACCTTTTGCTATTTTATAGAACCAATCACTGAAACTGCTTCACCTAAAAAAAGCAGAAGAATCCTTTTATAACAGTTACAGTCCCTGTAAAGACGTACAGACTCCACAGTATTTGAATCCATTTGATGAGCCTGAAACCTTTGTAAATCTAAAGGATTCTCCACCCCAATCAGCAAAAAGGAAGAACATAAGACCCGTGGATATGAGCAAGTACCTCTATGCTGATATCTCTAAAACTGAAGAAGAATTGGATGAGTAAGTACATTTATTTTGATATTTAGGTTTGTCTATATTAAAGAGAAACTTCCATCATATATCTTTAGTTTGATCAAAAAGAAGTCGTTTCTTACGGAAATTACACAATTTACAGATTAGTATGTCATCCCCCCATTTAAATCTTTATTATTTTAACCATATTGTCTTCTTGTGTTCCATTTGTTTGTATGTCCTGAACTAACTAACATATAGGGGAAATATCTTCCTGGAAACTGATTAGAATTCCAATTGTGTCTTTCCACTGAAAGTATAGTTTAAGTGATATTTAGGTACTTTAAGTCAATTTCTGTAGACATTAACACTTCTATTTTGTTATAGATTCAGTATGGAACCTAATAATCATAATATTAGTGTTAAGAGAAAGCTTGTTCAAGAACCAAACAAAAATCATAATGCTTTAAAATCAGGATTGAACTACATTTGAATTACTAGTCTACATTGAATTATGTATGAACTACAATTGAATTACTATTTTCTAAATAACAGTTATTGACTACATCTGTGGTATGGTCAGTGTGATTAGAGCTGCCATCTTCCTCAAATCTGGAGTGGGGTTGGGGGGGGTACATATGCTCCCATTGGAGTCTGGAGTTGTACATTGAGCACCTGTGTGGCCCTGCGTATCTATTTAAAACACACAGCAAATCTTCTGCCTTTAGCCATAATGGAGTTAACACAGACTGGGCATAATGCGTTGCCTTTAATAGCTTCCACCCAATAAAATAGACAAAAAGATTTTCAGACATTGGGTACAAATATCATAGGACAGAGATTTCTGAGAGAGAAGAGAAACAAGAATGACAGCCCTGTGATTTTCAAGTTTGGTTTATGGAAGTTAGTTTCCAATTATAGCTTAGGGAGAGAAACCCTAACACCCCAGTAATTGCACTATGATTAATAATTGATATAAAACAGTTCTAAAATTGATATAGAAATGCAAAGTGCCAGAGTAGCTAAAACAGTTTGAAAAAGAACAGTGTTGTTGGATTTATACACTATCTGTTTGATACTCTTTTAAAATCAAGACATTATGGTATTGGCTTCAGGATAGACATGTAGGTTAAGGCAGGGAAATAAGAAAGTCTAGAAATAGACTCACCTTATATGCCAATTAATTTTTAGCAAAACTAGATTAATAGGAGGATAATTCTTACAACAGATGTTAGAATGATTAGATGTCTACTTACACCCCCTCAAAATATAACTCTAGGCTATTTACAAAACTTAACCAAGGACAGATCATAAAAACTAAGGTTTTTAAGAAGGAAATATGAATATCTTAGTGACCTTAGGTAAGAAAAAGGTGTTGTGTGTGTGGGCAGAGCACACATAGGAGTGCTCTGGTTTCACTCCTGATGGTGCTTCACTTGATCACTTGAATCCCGTTATTCATCGATTTGCTCGGCGGGTGCCAGTAACATTTCCATTGGACCCTATTACGTGCCAGTGTAGCCCAATGGCATCTGGTTGATTCAGGAATACGAAGAGCCTCAAAACGTTCCTTCAGGGTCTTTACAAGGAAGTCTGACCATCTTGTAGGTGGGCCCCATCTTGTATGGTGCTTAGGAAACCATACTGATACTCAGGATGGAAACAGGGTCAGCTGCATGTAAAAAAGTGCTTTGCCCTGTACTTCTCTCTAGCCCCAGAGATATGTTTTTTTAAGTATTTTATTATACCACTGTGAGATATACAATTACAAAGATGTTCATATTTGGGTTTTGGTCATACAGTGTTCCAGCACCCATCCCTCCACCAGTGCCCATCTCACACCACCAACGTCCCGTTTCCCTCCCCCTCCCCAGCCTGCCTCCATGGCAGGTTCTTTATTTCTTTCCCTCTCTCTCTCTTTCTCTTTTCCTTCCCTTCCAGACTATGGATTACAGAACATACATTAAAGGGTTGTCATGTGTATCTTTTTGCCTGTATTTAATGCTCAGTTCTAGGTTGGTATTAGTACCCTCGACAATTGTTAGCACATTGTTCCATTTTCTGTCTTACCTAAACTCTGACTCCCACACGTTTGTGATAATTTCCCCCTTTGACAAGACCTCCTGATACAAGGTCATGTTTCACTTGACCTTGGATATTGGTATCATAATATGTACATGTATATTTATGTCATGCAAATAAATGCAGTCATTCTGTATCTGTCTCTCTCCTTCTGGCTAATTTCACTCAACATAATCTTCTCCATGTCCATCCATTTATAGGCAAATTTTGTAACTTCATTTTTCCTAACAGCTGCATAGTATTCCATTGTGTAGATGTACCAAAGTTTCTTTATCCAGTCACCAAGTGCATATTTTTGGCTTCCCAGAGTATATTCCCAGGAGTGGTATGGCTGGGTCAAATGGAAGTTCAATTTCTAGTCTTTGGAGGAATGTCCATATTGTTTTCCAGAAAGGCTGTACCAGCCAGCATTCCCACCAACAATGGATGAGTGTCCCCTTTACCCCACATCCACGCCAGCACTTGTTGTTCTTGCTCTTTTGAATATGTGCCAATCTCTGTGGTGGAGATATGTTTTTTAAATATGATACAAAAAGCCAAAGGAAATTTTTTTTGAATTTTGGATTTTATCAAAATTAGCAAAATATTTTTCTATGTGAAGGCCCAGAGTTTGGGAGATCAGTCCGGTGCTGCTTGGGCCTGCAGTGCCAGAGATTACCCAGACCATGCCAGCCTTGGGGTGTCCAGCCACACCCTGTGGTGCTGGTGGTGGGGGGGAGCCTCTAGGTCTTCACTGCAGTGCTCAGGGAACCATGTGGTGCAAGAGTTCAAATCTAAGTCAAGTGCACACCAAGATTATGCCCTAAACACTGCTTTCCTAGTCCCAAAACAGCATGTTTTGTCTTTGTTTTTTTTATGAGGTATAAAATTTTTGTGTGTATATTTCATAGGATATAAAAATAACCAGTGAGGGCATCTTAGTCATCAGGAAATGTAAGTGAGGAGCCAAGAGTTAGTACAGGAGGTTAAGCACTTGCCTTTTATGTGACTGCAGCAAATGTAATTCTGGTTCCAATTCCGAGAACCAAATATAGTCCCCTGAGCACCACTAGGTGTCACTGCTAAGCACAGAGCAAGGAATAGCCCCTGAGAACACAGGGTGTAGCCTACCCTCTCAATGCCCTCCCTCTCCAGATAAATACAAATTAAATCCATATAAAATACTGGCGTATACATACTTGAATTACTAAATTTTAAAGAGGATACCTAAGTACTATTAAGTATGTGAAGCCACTGAAACGTTTTATAAAAAGACTCTTAAGAGTTCTAAATAGTACTACGGTTTTAGAAAACAACTTGGCATTTTCTAAAAATTAAATGTGTGCCTGGGAATAGACCCAATCATTCTGTTTCTAGGTATTCACCCAACAGAAATCAAATCATCTCTCTACAAAAAGATTGGTATCCACAAGACTCATATTCATAAGAATATTTTAACTACTTAAATAAAAGCACTAGCAAAATATGGTAATAACCATAGGCATCAATAGGCAAATAAACTCAGGAGTACTCATACATGAAAAGTGCTACTTATTTTTTGGTCAGATATAGAATAACTGCATTTATTTGCATGATATAAATATATATATGTATATATACATATATATTATGATACCAATATCCAAGGTTAGGCAAAACATGGACCAGGAGGTCTTGTCAACAGGTGGAATCTACCACAATCGTGTGGGAGTCAGGTTAGGTAAGATAGAAAGGAACAACAGTGTGCTAATAATTGTTGAAAGTGATAATATCAGCCTAGTACTGCGCATTGAATATAGGCAAAAGATACACACAATAACCTCTAAATGTATGTATTGCGATCCACAATGTATAAGAGAAGGAGGGGGAGAGAGAGAGGAGAGAGAGAAAGAGATAAAGAGAGAGAGAGGCGAGAGAGAAAGAGGGAGAGAGAGAAAGAGGGAGAGAGAGGAGATAAAGAACCTGCCATAGAGGCAGCCGACAGGAGGTGGGAGGGAATCAGGGGACATTGGTGGTGGGAAAGGGGCACTGGTGGAGGGATGAGTGCTGGAACACTGTATGACCAAAACCCAAATATTAACATCTTTGTAATTGTATATCTCATGGTGGTATAATAAAATATTTTTTAAAGTGCTACTTATTTTTATATGCTAAATATTTTAAAATTGAATCAGTGATTTATAAAGTTACTCATGATTGAGTTTCAAGCGTTCAGTGTTTCAACACTGTTCCTTTCACCAGAGCCCTCTCCCCTCTGCCACTGTCCCAGATTCCCTTGCACTCGTGCTTTTTTTTCCAGGCACTGTGGTTTACAGTTCTGTTGCTGATAGGGTAGCATGCATTTGCACTTGACTGTTCCCTTCCCTGTCATCTCCCATTTCTTCCCTCACCCTGACCCCCACACGCTTCTTGCTGAGCACCACGGGGCATAACCCCAAAATTCTTTCAAAATGTGGGTTAAAGTAATACATTACTTAACAGGAATACATTCGCGAAATGGGTTGGTAAGAGCTCCTTTCATTGTGTAAACATTATAAAATGTAATTGTACACTCCTAGATTGTAGATACTGAGACCACTGTCATTGAAGAATAATGAAAATCTCCTTTGATGCATGGTAGTTGAAAACAGTTATTCTGTATGCAGAGAGAGAGATGCCATCTTCTTCCTGTGCATTCTTGCACCTAATCTGATTAGCATTTCACTTCTAGGTGCTATACTTGACAAGGGGCATTGATGACTCAGAGTTAGTAGTCATAAAAATGTCTAGAAGTCATATCAAGTGAGCACTGATTGTGAATAGAGGGGCCGTTTGATTAAGAGATTATATATGAAAACTTTAGTAAGACTTAATAGATAGTAAAGGAAATATTGTGCTTGCCATTCATGTGACTGCTTTACCCAATTTTGGATCAGACCCCAGAACTACATAAGTCCTATGAGCACCACTAGTAATAGCCCCTGGAGCACTATCAGGTGTTTCCTAACACTTTTCCCTGAACAAAGAGAACTACAGTGACAAAATTCTAATATTTGAGACTGGCTTGACAAATGGAAATTGATTTTGCTTCCTATTGCTCTGAAACTGAAGTATTTCCTATTTTATAATTCATGGCTAATAACTTGACACATGCTACATATTTTCATATGTATCACTTGGTTTTGATAAAACTTAAATTTATGTTCAGTAAGTACTCAGAGTTACATCATAATAATCAACTGATTCCAATCCTGGGTTGAAGTTTTAAATCTAATTAATAGTACAAAGGTTGAAAAGGTTGGCCCAACTCTTGTTGGTTATTACATTTGTTTTCTTTGGAAATAGCTAATGTGTGATCAAAATAAAATTTCTCATGGGTGGTGTAGGTGCTGAGTAATAGCCACACACCTAGAGTATTTGAATGTAAACGCAAACTTTAAGTACAGCATTCAGTCATTCTGAGATGCAGAGTATTGCACAACACACACACATACACACCCTCTCTCAAATTAAAGAAACATCTAATGTTTGCTTAAACTTTTAAAATACCATAATAAAAACTAAAATCAGAATAACTGGGTGTTTCCTTTTGACCATTCTTTTTCCACATGAAAGTCATAGCCTTTACAAGTTTCCCATGAATAAAGAGCATTCTAAATTGCTCAATCATCTGAAGTTACAAGAGGTAACCTATAAGCACTCAAGCTTTTTTCATATACATAAATAGGAATACATATACAGATTCTAAAGATTGCTCATTGGCTAATGTTAAAGCCTAGGAAGAACACTGTTTTAATTACATATTTTGCATTATCTCTTTTCTCTAAAAGCGCATACATTTAATTCCAGTTACAGAAATCTCCCAGAATTTTTCTTTCTTCAGTAATAAACTTCTGACCTTTCTTCAAGTGAAAAGCCTCTATGACTCATTTCCATTACCAAACTCTTTTTGTATCCTCCGACATAAAACTATCTCAAATAAATACTGCTGAGTCCTTTGATGTGTAAAACAACCTTCAGTAAGTACCTCATCACATCCATCAGCACCAAGAGAAAAGAATACACCCTTCAGTGTTTTTAGCACGTGTCCTTTGCACTTAACAATCACATGTGTTTCTCACATATCTCATGTTTGGGGAGTTAGTGTAGCCCTTTCAATAGTAGAAATTAAAACTGGTAAGCACTAATTTTTTTTTTCAGAAACATACGAAGTTACTTTTTCTGGAATGGATGTGCGGGTTTTTCAAGAAAAGTTGCCAATGGCATTTTTTTTCAAAGAATATGCATGCTTATTTTAGTAAATTTGGATTATGTTTTTCAAGACAGGACGATAACTGATCTTGCTCTTTTGCTTTTCTCCTGCATTATTCTTTTCACATGTTTGTTAATCCTGCTGATGATCAACTTTAGGGTTTTTTTTCTATAATTCTTTTTCCTGAAGGCATCATTTTCTAAACAACAAATGATATTTGAAATTATTCTTTCCAGGTTTTTACTTTATATAACTGATATTTTTTTTTATTCTCAGTGACTTAGTGATTATAACTGATCTATTATTAAGTTATATAGTATGAGAATAAAAATAATTTTGCTTGTTCAGAGTGCTATAGAAAACCCTAAAACAGATTATTTAAATCATAGATAATGAAATGTAGGAGCTATGATAGTTTCTGAAATAATTTCCCTTAGTAAAGATACTGTTCAGGACTAGGAAGATAATTTATGTGGTAGATCAGATGCTCAGTATTTGTGAGGTCCAAATTTCACGCCCCTCCCAGCACTGCCAGGTATGGGGTTGGTAGTTTCCAAGCACCCGATGAACCAAGTACCTCATTTATGACCCAGGTATGTGACATTGGATGTAGTGAACAGTGCCTGGAGTAAAACACTAACAGCTGGGGAGACCATTCAGACAATTGGAGCATGTGATTTGCATGCAGGTTGGATCCCAACAGGACATGGGTCCCCAAGCACGACTGGGACTGATGCTTATGCCCTCTACCAATGATAGTCTCCAAGCACTGCCAAGTGTGACTACCCCACTCCTATCCAAATACTGTAAGCATTTTTTTAAGCCTTAGCCAGGAGTTATATAACTCTTGTAATTATAGAGAAGGAGGCATTGTGCACAATTTCATATACAATTTCTAGTCATCCTTTTTCAAAATATACTACTTTGGAGCTGGAGAATTGGTTCAGTTGTTAGAATACAGGCTGTGGGTTTGTGTCTCAAGCACCACTACGAGTCGCCCCCAATTGAAAACAAATGAGAAAAATAGGACTTTAAATTGAGTTATGTTTAACATAACATAAAATTCATATTTAACACTTCAGTGGTTTTTAATGTATTCACTGTTTGGTGTGTCACACTCGCTAAATGTAGACCATTTTTGCTGCCCCAGAAGAGAAAATTCCATGCCTCGTTGTACTTACTCCCAGTTCTTCCCTTCCTGGTCTACTGAAAACCATCAGTCTACATTCTGTTTGTATAGATTTGACTGTTCTGAGCATTTCACATAAATAAAAACCAATCCTACTGAAAGTAGCTAATTCAGTTTTAGTTAGGAATCTCTTGATCTACAAGAAAGGTCATTCACAGCTCGTATTAGTGCATTTCTTATCCTTCTGATTTAGTATCTAGAGATGTGCCTAGCACATTGCTGCATCAAAGTAGATTGCCAGTGTACTGAGGTACTCATTCCCTTTGTCTGCCTACGTGGTCTAGGCACATCCATTTTCCAGCACCTTTTGTGCTGTCTCTAACATACAAATTTAATTTTTATTGCATGCCATACTGTAAAACTCCATTTATTAAGGAAATACAATTCTAATTGTTTTGAGAAGATCATCATTTTTATTATGATTATAGTAATATGAGCCTTTGAGACCAAATTTGTAAATCAAATGAGCTTCTGTTTTATTTACATTTTCTTCCCCTATACAAACAATACTAGAGTTCATTTGGGTGGTTAGAGGGACCACTATGTGGTTAGAAGTAGGTAGAGAGATGGGAAGAGAAGTGCAGTGTCTAGCTAAACACTCTTCTACATAAACATGCATGTATATGTAACACATGTACATATGTATACACATACATATACATATATGTGTATAGAAAAATCACTTGTATGAGGAGTTGTCTGTTGGAATTTAGCCATTCTTTTCACAAATTCTTTTGCAATATAAATATCCTCCAACACGAGTTTTTCTGAAAATTAGCCATACTTCTCCTGACCATCCCTAAGTTTAGTTCTGGAGTTCTCTGAGCATCATCAGGTCTATCCATGAACACAGATGAGCATCTCTGGTATAGCCTTGATGGTCCCAAGCACCATAGGACCTAAGTAGGACTGCATTCTCTGGCTATAGAATTAACGACCTGAATGATCGTGAATCCTTGGGGTGCCCCCTTACTCCCTGAGCCCTTCTTGGGAGCACCCCAAAAAACTAGCTATAATTCTGTAACATAATGATGCTGATTGTATAAACCTCCATGTTACAGAAATTTATTATTTCTATTATAATTGCTATATAAATTAATTACATGTATAAAATATATAATTTCTACCTAAGTTAATTTATTAAACTGCTATAGAAATTTATTATTGAGATACTTAGCTAGGAGTAGTTTTTAGAGCCTCCAAATAATTCACTTCACTGATAGAATAGATTGAAATGGGTCTGTTTAGCACTGTTTGCTTTTTAACATTAGTTGTCAAGTAGTAAATTTTAAGTTATTGGATGAGACTGGGCGCGTTCAGGATGGTATGGCCATAGATGTAAATAAGTTTTGGGGAGAGTTCTTTGTTTGATTTCACTTTTTTTTAAAACTTCTGTTTTTCTTTCTATCCCATTTCTTTATATTTCCTTTTGAAATACCTTCAAGGTCTGAAAAAATGCTACAACAAGATTATTGATAAAGATAGGATAGATGAAATTGTTGAGGAGATAGGTTGACTTAAGAAGTAAAACTGTCTAGCTAAGCATATAATGCTTGTTAGTAATATTGATAGGGCCGGGCGATAGCCCAGCGGGTAGGGCGTTTGCCTTGCGCGCTGCCTGCCTGTGCCCGGCCTGGGTTCGATCCCCGGCATCCCATATGGTCCCCGAGCACCGCCAGGAGTAATTCCTGAGTGCAGAGCCAAGAGTAACCCCTGAGCATCGCTGGGTGTGACCCAAAAAAGCAAAAAAAAAAAAAAAAAAGTAATATTGATAAACTCTCCAGTTTAAACTCATTATGATGCCTTAACTACTCCTCTTTATGAAATATGTCCATCTTTTTCTTAATGTCTACTTATTTCAGCATCGTTTGTTCCTTCCTTTTATTTCTACAGGTGATAAGCATGAAGCTGGAAATACTTCTTTACGTGTCTCTGCCACTTGACAAGACTATCTGGGCTTCCCACCACCCATTTTCTTCACTTTTTTTTTTTTTTTTTTTTTTTGGGTCACCCCAGCAATGCTCAGGGGCCACTCCTGGCTCTGCACTCAGGAATTACTCCTGGCAGTGCTCGGGGGACCATATGGGATGCTGGGGATCGAACCCGAGCCGGCACAGGCCGGCCACATGCAAGGCAAATGCCCTACCCGCTGGGCTATCACTCCAGCCCCCCCATTTCCTTCGGTTTTTGTTGTTTCTCTGATGGACTATGGGCAGGGGGCTTTGTACACACTTGACTGAGGATCTCACCAGAGGGTGCACATTGGTTAGAGTGTTCAGACACATTAGTGTGGTGCTTTGTTCTGATGAATGATTTTCAAGAGGTTTGTTGACCAGATTTTTGAATATATATGTGTTGCCTGTTTTTATCTTTTGAATGCATAGATTTAAGATGAAGAACAGGAAATAAGGGTTTAGTGTAGGTGCCATGTCCACTCCATTAAAAAAGAACTACTCTGGGATGGGAGGCGATAAATCGAAGAGTTGACCACATTCTTTGCTAGCTGGAGCACCTGGTTCATTTCCCAGCACTGAATGGTCCCTTAAGTACCACCTGAAATAACCTCCTAGCTCAGAGTTGGAAATAAACCCCGAATGCTTCGAAGTGTGGCCCAAGGTTCTGCCTCCAACTCACCCCCCAACCCCCAATGACAAAAACAATAACAACAAAACTTTCCCAGGGCCAGTGATGTAATTTAGTGATCAGTGGTAGCTTTTTATGTATGAGGTCCAGATTCCATTTCCAGAAAACCCCCTTTCCCCCATAAAATATATATTTATATAAAAATTTAAAAACAGCTACTTTGAATATGAAGGACACAAGTTCTGAGCCTATACTCCACTTCAGAAGGAGTCACATGAAACTAATTGTTGCCAAGATTACACAGTGATGATGACATCACAAGTATTTATATTTCCCATGTCTGGTCTTGTTATACTTGGTACTCAGTTTATGTGGCCTGCTGTCTATAAGTAAATCGTTAGGAGGAGGTATAGATACTCAGTTTTTGATTTTTAGTCTGATACTATTGTTTAAAGAACAGGCCTGTACTTGTAATAGCACTGTATTTAATTGAAATAAAGTGCTATAACCAGTACAGGCCTTATATGAATGTGAAATTTCCTTGGCATAATCATTAATTGAAGTGATTTATTTTTCTGTTCACTCAGAAATTGTTTTTATTATGCATGCAGAATATTGGACTCTAGGGAATCATCTTATATTGAAAAAGATGTAATTAATAAGTAAGCATCACAATAATGATTAGTGTATAAAGGAAAGAACAGTTGTGTGTGTGCCAGAAAATTGTGCTTATGGAACTAGGGAAAAAATTAATGAAATCATAAAGGCAATCAGCAAGAAAGTTTTTCTGTCAGGTTTCGAGTCTAGGTAGAGGGAAAGAACTCTTCCTTCAGATGCTACTAGTGGAGGCCCATCCTCATGTGAATTTATATTATATGCTGAATATACAGTATATTTGCAGGATGCTCTGGGAATCCCCAAGCCAACCAAGTTAATATACAGAATAATTCTAAAAGTACCTGGTCAGTGCATGCATAAAACACTCTAAAGAGAGTCACTCCCAGCTCAAACTACATTTCCTCAGATTAATCTCTGAGTTCAGATCTAGAATTACAAAACAAACAAGGAAACAGTTACTAAGAGAGGAAACAAAAGACCCTTCAAGATTGTTCATGCACTAATTTCAAAGAGAGTCCTCTGATAGACACAAATAAGTGTATTTAAATGGAATGGACTGTATATACCTGAAATTTTTTGCTATATATACACATAGCCTTGTAAAGAAATACGCTTATTGAATTAAAAAATTCATGAAAAAAAATTAACAGTAGACATAGGTTTTGTTTGTTTAGGGGCCAGGGAGGCTCACTGGGCAGTCAGGGTTGACTTCTGACTCTGAGCTTAAGGATCACTCCTGGTGCTTAAGGGACCACATACAGGGAACAAATCCACCTTATCCATTGTGTTATTCCCCAGCCCTATTAATAGGTATATATGAAGAGAAAAAAAGAGTAAATTATATCACAAGTATCACAAAATTATCCAGAAAAAAAGCTATGAAAGAGGTAGTTCACATATGTTTATTAAGAATTCCTAGAGAGGACCCTGAGGTGTAAAGAGGGTAGAACATTTGCCTTGCACAGGCTGACCTGGGTTTGATTCCTGGAACCTGCCAGGAGAGATCCCTGAGCACAGAGACATGAATAAGCTCTGAGTACCGCCAGGTGTGGTGTCAAAACAAAACAAAAAGAATTTCTAATGGAGAAAGTAGAGAAGATACTATCAAACAGATATTAGTAGTGACTTTTCAGAACTAATTTAACATGAATTTTCACATTTGGGAAATAATTAATAGTGTGAAATAAGATAAATAAGAATCCACACCTAGGCATTTCTTAAAACCAGAAATAAAGAGAATATCTTTGCAGCCGCATAAGTAAACGATGATTTATGACAGAAACATTGTTCTGACTGTAGACTGTCATCCTCAGTGTGCTCCTTTAAAAAGAGCTTCTTAGTTTTTGTGTTAGATGCTCTTACATCTTGAAGGCTTGTGAACCTCGGATTTCCCCAAACATTTTTTTTTTTAGTTTCGGTAACCTGCTTTAATGTTACTTTACCGCCACACAAGTGTCTAATACCTTCCCCCAGTGTCCTAAGGTTACTTATTGGCATCACTGAGAGAATTAAGTAGAATGAATTATAAAATGAATTGCATCACACGTATCAGAGACTTATCCAGAAAAAAAAAAAGCTAAACTATTTTTTTACATTGAACAGAGATTTTATTGATAATGTGATTCTAATCATGCCTAAGAAGTCAATGTCCAAACTTAAAAATCATTCACCACTTGATCACTTGACATCGCGTTATTCATCGATTTGCTCGAGCGGGCGCCAGTAACGTTTTCATTTGACCCTATCACGTGCCACTGTAGCCCAATGGCATCTGGTTGTTTCAGGAATACAAAGAGCCTCAAACCGTTCGTTCAGGATCTTGACAAAAAAAAGTCTGACCATCTTGTAGGTGGGCAACCACGCGATCTTTTGACATCCCGTGGGATCCAGTCATTAACGGCTCTAGTCCAGTGGTTGTCTCCAAATCGCATTATATTTCCAGCCCATCTGATTTTCAATGCCTTGGCAAGCGAGGCAGCATCCCTGACTCTGGAACAGTAATAGAGGTCGGAACTCCAGATTCCTTCTCTCACTTGGGTGAGGTGTGATATTCCAAGCATAGCTCTTTTGATTCCTCTTTGGGAGACCCAAATAGCAATCTCATCCTGCTTTTGTGCATTACCGCAATTTTAAAGAAATATATTAGAAATAAAAATCACAGTGCTAGTACAATGAATAGAGCAGATACATTACTATGTAGATCCAGAAAATCTTGATATATCAGATCAGTCCCTTCAATCAGTCTACCATAATAATGCTTACTTGTAACCTTGTCTCCAACATCTCTTCTCGAAATGAAACACCTCTTGGGCCAGAGCTATAGCACAGTGGGTAAGGTGTTTGCCTTGCATGAGGCCAGCCTTAAACTATTATTTAAGTTAAACTATTAATTTAAGCGATTTAAGTGTGAGGTTGAAATATATACAAAGTCTGATAGAATTTCCTGTTAGTAGAACCTCATTTACTAAAAGTCTAAAAGATTTTCCTTAACAAGAAGAAAATTTAACATGTAGTGTAGTGGTACAAGAAAACAAAGTTTGATAAGGCCAGCATAAAAAATGAAATAAGCTATCATTTCCATATCACATTCCCTTTTTTGTGACTGTGAAGAAATTATAGGATTTATAATTTTTGGAAACATTTTTCTAAGAACCTATAGATAGCAGTTGAATAAATCTTGTATTAAAAACAAAAAATATTTTTAAAACTGTTTTTTATTCAGGCACCATGATTGACAGAGTTATTAATAGTTTTTAGGCATATCGTGTTCTGACACCAATCAGTCTCATCACTAGTTTCCAATTTCCATCAATGTCTCCAGTTTTTTACTTTCCTTTCCCCTCCCCTCCCTTCCTCTCCCCTCCCCTCCCCTCCCCTTCCCTCCCTTCCCTCCCCTCTCCTCCCCTCTTTACTTTCCTTTCTCCTATTTTCTTTGTTGGCTTTTTGGGTCACACCTGGCAATGCTCAGGGGTGACTCCTGGCTCTGTAGTCAGGAATTAATCCTGGCAGTGCTTGGGGGACAATATGGGATGTTGAGGATCAAACCTGGTTCGGCCAAATTCCCTACCTGCTGTGCTACTGCTCCGGTCCCAGTGTCTCCAATTTTTCTCCAGCCCCCTAGCCTGCTTCCTTGACAGGCACATTTTAAAGTTTGGTTATTGTAGTTTGTATCTCATATTTTCAGTTTTGTAAGTTTGTGCCTGAGATATATAGATCGATTTATCTCTCTATATATACTTCTACATCACGAAGGTGTCTGAGGCCCCTGCCTGCTGCTAGTTACCTCTTGTTCTCTTCATACTCTTCCCCTCAGTTCCCCCGTCTGCCAGGTTTCTTACCGTTCCTCTCCAGTTCTATAATTTAGGGAACAGGCTAATCTAAGTAATTCCTTTGATAACTTGGCAGTCACTTGACATATTACTCTTTTTTTTTGTTTGTTTGTTTTTGGGTCACACCCGGCAATGCTCAGGGGTTACTCCTGGCTCTGCACTCAGGAATCACTCCTGGCTGTGCTCGGGGACCATATGGGATGTCGGGGATCGAACCCGGGCCGGCACAGGCCGGCCGCTTGCAAGGCAAACGCCCTACCCGCTGGGCTATCGCTCTGGCCCGACATATTACTCTTTATGCCACAGATAAGTGAGAGCATCAGTATTTGTCTTCTGATTTATTGCACTTAACATTATATCTTTCAACTTGATCTAAGTTGCAGTGAATTGCGTTATTTCATTGTTGTAACTTAGCAAAATAACTAGAATATGGAATCAACATAGGTGCCCAACAATGGATCTGTGGATGATGGTGTGATACTTGCCCTGCACACACACACACACACACACACACACACACATGCGCACGCACCTACACAGAAGATTTTTTTAAAGGGGCATTTTGTTTGTTTTGTTTTGGGCCACACCCAGTGCTGCTCAGGGATTATTTCTGACTCTGCAGGCAGTATTGACCCATAATGGTGCTTGGGGACTGTATGTGGTACTGGGGTTCAAACTAGGTGTTTGCGGCCATAGCTAAATTAAGGGCAAGTGTCTTATGTTCTGTATATCTGTCCAGTCCAAAAGGGAAAAATTTTAACAAAATATGATGACCAAAGTAACAAATTAATGGTGGTAGTTCTGAATTTTAGGTTATCACTGGTTTGGGTTTATCCTTATTTTTAATATTTTCTACTTTATAAATGAACTTATTTACGGATGTTTCTGTGTGTGTGTGTGTGTGTGTGTGTGTGTGTGTGTGTGCACCTGCGTTCATTTGCACGCATTGGGAATCAAACTCTAAGCTTCACATGTGCAAGGTAGATGCTCTTTACTGAACTATATCCGCAGCCCCTGAACGTTTTATTTAATTCAGAATAAACTATTCTGATACTGTTAACAATAATTTTTCTTTCATTTAGATCAAACCCTTTTTATGAGCCTAAACCAACTCCTCCAAACAATTTAGTAAGTCCAATTCAAGAACTGGAAACTGAAAAGAGAGTGAAAAGAAAAGCTCCAGCCCCGCCAGCCATCTTACCGAAGGGAGGAGGTGTGCATGAAAATGCCGTTGTTTCTGCAGGAAGAGATCTCTCTGCTTCTCCTAAGGTAGGAATTGTTTCTTACGAAAACCTGTGTTTATGGGTTAATGAAGCATATAGTTTAATTGAATACATGTTGCATCTCCTTTGTTCATTACCAAATCCTTGATTCTTTTTGGACACAGTTATAAATGGGATTTTAAAAAGCATTTCTTTCTCTTCTCTGTCTCATTGTTCGCTAATAAAACCACAGCAGATTCCATGGATTGGTTTTTTTCCCTTGACATTTTGCTATATATATGCATTTGTTGTTTCTAGAAGTTTTTGGTGTAGTCTTTAGGATTTTTATGTATTATTTCATGTTATTTGTGAATTGTGGTACTCTGACTTCTCCCCCTCCTTCCCAGCTTTTTGTTTGTTTGTTTGTTTGTATGTTTGCATGCCACATTGTACAGTACTCAGGGCTTACTCTTAGCTCTGTGCTCAGGGATCACTGCTGATGGTATTTGAGGGACTTCATGTGGTGGAAGGTATCAAATTGAGGTTGGGCATGTGCCAGGGACTCACATTAACCCCTATACTATCTCGCTGGCCCTTAGACTGCTTTAATTTGAGAACTTTAATTTTTCTTTCTTGCCTATTTGCTATGGCAAGGACTTCCAGTACTATATTAAAAAAGTTGTGAGAGTGAACAACCTTATTACATCCCTAATTTTAAAGAAAAGGCTTTCAAGTTTTTACCTCTACATAAGATATTAGCTAAGGATTTGTGACATGGCATAATATGCTAGGAAAATTTCTCTACCCCCATTTTCTTGTGAGGTTATTTTTTAATCATAAATGGGTGTTAAGTCACTTTCTCTGCATTTATTGACATGATCTTATTTTTAATGTTTTATTAAGATGGTATACCACATTAGTTAATTTGTATTTATTGAACCTCAACCTTTGCACCCAAAGAATAAACCCTATTTGATGATGTTATAAGATCCTTTTATTTTATAGTTTAATGTAGTTCACTGAGATTTTGCTGAGGATTATTGTATCTATTTATGGTCATCAGGGATACTGAACCTTAATTTTCTTTTTAGTGATGATTGTTTATTTTTTGGTATCAGAGTAATGTTAGCTTCATAAAAACTATTCGGAAGGTATACTGCTTCTTTGGCTTTCTTGAAGAACCTGGGATAATAGGAAGGAGGTCCTCTTTAAAGATTGAAAGATCTCACTAGTATACCTGTCTGGACCTGTGTTTCATTTTGGGGAGACTTTTAATTACTGCATCTGTTTATGAATATTAATTGTTCTGAACAGGTGTTCTTCTTAATCCTAATTCGGCTTGAGATTGTTGGAGCATGAGCGGGCCCCAGTAACATCTCCATATATCCTGTCTCATGCTAGTATAGCCCAAGGGCATCAGCTTGCTCCAGGAACATAAAGAGCCTCAATCCATTCCGGAATGAGGTCTATAATTGTTACTGGTATTTGGCATATCAAATACAACACGGGTAGCTTGCCAGGCTCTGCCGTGCAGGTAGCATACTCTTGTAGTCATCTCTAAGTCCAGCATTTATTGATGAACCGCGCGGCCGCAAGCCGGGCTGTGATAGGCTGGTCTGCTGGGTGGAGTTCTGACAAGAGAGAAGTCCAGATGTGGAAAATAGAGGCCCTCATGGAGTGGGGGTTCTTCTGGCTTGTTGCAAGGCTCTGCTGGGCCAGGGCTAGAACCGGCCATCCCTCCTGGGCGCCTCATGAGCTCCTGGGCACACGGAGAGTCAGTAGCAGCTCTGCCCCATGTCTGTGAGTCTCTCTGTAGGAGCATAAAAATTAAATTTCCTTCTAGATTCTCCAGTTTAATGGCACAGTTACTTTTATTTCCGTAGTATTTCATAACTTCTTTTTTAGTTTCTGATCCTATTTATCAGATTTACCTCTTATTTGTGAGTCTAATATGGATTTGTCTCTTGTTTATTTTAAAATAGATCTCTTAATTTCATTAAGGCTTAATCGACATTATTAATATTTCTGGGGAGGTTGATTTCCACTCTAACGTTTATTATTTATCTCCTACTTAACTTTAACCTACCTTTGTTTCTTTTCCTAGTTTTTGAGATGTTAGATTAGGTTAATTATTTGAACATTGTTTTTGTTGAACACCTCTATTGCTGTGAAATTTATAGACTAGCATTTGTCATTCCCAAATGTTGTGGAAGTTTCTGTTCTCATTCTCATTTATTTACAGGAATCTTTTATTTTTTTATTTTTCCCCTCTTTGACCCACTGGTTGTTCAGTACTATATTGTTTAGTTTTCAAGCGGTTGTGTTTTCTACAACTTTCTGTTTATGGTTTATTTCTGCCTTCAAAGCATTGTGGTCTGTAAAAACTTCATATAATTTGTCTTCTTGATTTAATGGACAGTTGATTTATGTCCCACCATGAAGTCTATTCCAGAGAATGTCTCATGTGCATTGGAGAAGAGTTTGTATTCTGTTTGGTGGTGGCGAGGAGCCCTATTCTTTGTTTTTATTATTTTATTTTTATTAATATTTTATTATACCACCGTGATATATACAATTACAACATTGTTCATGTTTGGAGGTTTCGGTCACATAGTGTTCCAGCACCCGCCCTTCACCAGTGCCCATTTCCCACCACCAATGTCCCCAATTCCCTCCCCCTCCCATAGCATGCCTAAATGGCAGGTTCTTTATCTCTTTTCTCTCTCTCCCTCTCTCTCTTTTCCTTCTCTTACATACTGTGTAAGAGCCTTATTCTTGTCTGTTCAACTCAGCTCTTTCATTTCTTCCTTTAAGATCAGTGCTTCCTTATGGCTTCCTGGCTGTTCATCCAATGAGGGTGGGATATGTAGTAATTAAAATGTACTATTACCATTACATTTCTGTCACTGTCTTTCTAAGGCCTGTTGATGTAACTTTGTATATTTTGGTGTTCCTTGGTCACTAAAGAGTTGTAAATCTTCTTACTTGTATAGCTGCCTTGATTATTATATAATATCCATATCTTTCCTTCATAAGCTTAAATTATTCAATGAAAATATTGTCAACTTTGAAGTTTTACTTTGTGGGGGATACTAGAAAGTTCATCTGTGCTTGCCTCTTTATGGGCTCTTGTCCATTAATGTTGGTGTAAAGGTTAGGAGTAAGGGTTTGGGTTTTTTTTTGTTTTGTTTTGTTTATTTTACATGTTTAGGTGACAGTGTGGACCACTTCAGTTTCATGCAGTCTGTGGTGCAGAATCTTATGTTCTTTCTGGAAACTAGCAGTACAGAACAGTGCTGCCTGCTACAATTTACAGTTTCCAATCTCTCACTATGGCTTAACTGTCACTGTCTTTCAGTTTGGGCATAAGTGTGCAGTAGAATCTTTCTGACTCTGGGCAAATAGCTGTGTTCAGCCAGAAACTGGTGGCTGAGTGGCTTTTGTTTTTACCTGGGACAGGCTGGAGATGCATGCCCATTGTAACTACAGGCCCGAAACACCTTGCGTCACCTGTGTCTGATTTTTTTTTTTGGTGAGGGTAAAGTTTAAGAAGACTGGGGCCGGAGCGATAGCCCAGCGGGTAGGGCGTTTGCCTTGCACGCGGCCGGCCTGTGCCGGCCTGGGTTCAATCCCCGGCGTCCCATATGGTCCCCCGAGCACCGCCAGGAGTGATTCCTGAGTGCAGAGCCAGGACTAACCCCTGAGCATCGCCGGGTGTGACCCAAAAAAGCAAAAAAAAAAAAAAAAAAAAAAAAAAAAAGTTTAAGAAGACTGGACACATTTTAATCAACTACTCCATTTTCCTGATAACATTCTGTGCCTCTTCTACTTCTGCTGATCCCTCCACTCTCTTTTGGGGCTACTCACCTTCTCTTTTCCTCTGCTTTTGTACTTTTTATCTGTCATGGAGCACCTCCTGGGGCTTGTTGGGCATACCTTTATTCAGGGGGAACGAGGGCCACTCCTAGTTAGCTCAGCAGTTGGTTAAATATAGAGCCTGAGGATGCGGTGCTGCCTCGACTTTGAGGTGTGGAACCTCTAGGGCCACACCCAGTGGTGCTCTGAAGCTGCCAGATCCATACCCAGCAGTGCTCAGGGTCTCTGAGGGCTATTCCCAGATGTGCTAGTGAAGCTGTGTGGTGCCAAGGATTGAACTAATGTCCCACGCATGCAAAGCATTTCCCTCTATGTGCTCTCTCTCTCCAGCCTCACAAGTAAAATATTTCATATATTTATATAGCAAATATATTCAGTCTGTCACCTAAAGGAAGCTGAAGGCCACTCACTGTCATAAATACATAAGCTCACTTACATTTGTAAAAGCGCTTAAGACAATTTAAGAAGACTGTTACTCAGAGAAGTAACCTGATATTAAATAGCCAACTATTCAGTTAAATAATAGCTTAGGCTTAGAGGCAACAGGTCATTATTGTCTATGAATGTAAGGTAATAAATATGAATAACTCTGAACTTGTATATACAGTTTGGAAAACAGTTTGAAATCCTTTTATAAAAACTAAGGAACAAAAAAAGCAAACAAACAAAAACTAAGGAACATGAATGAAATATATCTGCAAAAGGAAATCATTCAACACAATAAATACCAGTTCCATAAAAATCCCAGTATATAAATGTGGGAAATGGTAATGGCAGATTAAGACTCACCATTGAATATACACAAAGAGACTTAAGTGATAAACTCTAAATATCTGCAGGGCTAGCCACAATGTTTAAAATAAGAGGCTGAGAGATGCAGAGACAGAGAGAGAGACAGAGAGAGAAAGAGAGGAAACTGGGGTACCTGCTATTAAGGCAGCATGGGGGTGGGCAGGAGGGGGTGGGGTACATTGGTGGTGGAAATGGGGCACTGGTGGAGGGATGGGTGCTGGTATACTGTATTACCAAGAACCAATTATGATCACCTTTGTAATTGTATGTTTCACTGTGGTATAATAAAAAATAAAAAAAAATCCCAGTATAAACAGCTAATTATAAATGGTAAGTAGTTAAATCAAATGAAACTCACACCTTTATGATAGCATGGAGATCAGTGCTGTACAATTCAGTCTTTGAAAGTCAGAAAAGGTCCAGGGGAGATGGCACTTTCAAAGGTCTGTTTGAAGCTCCAGTGATTCATTGTGGATTCATTGTGTTTTCTATTCACTCCAGGTCTAATAACAGAAATCCCATCACAGTTCAAGTCCCTGCTAAATAATTCAAGTTTTATTCATATTGTTATTCTAGAAAGTTCTGGCAAAGGCACACAATTTATACCCAGGTTTTTCAACTTGACTAGAGATTGTGGAAACTTGTGGGAAGCCCAGGGTAAACTAGCCACAAAACTAAATTTCCCACATCAGTTTCCTACATAAAGGCCTCCTTTTTAGAAACTTCTTTGCCTTCATCAGACTATTAATGTCCTCATGTATAATTGAAAATGCCTCTTATCTTCCAGGGGAAATTATAAAAATGATGAGCATCAGAATTTAATTAATACATAATTATAGCTACACAGTTGTTTTGCAATATATAACTCCTAAATACAAGACACACAAAGGTTGAGTAGTATATTGGAGGCAGGAGATACAAGGTGGTTAAGGGACAGGCCTAGCATGCACATAACCTGGGTTCAAATCCCAGAGTCAGGTCGGATCCCCTGAGCATTGCAAGTCTGAGCCTGGGGGGCACGTCTTGGGGTTGCCAAGTATCCCTGGGACCCTAGGGACCAAGCAGCATGGAGTCCATTGGCTGAGAATTGCCAGTGACTCCCATCACCCTCTGAGCATTGCTTCTGAACCCTCCTAGAGGGGCTAGGGGATCATATGGGATGCCAGGGATCAAACCCAAGTTGGTCACTTGCAACACAAGCACCTATTCGCTGTACTATCTCTCGGTACTATTATTTAACAGAATAGTTGGCTATTTAATGTCAGGTTACTTCTCTGACGTTAAATAGCCAAGATGAAATTTTCTTCTCTGGCATTAAATAGCCAAGATGAAATTTTCTTTAAAATTTATTCCTCACAATATAGAAATGTACTCTTTGGCTAATCACCAAAACTAAGGATTTGAGACAAAATTTTAATCATGGGTTAAATCTAGATTAGGAGATATTTTTATTTTTACTACTTTGGTATAAAGTTGAACTTATACTTCGGTAAGTTAGGAATAGTTATCATTTGAGAATAGGAATAAATGCTCATGAAAAGCACATATATAATAAATTTAACAGATATAAACAGCTACAACAATATATTGCAGAATATAAAGTTAATTTATAAAAAAGTTCTTTGTAATTCAAGGTGAATAGAAGATTAAAGTTATGGGATGACAAAGCGTTCCACAGATTCAGTGTATCATACCCTGCAGGGGAAACACTGAGGTGCCCAGCACAAAATCTGGCAGCAGGGGGCAGGGATCCCCCTTCTGTCCCTGGGGATCAGTGGCCAGCAGATGGAGAAAGAAGCAAGAATCCAGCGCAGTTTCAAAATGATTTACTTAACACAGGTTCTGGCATACAAATCAGCAATAGGAAAAATTCCAAACGTAGGGTTCCCAGCTGGGCCCTGGCCACTTGTAAGCCAAGATGGCTGCCACCACTTTTTAAGGCCCAGCAGAGAGGAGACACCTAACTGGCGCCAGCAGAAAGGGAGAAAAGGAGTGAGCCTCTGAGAGAGGAAGCAGGCTGGGTTTTAAATCCCTGCAACCCATCAGGGATCTAAAGGTGCAAAGAGTCCAAAATGGAGTAAGGAAAGCCTCTTCAACAAGTGGTGTTGGGAAAACTGGGCAGCGACATGTAAAAAAATGAATTTGGACCTGTGTCTAACACCATGCACAAAAAACAGATCAAAATGGATTAAAGATCTCAATATTAGACTTGAATCCATAAAGTACATTGAAGAAAATATAGGAAAAACCCTCCACGACATTGAAGCTAAAGGGATCTTCAAAGGTGAAACATCACTAATAAAGCAACTAGAAGAAAAGATAAACATATGGGACTACATGAAACTAAAAAGCTTCTGCACCTCAAAAGAAACAGTGACTAAGATACAAAGGCAGTCCACAGAATGGGAAAGAATATTCACCCAATACCCATCTGATAAGGGGTTAATATCCAGGATATATCAGGCACTGGTAGAACTTTACAAGAAGAAAACAAACAACCCCATCAAAAAATTGGGAGAAGAAATGAACAGAAACTTCAGCAAGGAAGAAATTCGAATGGCCAAAAAACATATGAAAAAAATGCTCATCATCACTAATCATCAGAGAGATGCAAATCAAAACAACAATGAGATACCACTTTATACCACAGAGACTGGCACATATTCAAAAGAGCAAGAACAAGTGCTGGCGTGGATGTGGGGAAAAGGAGACACTCATCCATTGTTGATGGGAATGCTGGCTAGTACAGCCTTTCTGGAAAACAATATGGACATTTCTCCAAAGAATAGAAATTGAACTCCCTTTTGACCCAGCCATACCACTCCTGGGAATCTACTCTGGGATTAGATTCCAATGCGTAAAAATACGCAGCGGAAACACCATCCCTACTTTTATGTTCATAGCAGCATTATTCACAATAGCCAGAATCTGGAAACAACCAGAGTACCCTAGAATCGATGACTGGATAAAGAAGCTTTGGTACATCTACACAATGGAATACTATGCAGCTGTTAGGAAAAATGAAGTTATAAAATTTGCCTATAAATGCATGGACTTGGAGAAGATTATGTTGAGTGAAATTAGCCAGGAGAGAGACAGATACAGAATGACTGCATTTATTTGCATGACATAAATATATATGTACATATTATGATACAATATCCAAGGTCAAGTGAAACATGGATCAGGAGGTCTTGTCAAAGGGGGAAATTATCACAAACAGTGGGAGTCAGAGGCTAGGTAAGACAGAGAATGGAACAGTGTGCTAACAATTGTCGAGGGTACTAATACCAACCTAGAACTAAGCATTAAACAGAGGCAAAAAGATACACATGACAACCCTTTTAATGTATGATCTGTAATCCATAGTCTGGAAGGGAAGGAAAAGAGAAAGAGAGAGAGAAAGGGAAAGAAATAAAGAACCTGCCATGGAGGCGGGCTGGGGGAGGGGGAGGGAACCGGGGATGTTGGTGGTGGGAGATGGGCACTGGTGGAGGGATGGGTGCTGGAACACTGTATGACCAAAACCCAAATATGAACTTTTTAATTGTATATCTTTGTAATTGTATATCTCACAGTGGTATAATAAAATACTTAAAAAATTAATTAAATAAAATAAAAATAGCATGAGGCTAGGAAAAAAAATAAATCCCTGCAACCCAGACCTCCCACTTCTATGGAAAGCCATCAGGTTCAAATGCCCTCAGGTAATTTCTCCCAGGACCTCACCTAGGCCCTTTGAGATGTTAATGTTGACAAGCCAAGAACTGCCTTGGAAATGCCTCTAGAGGGTAGAGAGAAGGACTTTCTGAGATGAACTGTATCTCAGAATACAAAGGCATGCATCTGTACCAAAGCCAATTAAATATCAAAAAGTCTCATCTTTTTACTTCATGGTTGTTCTGTATATTAGCTTTGAGTTATCAGAGAGCCATGCTTGCTTTCTTGCTTGGAGGCAAAGAGCATTTCTCTCTGGTTTAACTACTTAGAGATCCAACGTGGCCAGGCAAATATACCGGTAAGATCTAGCTAGTCCCATGATAATTGTGGCAGCGTGGGAGAATATTTATACCAGCCATTATAGAATACATGGTCAGATAAACTACCACATTCGAATTGTCCTCTCCTATCTACATAGTGACCTGCAGGAGGTAACTCCAGGCCAGATGCAGAGACTCTGGGCAGGTATACTGCAACAATACCCTATCAAATTTCTGGTGTTACTTTTCAAGGTCATAGAACAAATACTACCAATGCTTTTTTTTTTTTACTTAAAAGTCATGAATGCCTTTTTTTTAATTTTGATTTTTTTAAATTTTATTATACCACCATGAAATAAACAGTTACAAATCTGTTCATGATTAGACTTCATTCATACAGTGTTCCAGCACTCATCCCTCCATCAGTGCACATTACCCACCAACCCACTCCCCACTCCTCCAGCCTGCTTCTATAGCAGTCACTCTGACACTCTCTCTCTCTCTCTCTCCCTCCCTCTCTCTCTCTCTCCTCTCTCTCTCTATCTCTATCTCCCTCTCTCTCTTTTCCGCATTGTGGTTTGCAATATTTACATTTAGGGGGTTATCATGTATGTCCCTTTGCCTATATTCAATGCTCAGTTCTAGGCAGGTATTACCATTTCCAACAGTTATTAGTACACTGGTCCCTTCTCTGTCTTTTCTAACATCTGACTCCTACACACTTGCAGTAAATTCCACCCTCTGACAAGATCTCCTGATCTACGTTTTACCTGATCTTGGATATTAAAATTTTACTTTTTTTTTATATCCTGCAAGTGAATGCAGTCATTCTATGTCTATCCTTCTTCCTCTGGCTAATTTCATTCAACATGATCCACTCCATGTCCATCCATTTATAGGCACATTTCATAACTTTGTTTTTTCCTAATAGCTGTGCGGTATTCCACTGTGTAGATGTACCATAGTTTTTTTTTTATCCAGTCATCAGTTCTCGGGCACTCATGTTGTTTCCAGATTCTGGCTCTTGTGAATAGTGCTGCTATGAAAATAAAAATGCAGATGGTGCTTTTGTTGTGTGCTTTAGACTTCCCAGGGTATATTCCCAGGAATGGTATTGCTCGGTCAAATGGAGTTCATTTTCTTGTTTTTGGAGGGATGTCCATATTGTTTTCCAAAAATTCTGTCCCACTCGACATTCCCATCAGCAATGTATGAGAGTCCCTTTCTCCCTGCATCCACACCAGCACCCACCGGTTATTCTAGCTCTTTTGCATTGTGCAGTCACTGTGATGTAAATGATATCTCCTTGTTGTTTTGATTTGCTTCTCCCTGATGATTAGCATTTTTACATATGCCTTTTGTCCATTTGAATTTTTTCTTTGATGAATTTTCTGTTCATTTCTTCTCCCCAGTTTTCGATGGGATTGGTTGTTTTCTTCTTCTAAAGTTTTACCAGTGCCTGATATATCTGGATATTAACATTTTATCAGATGGGCATTGGGTGAATATTCCTTTCCACCCTGTGGGCTGCCTTTGTATCTTGGTCACCATTTCTTTTGAGGTGAAGAAGCTTTTTAATTTCATGTAGTCCCATATGTTTATCTTTCCTTCCAGTTGCTTTGTAGTGGTGTTTCCTTTTTTGACGAAGTCTTTAGCTTCAATGTCATGGAGGCTTTTTCCTATGTTTTCTTTGATGTAGTTTATGAATTCAGCTTTGATATTTAGATCTTTCATCCATTTTGCTTTGACTTTTGTACATGAAGTTAGAGAGGTCTAAGTTCATTTTTTACACTTAGCTGCTCAGTTTTTCAAGCACCACTTGTTGAAGAGTTTTCCTTGCTCTACTTCATATCCTTTATCAAAGATTAAATGATCATATATTTGAGGTTTTGTGTAAGGGTACTCAACTCTATTCAGGTCCACAGGTCTGTTTTTATTCTAATACCATGCTGTTTTAATTACTACCACTTTGTAGTACAGTTTGAAGTTGGGGAAAGGTGATGCCTCCATCTTCTTTTCCCCAAGGATTGCTTTTGCTCTTCGTGGGAATTTATTGTTCCATATGAATTTCAAGAGTGTTTGGTCAGTTTCTTTGAAAAATGTCTGGGTATCCTTATAAGCACTGCCTTGAACCTGTATAATGCTTTAGGGAGTATTGCATTTTGACAATGTTGATTCTCCCAATCCATGAGCAGGGAATGGATTTCCATTTCCTTGTATCCTCTCTTTATTTCTTGATACACTGTTTTGTAATTTTCTTTGTACAGGTCCTTCGTTAAGCTAATTCCAAGGTTTTTTGCTTTAAAAAAAGTTAGAAAAACTTGATTTTCTAAAGCACAATTGTGAATGGGATTGTATTTTTTAAATTCACTTTCTTCTCTTTCATTATTTGGCTTGACGGACTTAGGGTATTGATTTTGTAATCTACCACTCTACTATACCTATTATTATTTATTTATTTATTGTTTTCGTGATTGATCTATTTTATTATTTTAAAATATTTTGTTATACTACCGTGAGATATACAATTACAAAGATGTTCATAAGATGTTCATATTTGGGTTTTGGTCATGCAGTATTGAAGCACCCATCCCTCCACCAGTGCCCATTTCCCACCACCAATGTCCCCGATTCCCTCCCCCTCCTCTAGCCTGCCTCAATGGCAGATTCTTTATTTCTTTCTCTTTCTTTCTATTTCTTTCTCTTTTCCTTACCTTTCACATTGTGGATTACAATACATACACTAAGAGGTTGTCATGTGTATCTTTTTGCCTGTATTTCATGCTCAGTTCTAGGATGATATTAGCACTTTCGACAATTATTAGCACACTGTTCCATTCTCTGTTGTATCTGACTCCCACACCTTTGTGATAATTTTCACCTTTGACAAGACCTCCTGATCCATGTTTCATCTGACCTTGGATATTAGTATCATAATATGTTCATATATATATTTATGTCATGCAAATAAATGCAGTCATTCTATTTATGTCTCTCTCCTCTGGATAATTTCAGTCAACATTATCCTCTCCATGTCCATCCATTTATAAGCAAATTTCATAACTTCATTTTTCCTAACAGCTACATAGTATTCCATTGTGAAGATGTACCAAAGCTTCTTTATCCAGTCATCAATTCTCGGGCACTCTGGTTGTTTTCCAGATTCTGGCTACATTTTCATATGTCCCAGGAGTGGTATGGGCTGGGTCAAATGGGAGCTCAATTTCTAGTCTTTGGAGGAATGTCCATATTGTTTTCCAGAAAGGCTGTACCAGTTGTCATTCCCATCAACAATGAATGACTGTCCCCTTTTCCCGCATCCACGCCAGTACTTGTTGTTCTTGCTCTTTGGGATATGTGCCAGTCCCTGTGGTGTAAAATGATATCTCCTTGTTGTTTTTATTTGCATCTCTCTGATGATTAATGATGATGAACATTTTTTCATATGTCTTTTGGCCATTCAAATTTCTTCCTTGTTGAAGTTTCTGTTCATTTCTTCTCCCCATTTTTTGATGGGGTTGGTTGTTTTCTTGTAAAATTTTACCAGTGCCTGATATATCCTGGATATTAACCCCTTATCAGATGGATATTGGGTGAATATTCTTTTCCATTCTGTGGACTGTCTTTTGTATCTTAGTCACTGTTTCTTTGAGGTGCAGCAGCTTTTTAGTTTCATGTAGTCCCATATGTTTATCTTTTCTTCTAGTTGCTTTGTTAGTGATGTTTCACCTTTGAAGAATCCTTTAGCTTCAGTGTCATTATACATATTATTTATAGGAGCTTTTTGGTAGATAGTTTAGGGATTCTCTAAATATAGTATTGTATCATATACAAATAATAATAATTTGGCTTCTATTCTTCCTATCTGGATGGCTTTAATGTCTCTTTCTTCCCTAATTGCTCTGGCCAGTACTTCCCGTACTATTTTGACTAGAAGTCATGATAGTGGGCAGCCTTGTCTTGTTCCTGATTTTAGGGGAAGGCTTTTAATTTTTCTCCATTTAGAATAATGCTTGCAGTGGATGGCTTTGACAATATTGAAGTAAGTTTCTTCAATTCCCATTTTATGGAGAGTTTTTATATGACTAGGTTCTGGATCTTGTCAAATGCTTTCTCTGCATCTGTTCTATGATCATATGATTTTTATATTTTCTGTTATTGATAGGATGTATTATGTTGATTGACTTGAATGTTGAACCATTTTTTGCAGCCCCTTAATGAATCCTACTTGACGATGGTGTATGATCTTTTTGATGAGTCTTTGATTCTGTTTGCTAGTATTTTGTTGATTTTCTTTACATCTGTGTTCATCAGGGATATTGGCCTGTAATTTTCTTTTTTGTTATGTCTCTGTATGTATGATTTGGGTATCAGGGTGATATGTGCCTCATAGAAATTGTTTGGAAGTGTTTTGTTTCTTCAATTTCCTGGAAAAGCTTAAAAAGTACTACTACAATGTTTTTATGAAACCACAATACCCTTCAACTGAAAGCAACCATAAAAGAAAAGATGGAAGGCATCTTATATTATTAAGCTACAGTAACCAAAACAATGACAAGACTAAAAACAGACACTCAAACCAATGAGAAAGAATTGAGAGCCCAATATAAATCCTCATATAGGGGAAGATAATTTATTATATAGGAACCAAGAGTATAAAATAGAGAACATTTATTTTATATGGTGAATCGCTTTAATAAATGTCATGGGAAAATGGTGAGCCACATGTAAAAGATTAAAATTGAACCATTATATCACTGCATGCACAATAGTTAACTAACAATGAATTTAAGGCTTAGATGTTAGATCTTAATTCTTAAAATACATGAAAGACAAAACTCCCATGATAATTGACTTCAGTGATCACCCTATGTGATTCAATTCTGTTGAAAAGGCAGAACATACACAAGTAATAAATAAATAGATAGATAGATAGATAGATAGATAAATAGAAGTAAAGTAGATAGATAAATAAATAAATAAATGGGATTGCATCAAACTCAAAGTCTTTTGTAGTATGAAAGACATTATCAATAAAACAAAAAAAACCTATTGAACGGGAGAAAACAAACATACGTATATAAAGGATCAATATTTAAAATTAAAATATATAAAATTTAATGAGAAAATATAAAATTTAATATACAACTTTATCCAAAAATTGGGGAGAAGAACTGACTAGATAATTACTTCTTCAAAGAGTACAAATTGACCAGTTGGCACATGCTCGTCATAGATTGTCTGGGAACTGCAAATGAAAATAGTGAGATAAGTGAGAAAGACATATCAAACAGGCCAGAAACAAGTGCTGAAAGTATAGAAAAAGAACCCTCATCGGGTCAGAAAGATAATACAGTGGGAAAAAAGTATTTGGGTTGCCTTGTACTTGCCCACCTGGGTTTATTCCCTGGCTATAGTCCACCAGTACCACGAGGAATGATCCCTGAGTGCAGATCCAGGGTTAAGCCTTAAGCACAGCTGGGTGTGATCCACCCCACCCATCACCACCAAAAAAA
Organism: Cryptotis parvus; assembly: GCA_021461705.1. NCBI lineage: Eukaryota > Metazoa > Chordata > Mammalia > Eulipotyphla > Soricidae > Cryptotis > Cryptotis parvus. Next base: position 152,971 of record JAJIBD010001305.1, on the reverse strand, counting down.
AGGAAAGAAAGAAGGGGAAAGAAAGAGAGAGAGAGAGAGAGAGAGAGAGAAAGAAAGAAAGAAAGAAAGAAAGAAAGAAAGAAAGAAAGAAAGAAAGAAAGAAAGAAAGAAAGAAAGAAAGAAAAGAAAGAAAGAAAGAAAAGAAAGAAAGAAAAAGGAAAGAAAGAAAGGAAGGAAGAAGGAAGGAAGGAAGGGAAGGAAGGAAGGAGGGAGGGAAGGAAGGGAGGGAGGGAGGGAGGGAGGGAAGGAAAAGAAAAAATAAGCAAGAGAGGGTGAAGAAAAAAAATAAAAATTCTTTCACGATTGAAATCAGATCAAAATGGATTAAAGATCTCAATGTCAGACCTGAATCCATAAAGTACGTTGAAGAAAATATAGGAAAAACCCTCCACGACATTGATGCTAAAGACATCTTCAAAGGTGAAACACCATTAACAAAGCAACTAGAAGAAAATATAAATATATGGGACTACATGAAACTGAAGAGCTTCTGCACCTCGAAAGAAACAGTGACCAAGATAGAAAGACAGTCGACAGAATGGGAAAGAATATTCACCCAATACCCATCTGATAAGGGGCTAATATCCAGGATATATCAGGCACTGGTACAAATACATAAGAAAAAAACAGCCAACCCCATTAGAAAATGGGGAGAGGGAGATGAACAGAAACTTTGACAAGGAAGAAATCCGAATGGCCAAAAGGCATATGAGAAAATGCTCATCATCACTAATCATCAGAGAGATGCAAATCAAAACAACAATGAGATATCACCTCACACCACAGAGAATGGCCCATATCCAAAAGGGTAAAAGCAACAAGTGCTGGCGTGGATGTGGGGAAAAGGGGACTCTCATACACTGTTGGTGGGAATGTCGACTTGTACAACCTTTCTGGAAAACAATATGGACATTCCTCCAAAGACTAGAAATTGAGCTCCCCTTTGTCCCAGCCATACCGCTCTTGGGAATATACCCTGGAAAGCCAAAACACACAGCGGAAACACAATCCGCACTTTTATTTTCATAGCAGCACTATTCACAATAGCCAGAACCTGGAAACAACCAGTATGCCCGAGAACTGATGACTGGATAAAGAAACTGTGGTACATCTACACAATGGAATACTATGCAGCTGTCAGAAAAAATGAAGTTATGAAATTTTGCTATAAATGGATGGATATGGAAAGAATCATGTTGAGTGAAATTAGTCAGAAGGAAAGAGAGAGACATAGAATGACTGCATTTACTTGCATGACATAAATATACTAGGTGATCTTACCGAAAGTGGAAATTACCACAAGCGTGTGGGAGTCAGAGGTTAGTTTAGATAGAGAAGGGAACATGTGTGAGTAAATGTCTAAAGTTCTGATGCTAACATAGAACTGAGCATTAAATACAGAAAAAAATGCAAATGATGGCTTCTAGGTGTACGTAGTGCACTTAGAAGTGTACAATGTGTGGGAGAAGGAGGAGAGAGAGAGGGAGAGGAGAGGAGAGGAGATAAAGAACCTGCCATTTAGGCAGGATGTGGGAGGGGGAGGGAATTGGGGACATGGGTGGTGGCTGGGGGCACTGGTGGAGGGCGGGTGCTGGAACACTGTGTGACCGAAACCCCCAAGCGTGAACAGCATTGTAATTGTATATCTCACGGTGGTATAATAAAATGTTAAAAAAAAAATTATTTCACGATTGGTGGAGAATGTAAATTGGTTCATTGCCTCAAATGGGAAGAAGTATGAAGATCACTGATTCAACAAATCTACTCCTGGATATCTATTCTAAGAAAATAGAACCTAATTCGAAAAGATATAGGCTTATGTATGTTCATTGCTGCACTGTTTACAATAGCCAAGTTCTGGAAGCAGCCCAAGTAGTTAATAACAGTTGAGTGGGTAAAGAAGTTATAGTGCACATATACAGTGGAATACTGCACAGGTACAAGAAAAAAAAAGAGATCTTACCTTTTTTGCACAATATGAATGGAACTGGAGGGTGGAATTAGAAGGAAAAAGAAAAATGATGCTTTCTGTCATTAGGACTGAGCATAAAAACAAAGCAAGAGAATAGGCAGTCATCAATGAAAACAAACCCCTAAATCTGACAGTCAAATAGCACAGGTTACCTAACTGGTGGAGGAAGTGGGAGGGGAGGACTTAATGGACTGTGGCACTTTGATGGTGAGCATTGTGTGGTAACATTGTAACCCTAGAATGTAAACATTTACATTATTTCAAACCAATGTTACCCCAACAAATTAATTTTTAATTAGCATATAATAAAGAGAATACAAAATGTGGGAAGGATATTTGATAAAATAAGGAGATTCACTATATAATCTTATGGAGACCAATGAGAGGTAAATAATTTATCAAGCATAGAGAAGAGAACGCAAACTGAAGAAAGACTTAATTAAGCCTTTAGAATAAAGGAGTTCATAAGGACTAGGAAAGTTGAGGAAAATCCCACCCAAATTTGGATCAAATCTTGATAGTAATTTTGAATTTCAAGGTTGCAGGAAATTTCCACCAGTGGATGCTTTTTTTTTAAACTAGTGGATGCTTCTAAACACTAAATGCTGAAGACCGTGTAATATGTTTACATATATAAAAAAATTATTGTTGAAAAATAAAAATATCAAGTACATAAGAATTCATGAGTTTGTAATGGTTACCAAAGAGTTGGAGAGATTGCTGTTTGGAGATTGCTGTTCTGCCAACATATTATTGGAAAATAATTAGTATGTGTATTAGCTATCCGTGGTGTATTCGATATGCCAAAAACAGTTACAATAAAGGACGTCATTCCCAACAAATGGAGATGTTACTGGTGCCCGCTCGAGCAAATCAATGAACAACGGAAAGACAAGTGATACAAGTGATTATTTAGATAAAATAATCATTTATTCTGATTTTCATTTATGAACAGTACTTCATCTCAAATAGTTGAAGAGAGAAAAGTTCTTTTACATAGTTTTCTAGGTACGAAATTTAGGTGGATTTACATTATTAGAAAATTCACTGTTTCAGAATTCCTTATGAAGCATTGGATTTTGGAACAATTAGCATGGCTGCTAAAACACTAATGGAAATATGTTGTAATAGATGAATATATCAAGCTGACTGAGATGATCTCAACTGAAATGATCTATATTAATATCTTAAGATATTAATATAGATCATTTAACTTATCTGTGCCATCTGATATATTGCAATATAATAAAGTATTTTGCCAACAGATTAAACTGATAAAAAGTCAAACATAACTAATAGTTTACAAGAAATACTGGAGAGTAGATTAACATATTAAATGACACCATTGAAAAGTCTTTTGACTCAAACAGAATGTTGTTCTCCAAGACAGATAACCTGATTAGATTAATAGCTGGGGGAAATAGGTAGCTTGACAAATTGCTTGTCAAAATTGAATGAGTGCAAAGAAAACTCATAAATGAGTATTTTCTTTCTAGAGATACATGCTGAAGTTTTTACTATCGAAATGATAGATTGTGAGCTTTCCTGTGTAATGCTTCAGAAGAAAATAGTATGGAGGAGTAAACACTACCTGCTATACTATCGTCCTGGCCTCCTGGAGTTTCATTATAATTATCCTACTTTCAAATATTTCATTATTAAAATTAGAAAAGATTAGTCTTAAGGCTAAAGTAAAATGTAGCATAACTGTGAAATGGAGAAAGGAGAAGAAAGGGTAAATCAGAGATTATATTTGAAGAGACAGTGCTTGAGAACTTTTTGAGATGATGAAAGATATAGTCTGCAGATTTGAGAAGTGTCACAAATCCCAGTCAGTATACAAGAAACCGACTCAGACACCTAGGATCGCATGGTGAAACCTCAGGAGATGGTACTTGGATGGAGAGAAGGATGGCTGAATGAGAGATGAGATGAATTAACATCACAGATAGGTACAAGGGTCTAGGTGAGATCATCAAGGCTTAAAGGATTTAGATTAGTGACTGCTTTGCAAGTACATGGTCATGAGATCAGAACCTTCATGTTCCACATCTGCCAAATTCTGTCCCTTGCTTTTTTGACCCTGAACGCACTGCTGTCTATTATTCTCAGCTCTGCAGGTGATTTCCAGCTCCACTGCATCTCGGTGTGTGTGAGTATTCCCCCCCCAAATGGGGTACAGCACCCTGTGAGCACCACAGCTAAAAAGATATGGAAGCACCACAGCCAGGAAATGTTGCCTTTAGTGACCACGTGTGTGAGCACTGTGCTTAGCACCCCTGGTAGGCATGTGTGCCTCAGCTTAGCTGGTCTTAGCAGGTATCAGGGCTGAGTGTGAGCACCGCAGACTATAATGTTCTACCCTTTTCGAACACCATAACTCACGTTGTGGGAACATCACAGCCTGAGACGTGTGTTACTCTCACTCATCCCAGCAATAGCAGTAACATCAATGATAACAGCAGAAAGGGCAGGAATACAATTTTAAAATACATGAAAACAAAATCCTTAAATAAATGTAAGGGTTGGAAAAAGCCAACATGTCTTAAAAAACTGCTAATTTTTCAGAGCATCACAGATGCCAGTTCAACAGTATCTTCCACATGATGATGGTAAAGTAACTATCAGTCTAGACTGTAGTAAAAGTATCCAGGATGAGGACAAAAATGAAGATTCATTCAGCGCTGAAGTTGTGTGAGCTCAGCTATAAAAACACTTGCCTTACATGTGTGAGGCCCTGGCACCATAAAAAAGTTAAAAATAATAATAAAAGATGTTTTCTTACACCTCAGTTTGTTACCAGCAGATCCTTGCTAAAAGAAATTCTAAAGTTTGTACCTTAGGCAGAAGGAAGATATCCAGATAGTCAAATAAGAATGAAAGACCCTATAGCAACAAATATGTAGATAAATTGATAGCATACACAAAACCTTATTGTTAAGGAATAAAACATTTGGAATATAAGCAATCATATCTAAGCTTGAAGTGAAATTAGGTAAACCAATATATTCTGAGGTCCTTCATTATTGAGAAGGATAAAGATGCTCCACTTTAAGAAGTCAGCATGCATGTGCTTAGGCATGAATTTAGCGTGTAATTTTGATGGCAACTACCAAAAGAGAAGATTATGTGTATAAAACCCACAGTAGAAGACAGAATAGAGGAATAAAGCACTAGTGACAGTGCTTGGGGGACTATATGTGCTAGGGACTGGCCATGTATACGGGAAGTGCCTTAACCTGTACAACCCCTAAAGGTGAATGGGCAAAAATGTTGCAGTTTGAAGCAAATATAAGTAGTATAGATTTTTATTTCAAATTAGCTGTACAATTCTAAAAATTATAACATGGACGATTAAGAGACTGAAAAATATTTACCTTAATACCATATAAAACATCGGTGTAGTCATAGTAATATCATATATGACTAGTTTTATAGCTAAATACATTAGACTAAAGCTGTTCATTCCACAACAGAGGGTTCAGATCACAAAATAGCCAATAACTTTGAATTTGCATACACACAATACCATACTCAGAGTACACAGAGCTAACTTTGAAAACTCTAGAAAAATAGTCTGCATCATACTGAGAGATTTTATCTGAAGAGAATAGGCAAATTAAAATGTAAGACTTAAAACTCAACAATTTTGACCTTATAAAAAGACTACACTATTCAGCTACGGAACTCAATTTTTTACAGAGTGACCTTATGCTCTAAAAGTAGTTTTTCAACAAATTTGAGAGAGTTGAAATTATGATTTGTGTGTATGTATAATTTTTGAAGAAACCTGTAGTCAAAGAAGAAACTGTAACCAAGTAATAAACTAATTGCTGTGGAAATTTTTAGTTTTACTACTTGACACGTTGATGAGGTTGATACTTAGAACCAGCTTGAACTCCTGTAATCATTTCTATGAAGGTTTCATGTTTACTTAAACTTTTTGCTTGGCACTATTTTTTTAATATAAGTCCCAACCCGAAAGGCTGGAAGAACAAGCTGGACGTGTTTGAACTCGGAGAACAATCTCAAAAACAATCACATTACGGTTGAGTTAATGGAGCAACTAGATATTGTAAAATGGTTTAATGTTCCTTTTACTGTCTATATCCATGTCATTTAAGGTGGTAATAGGTGTTCTTCAGCCAGTTTATACACAGAGGCCAAGTTGGTGAGACGTGTAAGCACTTTAATACCTAGATTAAGAGTTGTAATCTCAGATTTATATATATATATACATATATATGTATATATGTGTATATATATACACACTCCATCAGTGATATTCTCGTTAAGGGTGTGTACATATTTTCTTTGCATATCTTCATATAGTTAGAGCCCTTCATTAGGCCTTAAATTTATATCCCTGGAATTTTTGTGTGTCTTTTTCTTTTTTTTTTTTTTTTATTTTACCACTGTGAGATATGCAATTACAAAGATGTTCATAATTGGTTCTCGGTAATATAGTGTTCCAGCACCCATCCCTCCACCAGTGCCTGCCCAGTTCCCACCACCCATGTCCCCACATTCCCTCCCACCCACCCCCCAGCAGCCTACCTCTATAGCAGGCACCTTTTCTTTTCCTCTCTTTCTCTGTCTCTCTCTTTCTGTCTCTGTCTCTGTATGTCTCTCTCTCTTTTTACACATTGTGGCTTGCCCTACAGACATTGAAGCATTTTTGTTCTTGAAAAATGAAAAAAATACTTCTAATAGCCTTCAACATAGTGCTGCAGATAGAAGACCTATGTAATAATCGTACTGAGAAAAAAAACCTTAATAATTGAAAGCACAGTGTAAATGTTCTTTGGCAATGTTAACTTTATAGTAAAATATAATTATGCTTTAGAATGACATTTGAGTTGGAGGAATCATTCTCATACCCTAAATATACCTTGTGGGCTCCAGGAGATAGCTTAAAAGCTAGAGAGCATGCTTTGCATTTGAAGACCCAGGTAAAGCCCTGGCACATGGTCTCTCAGGAGTGCAGGGAGCACCTCCTGAGTACTGAGTAAGTAGTAGCCCCCTTACCTTCTAAGTGAGTAGTGCCCTTAGCAAATAGTAGTTTCTATTTGGTATTGGAAAGATGTGGCTGGATGAAAACTTTGAAGACAGCACATGAAAGAGAGAGAGTGAAGAACCTGCAGCTGTGATATAGAAAGGAAGCTTTTATGATAGACTAGGACAAAAATCATGAAGATCTGATCCATTAAGCAAAGCAATGAAAATGCTAATTTTTCTCTGTATATCACAGCCCTTAAATACTGCTATGTCAGGGTCTATTAAAATAGAATTCTATATACTTAAATAATGTTGTTCAATTTTCCTTATTTTCACCCTCATACAACTGTTGTGTCATTTGCAGCTGTGACTTCTCTACTTCTGAATATTTTTATTTCTAAGATGTATTCTTGTTACAGATAGCCATTGTTTATTCATGTTCATTGCTGTATAATACTCTATTGCACAGTTTATCATTGATGATAGTGATAAGAAATTCCCCTAAAATTTATCAGAACTAATGCTGCTCTGAATATACTTTATATTTTTGCATATACATATAAAGGGGGTTTTCTTGAACTAATGCTTCTTAACATTAGCTGTTAAGTTTTAGCTATAAATACTTGGGCCCTAACCCTAAACAAGTAAATAAAAATCTCTAAAAGTAGTTGGATACCACTTTTAATTTTTTATTTGCTTGTTTTTAATGATCACATTGGTTTTTAACAAAAAATGCTGCTGTACTAAATTGTTTCTAGAAATGGAGTTTCAGGGCCAAAGAAGTAGGACAGTAGGTAAAGCATTTGCCCTGCATGTATCTGACTTAAATTCAATCCCAGCATCTCGTGTAGTCCCTCTAACATAACCAGGAGTAATTTCTGATTGCAGATCAAGAGTAAACTCTGAGCATTGCTGGGTGTGGCCCCACTAGACCACTAGATCACTAGACATCCCATTGTTCATCGATTTCCTTGAGCTGACGCCAGTAACATTTCCATTTGACCCTATCACGTGCCAGTGTAGCCCAGTGGCATCTGGTTGATTCAGGAATATGAAGAGCCTCAAACTGTTTGTTCATGGTTTTGACGAAGAAGTCTGAACATTTTGTAGGTGGGCAGCCACGTGATCTTTTGACGTCCCATGGGATCAGGTCGGTAACGGCTCTAGTCCGGCGGTCATCTCCAAATCGCATTACATGTCCAGCCCACCTGATTTTCGACGCCTTGGCAAATGAGACAGCGTCCCTGATTCTGGAATAGCAATGGAGGGTGGAACTCTGGATTCCTTCTTTCACTTGAGTGAGGCGTGATATTCCAAGCATAGCTCTTTCAATTCCTCTTTGGGAGACCCGAATAGTGTTCTCATCCTGCTTTTGTAGGATGCATGACGTGTTCTAACCCTGGCCTGCCACCCCAGCAGAGCCTCACAACAGGCCAGATGACCCCCCACCCCTACTCCATGGGGGCTGCCATTTTCCATATCCGGACTTCCCTCTCGTCACAACTCCACCCAGCAGACCAGACTATCACAGCCCGGCTCTCACGACCGCTTCATCAATAAATGCTTTATTTAGAGGTGACTACAAGAGTATGCCACCCGCACAGCAAGGCTGGCAAGCTGCTCATGTCGTATTTGATATGCCAAATACCAGAAACATTTATATTAGGTCATTCCCATGACCTAATATAATGGTTTGAGGCTCTTTATGTTCCTGGAGCAAGCGGATGCCTTTGGGTTCTACTAGCATGAAACAGGACATAGGGAGATATTACTGGTTCCCGCTCTAGCAAATAGATGATGAATGGGAAGATAGTGATAGTGATAGTGATCCTGCTTTTGTAGGGCTCAGGTCTCTGAGGCATATGTTAATGCAGGGAGAACAGTGGAGTTGAAAAGATGTGCCTGGAGCTGGAGGTTCTTTGTCTTTTTTAAAGGCAATCTATGCTGCAATCTTCCTCCTGCACAGCTCAGGTTTTAGGTTGTTCATCATGTTGACTTCTCGACCTAGGTACACATAACTGCTGCATTCAGAGATGTTTGTTCTATTGAGAGTGAATGGGGCCTCTGGAACTAGTTCATTTTCATGTTTTGTTTTGGTGTGGCCCCAAAATAAAAACACAAACAAACAAAAAGAAATGGAGCTTATTAGTTGTTAGGGTATGCCAATTTTAAAAATTAATTCTTGTTATTTTTCCTTTCTTTTTCAACTCAATCACTTTCTTTGAAAGATAACACACAAACCAAAGACATACTAAAAATAACATTTTTCTGTTCTTGGCCGATTCTGTCTTACACAAAAGCTCACTATTCGCCCCTCGGGTTTTTCTTTATGCAGAAACTTTCCTGTGCTTAACAATTCCATAACAATTTCTGTTTTATCTCAAAAACATGCAATATAAAGATCTCCAGACTGTAGGTAAAGCATTTGCCTTGCATTGCTTTTGAAACTGAAGAGTAATACCGCATCTCTCTGTATTTACCGAGTAAACCATTAATCAGACTTTATTATTGCCTTATTCAAAATCTGCCAGAGGTCTCTCATTACAGAGTGATGTTTTTATGACTACAAACCCACTATGATCTGTTCTTCTCCTTTCTATCCAACCACACTTCCTACCACATACTACTGTTTTTTATTCTTTTAGCACCGTGCTGATCTTCTGGTTCTTGAGTATGTCGTTTTATTCTAGCTTCAGGACCTTTACATTTGTTTTTTCATCTCCATCTGGAACGTTATTTCATAGATTTTCTCATGGTACATTAGATCTCATTTAATTCATAATTTTTTCTTAGAGCCTTCCCTAACTATTGTTTTTTAAGGAGAAATGAGTGTTGGGCTATACAGGAGTTACTCCTGAATCAATGCTATAAATACTTTATTATGATCTTTTATTCCTTCTCACTCTGTTAACTCCATGAGATCAGAAACTGTTTTCTTTGTTTATTTTCTATCAAATATTTTATTTTTATTTAGATTTTATTATACCACCTTGATAAATACAGTTACAAAATTGTTCATGAATAGATTTCAGTCTTGTAGTTTTTCAGCACCCATCCCTCCAACCGTGCACATTGCACATAGACCAACTATGTCTCCTGATTCCCTCCATCTCTCTTAGCCTGCTTCTATAGTAGGCACTTTGCCTCTTCTCTGTCTCTGTCTCTGTCTCTCTCTCTCTCTCTCTCTCTCTCTCTCTCTCCCACACACACACACACTTTGTGGCTTGCAAGACTTACATTTAGGGGTTATCATGTATATCCCTTTGCCTACATTCAATGCTCAGTTCTAGTCTGATATTACCATTTCCAGTCATTATTAGCACACTGGTTTCCACTTTTATTTTACCTAACATGTACTCCCACGCACTTGCGGTAGATTCCACCCACTGACAAGTTCTCCTGATTCATGTTTTGCCTGACTTTAGATATTGGTATAATATTATTTTTTATATCCCACAAATGAATACAGTCATTCTGTATCTGTCTTTTTCACTCTGGCTAATTTCACTCAACATGAGACCCTCCATGTTCATCCATTTATAGGCACATTTCATAACATCATTTTTCCTAACAACTGCACAGTATTCCATTGTTTAGATGTACCACAGTTTCTTTATCCAGTTGTCTGTTCTTGGGCATTCAGGTTATTTCCAAATTCTGGCTATTGTGATTAGTGCTGCTATGGACATAGAAGTGCAGATGGTGTTTCTGTCTTCTTCATTTTTATGTCCTAAGTGCTTGGGTGTTTAATGTGTAGTAGGTGCTCAGACTATTTTTGCTGGATGGATGAGAGGGAGTGAAGAGGGTGAATGAATGTAGAAAATTATGAAATACAAAAAATTAGGAAATTCATCTAAATTCTGCATCTAATAGAGAAAAACACAAATGAATACATTTGTGCTGAAGAAATGAATTTTGGTTTTCAGGCTATTTTATTTTCCCCTCTATTCTTCTCTTTCCTTCCATCTCAAACTTATTTTTTATTAATATTTTATTATACCACCGTGAGATGTACAATTACAATGTTGTTCATGTTTGGAGGTTTCAGTCACATAGTGTTCCAGCACCCGCCCTCTACCAGTGCCCATTTCCCGCCACCAATGTCCCCAATTCCCTCCCCCTCCCATAGCCTGCCTCCATGGCAGGTTCTTTATCTCTTTTCTCTCCTCCCTCTCTCTCTCTTTTCTTTCTTTTTACATATTGTGGATTGCAATACATACACTTTGAGACCATCATGTGCATTTTTTTTTGCCTGTATTTAATGCTCAGTTCTAGGTTGGTATTAGCCTTTTCGACATTTATTCGCACATGTTCCTTTCTCTGTCTTACCTAACCTCTGACTCTCACACATTTGTGGTAATTTACACTTTCGGTAAGACCTCCTGATCCATGTCTAACGTTTTTTAAAGTCAGAATTAAAGATGGAGAGATAGTACAACGGGTAACGTTTGTCTCGTATGCAGCCAACATTGGGTTCAATCCTTCTCCCCCCATATGATCCCTTGTGCCCCTTCAGAGTGATTTCAGAGTGATACATAAACGTAGCCAGGATGTAGTACAAAAACAAAAAATGATCTTGCCTTTAAGTAAAGTGATATATTCTGTGAACTGTGTTGTTAAAATGTTTTGTCTGTGTAAGAAATGAAACTGTAAAATGTAAGAAATGTCCCTTTAACTTCCTTGAAAGCTCTCTGGAGCTCAATGTGATTGGGGGTTGCTTGTTTTTCCTTTTTCTTCTTTTGAGGCTTCTAAAGGAAAACTTACTAATTGTGAACTTAACAGAGAAGATATTTCTTTCATGAACTCTTAGTGGAGTTCTGTCTCAACATTAAGAACATTGATAACTGAGCGTTGGTGCTGAGTCAGGAGCATCTTCAATAAGGATATGCAGTCCTGTGTGAAAAAATAAAGCTGATTTGCAGTAGTTCCTTAAGGTGCATGATAAATTTTAATGGGGAAAGAATATAAACACTTGGTAATTTTTCTCTAGAATATTCTCCTCTCTGCCTAGAGCCTTTCCATCTGATTCACTGGGTTAACCAAATCCATTTCTCTTTGTTGACTCTAGAAGCTTAAATCCTCCTAGAGTTTTAGAGGATTTGGAAACTCGGACTGCATGTAACATCAGGTCTGAAGAATTAATACTTGCACTTATTTTGTCATAAATATTTTACATTCATAATTCTGGTATTTCATGCTAAATCATTGAGAAAAATTTTGGAGATGATCCCAGTTGCTAGGATCATGAGAGTACTTAAGAAAATCCTAAAATGTAAGCAGAACCACGGTATAGTGGGTAGGGTTCCTGCCTTGCACATGGCTCACCCAGATTCAATTCTTGGCACCACATATCGTCCCCAGGCATCACCAGGAGTGACCCCTGAGCACAGAGCTAGGAGTAAGACCTGAGCACCATTGGGTACGGCCCCTCAAAATGTAAACAAAAAACAGAACAAAAGGAAAGTCATAGCATGAAGAGCCTAAGGCAAACTCTAGGACTTAGAAAACCTTCCTTGTAAATGTATAAACCCTAGTTCGAATCTCTGATGTCATACATGTGCCGAGAGTATGATGTGCTGGTAGCCCTGATAGCTGTGATCCTAGTGCTGCAAGCGATTCCTTACCATATCACGACTAGGTGAAACCTATGCATAGAGGGATGCAAGCCCAGTGAGCACTGCAGCCAGAAAGATGAGCAAGTTGCATTCCAGGAAGCAAATGCCTGTCAGTATATGTGTAGGCACTACAGCAAGCCCAAACAACCAGTACTGTGACCAGAACATGTGTGTCTCAGCTAAAGAGTGTGATCCCTGGGCAAGCAGTACTGCAGGCATAAGACTAAATGAATGCAAACCTTGGTGATCAACATGGCCAAGTATGAGAGCACAGTAACTTAGAATATCCCCTCACCCAGGGAACACTGGAGCTACAATTATAGCCACATGCTTGTGTGACCCTCAGTCTTTGGAACATCAAGAGCATCAAAGGGTAGGATGAGTGGGGAGGGAGGAACTAAAGGGAAAGGAAAGGAGGGTTGAGGAGAGGAACAAATTATGTAAAAAATGAAAAGCATGAAATTCAAGTTTGAGATTCTGACATAGAACATTTCACTTTGATTTGCGTATTCTTCTGTGTGAACTGAAGTAGCTAAAGTAGGTGCTGTTATTGCCATTCAAAAAATAAAACTGAGGCAGGGGCTTGAGTTCAGTGGGTGGTCACTTGTTCTGCACACAGCTAACTCTGATTTGATCCACAGCACCCCATATGAGCCCATGAGCCCAACCAAGAGTAATCCCTAAGCACAGAGCCAGGAGTACCTAGAACCTCCCACCAGGTGTGGGCCAAAAAATAGAAAAAAGAAAATTGAGGCAAAGATAAGGCCATTTACTGCATAACTTTCTTGTTAACTGTCCCACTTTTTTAGGTAAATATAATCTCTAAAATGTTTTTCATTTTATTTAGTTAGTTTGAGCTGCTTCTCTGTCTCTCCAAGTGAAGAAATTTCAGGGTGAAGATGGTGGATTTTCATTCGGGCCCCAACTTGTGGGCTTAGGAACATAAACATTAAAATAACTTCTTGGAAAAACAATTTTTCATTAGATTATTTTATATTATGAAGCATTGACAAGTTATCTTTAGCAGTTGTCTGTTCTGGTTATTGTAAATAGCTCAGTAACTAAAATAGCTACTGTTTTTTAAACATTTATGTTTAAAAACATTACTGTTTTTTAAACATAATAAAAATGTTTATTAACGGGCCAGGGATGTGACTCATTGGTTAGAGCACTTGCCTCCATGTTAATGCTGGTACCACATAGTCTCAGGTGTGCCCTTACAGCACCACTGGGTGTGACCTAAGGACATATATGTCATTAAATGTGTTGCATATATGTAATATATATAAGTCCAGCCAGTAGGGCGTTTGCCTTGCATGCGGCCAGCCCATGCCAGCTCGGGTTCTAGCCCTGGCATCCCATATGGTCCCCGAGCACCGCCAGGAGTAATTCCTGAGTACAGAGCCAGGAGTAACCCCTGAGCATCGCTGGGTGTGACCCAAAAAGAAAAAAAAAAAAATAAAATGTTCATAATAGGTCTGGTTTATATCCATCACCATATATAGTTAACAATATTTCTTTCTTGTAATGAGAACGTACTATCTTAGCTACTTTCATTTTGAGTACATTATTATTAACATAAGTCACCATTTTATACATCATTCACATGAATCATTTTATAGCTGGAAGTGTGTGTCTTTGACCCCATTGCTCCCTTTCACCCATTTGACTTATCTCCCAAGCACCACCTGCAGTAAACATTGTTATGGTTTCTATATGTATGACTCCTGTTTTTTGGTTTTGGTCTTTTTTTTTGGGGGGGTATTAATGTCTCTTTTTATTTAAAAGTCTTGAAATTTGATCCATAATATTTTATTATACCACCGTGAGATATACAATTACACAAATGTTCATGTTTGGGTTTTGGTCATACAGTGTTCCAGCACCCATCCCTCCACCAGTGCCCATTTCCCACCACCAATGTGCCCGATTCTCCTCCCTTCCCAAGCCTGCCTCTATGGCAGGTTCTTTATCTCTTTTGTCTCTTTCTCTTTTTTTCTCTCTCTCTCTTCATTCTCTTACATATTGTGGGTTGTAATACATACACTTAGTGGTTATCATGTGTATCTTTTTGCCTGTATTTAATGCTCAGTTCTAGGTTGGTATTAGCACTTTTGACAATTATTAGCATACTCTTCCCTTCTCTGTCTTACCTAACCTCTGACTCTCATACGTTTGTGGTAATTTCCACCTTTGACAAGACCTCTTGATTGATGTTTCACCTGCCATTGGATATTGGTATCATAATATGTGTATGTATATATACATAATATGTACATATATGCATAATATGTATATATACATAATATCTATATATTTAAATATATATTTATGCCATGCCAATAAATGCAGTGCTTCTATACCTGTCGTTTTCCTTCTGGCTAATTTCACTCAACTTGATCCTCTCCATGTCCATTCATTTATAGGCAAATTTCATAACTTCAATTTTCCTAACAGCTGCATAGTATTCCATTGTATAGATATACCAAAGTTTCTTTATCCAGTTATCAGTTCTCAGGAATTCAGATTGTTTCCAGATTTGGCTATTGTGAATAGTGCTGCTATGAACATAAAAGTAGGAATGGTGTTTCTGCTGTGTGTTTTAGACTTCCTAGGGGTGGTATGGCTGGGTCAAATGGGAACTCAGTTTCTAGTCTTTGAGGGAATGTTCATATTGTTTTCCAAAAAGGCTGTACCAGTCGACATTCCCACCAACAATGGATGAGAGTCCCCTTTTCCCCACATCCGCACCAGCACTTGTTGTTCTTGCTCTTTTGGATATGTGCTAGTCTCTGTGGTGTAAAATGATATCTCATTGTTGTTTAGATTTGCATTTCTCTGATCATTAGTGATTATGAGCATTTTTTCATATGCCTTTTGGCCATTCAAATTTCTTCCTTGTCGAAGTTTCTGTTCATTTCTTTCCCCCAATTATTAATGGGGTTGGCTGTTTTCATTTTGTAAAGTTCTACCAGTGCCTGATATATCCTGGATATTAACCCCTCTTCAGAAGTTATTCCCTTCCCCCCCCTCCCCCAGCTAACAACCCCTGATTCCCTTCCCCCTCCCCCAGTCTGCAGCAAGGCTTCCCCCCCCTGCCTTATTAAGCCATAGGGATAGTAGTGGCCTTTTCCTCACTTGATTGAAAGTAATTGAGCTTCATTATTTTTAAATTGACAAAATTTTTTAACTTGAACTTAAGAATATATGAGTGTTTCCATTTCTTTTTAGTCATGATGAATTATGAGTATATTAAAAATAATCATCTTTATCTCATAAATCTTAAGTTTATTTTAATGCTTACTTTAATCTTCCTATTAATGTCACCTAGTTTGGGTCAGGTATTTATGGATAGTAATAAATTCTAGATTTGTGCTATATTTAGCATAGAGAAAAAGACCAGTGACATAATTTATTTATCTACAGTTCATAATTAGTGTCTGTTAAAACAAGTTTTGAAGCAGAACCAAATCCATCTTTTGCCACTTATTGGAACTTGAAATTTGTTTTTAAAGTTGAATATAATAATTTAATTTCATTGACAGATTTTAAGAATGAAAAGAATTAGAGATGCCATTTGATGGAGGAACCCAAATAAAAGGGTTGCATTTGCCAAATACTAATAGTGTTAATAGCACTAAAGTAGATCCTCAAAGATAATTAATGCTTAATGGAAAACAGGCATGATTAGTAAAATGAACATTAAACATTTGGTTTTGGAAAAAAAGGCACAGCAGTGTACTACTGAGAATCATGATCATTATTATAATTGTTAGGATGTTTAGCAAATAGGGTAATAATCCACACAGAACACTTCCAAAAGGAAAGCCCTGTGTGATATACATATAATACTTCTGAGATAGGACAAACATTAATGACATGTTTCATAGCAGGATTTTTGCAGCCATGTGTGATAGTGTGTTTCCCATTGTTTCCCTATTTTTTGAGTTTACAAATGACCTCTGCATGAATAAAGTCAAATAGAATTAAGGCAAGAATTTTCAACTATGAAAAACATCAGCGGATAAAACTGACATTGAATGTGGAAGAATTTTTTGCCTAAAGGAAGTTACCTTTAGACAGGGAAAGAAAAAGGCAATGGAAGAGGAAAGAGAAAAGTATCAGAATCTAAGAATAGAGTAAAATAGTCCAGAAGTTTTCTATTGGCCTTTTTTAATTGTGATGGAATTTCCTCCTTATGGTTTTGAAATCATTCATCCTTAATAAAACGTTTTTTAATTTTTTCCTTTTGTATTGAAGAGATTTATGTAGAGTTACATATGTGTGTAGATACACATATTTATATACACAGTATACTTTTGAAAGTATATATGAATATGATTAGGAAAAAATACTACTAAGTGATATTTGGAGTGTGAACCTTATTTGGTTCATTTTGGACTATACCTGTAAAACTGCAGATATTTTTTTAATTGTATCATAGTGTACTCAGTTACAAATTTTTTCATTACTGGGTTTCAGTTATATAATGTTAAAACCCACCCCTTCACAAGTGTACATTTCTCACCACCAGTGTCCCATATATCCCTATCAACACTCCCACCTCTGTAGCAGAAACTTTTCTTCTCTCTCCCACACACGTTCTCTCTCCTTCTGTTTTTCTGTCTCCCTTTCCTTTTGGGCAAATTTTGAATCTTTTACTTATTTTCTAATAGGTTCTGAATATAAGTAGCTGAGATAAGTTTGGAAATAAGATTCCAGATTATATAGCAAAACCATAGTATCTGATTGCACATAAAAACTAGTTTCTGGAAGGTTTTCTTTTTTTTTTTTTTTTACAAAATTGTTGATGATGGTTTGTTATAAACGGTCAATATTTCAACACCAATTCCACCACATTGCACCGTTGTTTCCATTTTCCAAACACCCATTAAGTCTGCCTCATAGCAGACCCTCAATAATTTATTTCATATTGCTTGTTATAAGTAAATTACTAAGGAGAATCAAAAAAATGTTTCCTTGGAAGAAAGTTAGTGAAGATTGTTGTTATAGCTCACTAAGGAGCCATTATGCCCTTCTATGAGAGATTACTAACATGTTGTTACAGGATAAACCTTATGTGTTTATATTTTGTTAATTGGGATTGGTTGCCTCCTATTTTACATGGCATCTAATGTGCTGTGCTACTCAGTTTATCAGTGTTGAAGAGTTTGAGATGTAGTAGAAATTCCAAAATATTTTACACAGTGATAAAGCTGGAGTTAAATTTTTCTTGGGTGCTGGCTTTCAGGCATGAGTGTGAGTGACTAATGGGCCTTCCAAAAAACCAAGGAGATGTGGGGAGGTAGCCCATCCCCCACTTCTTAAAATCTGGAGATTTAAGTCACAAAACCTGTATATCAGAGTTTTTTAACAGATTAATTTCTGGATGAGATCTGTTCTATGCAGTGGAGTCCAGCCTTGAACATGGCAGCAGTTATGGAGTGTGGAGGTTTTTGGCTGCTGGGGCTCTGTTGGTGCGTGTGCTGGGCTTTATAGTTTTGTTTTTATTTTGGGCCACACCTATCAGTGCTCAGTGCTTAACTTCTGCCTCTTTGCTTAGGGAGCACTTCAGCCTGTGTTTAGGGATCGGTATGTGATGCTGAGATTGAACCAGTGTAGGATGCATGCAGTGCAAGTTTCTTTCTTTTTTTTTTTTTTTTTTTTTTTTTCTTAATTTTTTATTTTTACAATTACAAAGATATACAATTAAAAGTTCATATTTGGGTTTTGGTCATACAGTGTTCCAGCACCCATCCCGCCACCAGTGCCCATCTCCCACCACCAATGTCCCCGGTTCCCCCCCCCCCCCCCCCCCCCAGCCCTCCTCCATGGTAGGTTCTTTATTTCTTTCCATTTCTCTCTCTTTCTCTTTTCCTTTCCCTCCAGACTATGGATTACAGAACATACATTAAAGGGTTGTCATGTGTATCTTTTTGCCTCTATTTAATGCTCAGTTCTAGGTTGGCATTAGTACCCTCGACAATTGTTAGCACACTGTTCCATTTCCTGTCTTATCTAGCCTCTGACTCCCACACGTTTGTGATAATTTCCACCTTTGACAAGACCTCCTGATATGTTTCACTTGACCTTGGATATTGGTATCACAATATGTACCTATATATTTATGTTATGCAGATGAATGCAGTCATTCTGTATCTGTCTCTCTCCTGGCTAATTTTGCTCAACATAATCTTCTCCATGTCCATCCATTTATAGGCAAATTTTATAACTTCATTTTTCCTAACAGCTGCATAGTATTCCATTGTGTAGATGTACCAAAGCTTCTTTTATCCAGTCATCGATTTTCGGGCACTCTGGTTGCTTCCAGATTCTGGCTATTGTGAATAATACTGCTATGAACATAAAAGTAGGGATGGTGTTTCCGCTGCGTATTTTTGGTTTCCCAGAGTAGATTCCCAGGAGTGGTATGGCTGGGTCAAATGGGAGTTCAATTTCTAGTCTTTGGAGGAAAGTCCATATTGTTTTCCAGAAAGGCTGTACCAGCCGGCATTCCCACCAACAATGGATGAGTGTCCCCTTTTCCCCCACATCCACGCCAGCACTTGTTGTTCTTGCTCTTTTGAATATGTGCCAGTCTCTGTGGTGTAAAGTGGTATCTCATTGTTGTTTTGCTTTGCATCTCTCTGATGATTAGTGATGATGAGCATTTTTTCATATGTTTTTTGGCCATTCAATTTCTTCCTTGCTGAAGTTTCTGTGCATTTCTTCTCCCCATTTTTTGATGGGGTTGTTTGTTTTCTTCTTGTAAAGTTCTACCAGTGCCTGATATATCCTGGATATTAACCCCTTATCAGATGGGTATTGGGTGAATATTCTTTCCCATTCTGTGGACTGCTTTTGTATCTTAGTCACTGTTTCTTTTGAGGTGCAGAAGCTTTTAGTTTCATGTAGTCCCATTTGTTTATCTTTTCTTCCTAGTTGCTTTGTTAGTGATGTTTCACCTTTGAAGATGCCTTTAGCTTCAATGTCGTGGAGGGTTTTTCCTATATTTTCTTCAATGTACTTTATGGATTCAAGTCTGATATTGAGATCTTTAATCCATTTTGATCTGATTTTTGTGCATGGTGTTAGACACAGGTCCAAATTCATTTTTTACATGTCGCTGCCCAGTTTTCCCAACACCACTTGTTGAAGAGGCTTTCCTTACTCCATTTTAGACTCGTTGCACCTTTATCAAAGATTAAATGATCATGTGTTTGAGGTTGGGTTCAGGATACTCAATTCTATTCCATAGGTCCACAGGTCTGTTTTTATTCCAATACCATGCTGTTTTAATTACTATGCAGTGCAAGTTTCTTACTAGACCCCATGAAACTTAGAAACTTTTTTTGTCTTTGTTTGGTTTGGGATTTTGGGCCACTCTCTGCAATGCTCAGGGGCTTTCTTATGCCTCTCCTCTCAGGAATCCAGTGATGGAGTACTGGGATCCAACCCAGGTTAGCCACATGCGAGGCAAGCACACTTTCTGCTATACTATTATTGCTCCCTCCCCCCCTGAAACATTTAAAAACAATGATTGCTCATTTGTTTCATGTAAAGATTAACGTTTATTTAAAAGTATTAGTTATGTGGATTTTCCTCAGATTGTTTAATTTAATGAAATCTAATTCCTATTGTCTATATATATTAAATTAACATCCAGCAAAAACAATGCTTTGGTGTAAATGTTCTCTGTTTCCTGATATTAACCCTAATTATTGTAAGTCAGCTACTTTAGTTTGTGCAAATATGTAATCTTTGAGCAAATATTGCTTTTCTTTATGTAAAACTAAATAAAAATAAACATTTAAAATAAAGAGAAAGTGTTATACTTCAACTATCAATAAGGTTCTTTGGAGGGGGCCACACCTAGTGGTGCCCAGAACTTTCTCCTAACTCTGCACTCAAGGATTACTCCCGGCAGAGCTTAAGGAACCATAACTGGTACCAGGGATCGAACTGGGGTTTACTGGGTGCAAGGCAAACACCTTATCTGCTACACTCTTTCCCCAGTCCTTAGTAGTAGAAATTCTTTAGGGAACAGTAGGAAAATTTTTGTTGGTGTTTTTTTGGTTTTGGACCATGCATAGTGATGCTTGGGGTTACTCCCAGCTCTCCAATTTGGAAATAACTCCTGATAGTGCTCAGGGGGCCATATGAGATGCATGGGTTTGGACTGTGTGCAAGGGAAGTGCCCCACCTGGTATCCTATCTCGCCAACCCCATTTAGCCAGAAAATTTATAGGGAAATGATATAGACTGAATTTGTTTTATCTCTTGTTTTATTAAAATAATATGCTAATTCATGAACAGGGTGATAGCCTAAAGGGCTGGAGCATATACTTGGCATAATGCTTTTACATCAGGATTCCCTTTATGGTACTGCCTGGTCCTCTGAGCCCTCTGGGATTAATTTTGAAGCATTGAGCCAGAGTTGAGTACCACCAGGTGTGGGCAAAAAACACCAACCAAAGTTATATATGCCTATTAGATTTTTTTTTTTGTTTTGTTTTTGGCCACATCCAGGAATGCTTGTAATTCTCAAATTTCATTTGAAATTGTCTGAATAAATTGAGGTGAGTGCATATAAGTGAAGAAATGAAACTTCATTCTCCCTATAGATAATTGTCTTAGAACACTGGACTTTAAGAACAGAAGCTGAATTCTAGTTCTGCTCCTGCAGTATATAGAGCTTTGTATTACTAGCTTTAATAACACCCATCCTAGGTCCAGAGAGATAGTGCAGGAGTTAAGGTGCTTGCAGGCAGCCAAACCTAGTTCAGTTCTCATCACTATGTA
The DNA here is from genome assembly GCA_021461705.1 of Cryptotis parvus. Lineage (NCBI taxonomy): Eukaryota > Metazoa > Chordata > Mammalia > Eulipotyphla > Soricidae > Cryptotis > Cryptotis parvus. The sequence goes on along the minus strand of JAJIBD010001305.1, from coordinate 131,584 downwards.
GAAAGCCCTGAACACATCCAGGTGTGCCCCAAAATAACCTCCCCAAAAAGAAGCAGCCATCTTAAGATCCTTTCTTTTTTTTCCATTCTTCATTTCATGAAACAAGAGAATTAGCATTCACTTATTCAAAGACACATAGCCCCTATTGACATGTAGGCAAAGTGTACTTCTGAAAACGTGTTTTAATTCATGTTAAGTCTGTTTTCCCATTTAATATATTACAAGAGAATCCTGCAGCTATTTTAACTTGCACCTTAAAACTTGACATGCCATTCAGAGATGAAAGAGATGAAACCAAGCCAAGAAATTTAATAACTTTTCAAAAATTAAATTTAAGGTAAAATGGGGCAAAACCCTCACCTATTCTAATTTTAGCAAAACTGCCAAGGAACAATGTGCTTTATTTTTTTCATCTAACAAAACCTTACTGACCATACAGTATTTGTTAGAAATGGCAATAAGAGAGCAGGTAAAACAGGTCCCTTTATTATAATGTCTGCAACACTCACCATAAAGAGAAATTTTTAAAGTTGAAGCATTTATTTAAAAAGATGATCTTAATGATTTAAAGTCACAAAATCATCCTTAAAACAAATTTTCTTTCTAACATGTTTGCATAAAAGGTTTACTAGCTTTACAAAGTTTCTCCCCCTCCCGCTAGATTTTTTTTCCTTTTTTTTTTTGGTTCTTTGTTTTTTATTATTTTTTTATTTATACCACTGTGAGACATACAATTACAAAGGTGTTCACAATTGGTTCTTGGTAATGCAGTATTCCAGCACCCATCCCTCCACTAGTGCCCCATTTCCACCAGATGTACCCCACCCCTCCACCTACCCCCCCAGGCTGCCACAGGAGGAAGAGAGCAGCATGGAATGCCTTCAAAGTCATTGAAGAAAAAGCTAAAAAGACAAAGAACCTCCAGCTCCAGGCACATCTCTTTGACTCCACTGTTCTCCCTGCATTAACATATGCCTCCGAGGACCTGGGCCCTACAAAAGCAGGATGAGAATGCTATTCAGGTCTCCCAGAGAGAAAAATCAAAAGAGCTATGCTTGAAATATCAGGCCTCATTCAAGTGAGAGAAGGAATCCAGAGTTCTGACCTCTGTCACTATTCCAGAATCAGGGGCGCTGTCTTGCTTGCCAAGGCATCGAAAATCAGATGGGCTGGACATGTAATGCAATTTGGAGATGACTGCTGGACTAGAGCCGTTACCGACTGGATCCCACGGGATGTCAGAAGATCACGTGTCCAACCACCCTACGAGATGGTCAGACTTCCTTGTCAAGACCCTGAAGGAGCGGTTTGAGGCTCTTCATATTCCTGAATCAACCAGATGCCATTGGGCTACATGGGCACGTGATAGGGTCCAATGGAAATGTTACTGGCGCCTGCTCGAGCAAATCAATGAATAATGGGATTCAAGTGATCAAGTGATGATTTATGGCTCAGCATGTGATCTATTTTGGAGTATGTTCCATGTGCACTGGAGAAGAAAGTGTATTCAGCTTTTTGGGGATGAAGTGCCCTGTATATGTCTACCAGCCCTCTTCCATCTCTTCTTTTTAGGGCCAGTATTTCCTTGGTAAGTTTCAATCTTGTTGATCTATCCAGGGTTGATAGAGCAGTGTTGAAGTCTCCAACTACAATTGTGTTGCTGTCAATGTCTTCTTTGAAGTCTATTAGTAGTTGTTTTAGGTATTTTGCTGGCCCCTCGTTGGGTGCATATAAGTTTAATAGCGTGATTTCTTCCTGATATATGCATCCCTTGACTATTAAGAAGTGACCTTCATTGTCCCTTCTGACCTTCTTTAGCCTGACGTCTATGTTGTCGGATACCAGTATGGCTACCCCAGCCCTTCTGGATGGGTTGTTTGAGTGAAGGATTGTTTTCCAGCCTTTTATTTTGAGCCTGTCTTTGCTCCGATTGTTCAGGTGTGTTTCTTGAAGGCAGCAGGTTGATTCAATTTTTTTTTAATCTGTTTTGCCACTCTGTGTCTCTTAACTGGTGCATTTAGACCATTGACATTGAGAGAGAATATTGTCATGGGATTTTTGTGCCATCTTTCTGTATAGGTTGGTTGTTCTTTTGGGTTATGTCTCGTCTTATAGTAGATCTTTCAGTCCTTTTTAAGGTTGGTTTTGATTTTACAAAGTTCCTAAGCTGTTGTTTATCCAAGAAGTTGTATATCTATCCTTCAAATCTGAGTGAGAGTTTAGCTGGATAAAGAATTCTTGCTGAGGCATTCATTTCATTAAGTTTTTTTAATATATCCCACCACTGCCTTCGGGCTTGGAGGTGTCTTCTGAGAAGTCTGCTGAAAGTCGAATGGATGCTCCTTTGTATACAATTTCCTTCTTTGATCTTGCTGCCTGAAGAATTATGTCTCTGTCTATGGCATTCATTACTTTGACTAGGATGTGTCTTGGGGTCTTTCTATTACTTTGCGGATGTCAAGAGGGTATCTTCTTGCTGGTATGCGTCAGGCTTCTTGGATCTGGATGCCTTCATCCTTTAACTCGGGGGAACTTTTCAGCCAGGATGTTTTTAACTGTTTTAATTTCCTTGGGGTTACTTTCCTGTCCCTCTGGGACTCCTATAATTCTTATGTTGTTCCGCCTGGCTTCATGCCATTGTTCTCTGTTCCATTGCTGATCCATTTTCTGGTCTTTTTCCATCTTATGTAGTTCTCTGAGTGCTTTCTGCATCTCATCTTCAGTCTCACTGATTCTCTCTTCCGCTGCTGTCATCCTACTGTTGAGAGCCCCGATTGTGTTTTTCATTTCATCTACTGAGTTTTTAAGCGATGATATTTCTATTTGCCTGGTTCTCATTTCTGCTCCCATTTCCTCCGTAATTTATTGACTGCCCTTTCAACTGCTTCATTTATGTTCTCCTGTATTTTATTGGACATCTGCTCCATTTTTTAGTTGAGCTCCTTAAACATCCTACCAATTTAGTCTCTAAATTCATTGTCAAAGAGATCATGCACATCTGCATTCTTTTTTGAGTCTTCAGGGTTGATTCCTTCATCTGTTCTTGAACTGGGGATCTGCGTTGTTTCCCCATGGTGTTGCGGTGTTCAGGGATAGATTCCTCTAGTGTACTGTTTCTTTTTTCTTGAAGGTATTACCTTCCCTTGGTGTTGAGTTTCCTAGTATTTGTATTAATAAGCGGCTGCATGGAGGGCCACAAGCCCTGCCAGCCGCACACCCCGGGGAGAATACCTGAGGTGTAGACAGGCCGGTTTGAGAGTTCAAAATGCCCATTTACTTCCGCTTCCACTCGGACTTCTGGGGGTTGTAGTTTCACCTTTTGCCGAGGCCTGGGGCTCTACCACGACCCCAGGCACCCACCCAGCCAGCCACACACCCCAGGGTGAGTACCCCCTCCCCGCTAGTTTTATTGAGAAATAATTGGACATACTTTACTACATAAAAGTTTAACACATGCAGTATAATTTTTTTATTTCATGTTTGTTGAAGTAGTTACCCCAATAGGTTTAACTAACATTCATATTTTCTTTTAGCCAAAAATAACAAAAGAAGATACAGGACAAATGGATCTTACCTATTTAGAGAACTCTTTTGACTTTTAGTCTTAAAAGTTTAGTATGTGTAATAGGCTGGTGATAAAAAAAAAAGGCCCAGTATTCGGGGTGGGTGGGTCATGGGGCAATCGTCTTTGGAGGAATGTCCATATGTTTTCCTAAAAGGCTGTACCAGGAAACTGATTCTTTACCCAGACTTTCCTGCGGAGGGTACATCAACGAAAATTTAGGTTTCTAAGCATGCCCGGGGCGGATTATACCCAGAGGAATGGTTTGAGGAGGGGAGGGGGGGAGGAGGGGGGGGGTGATAGATACCAGTATTGTTTATTAAGAGGTTGAAAGTTGTACCCCCCCCTAAGAAATCTTCCCCCACCCATCCACCCTGATCAGATTATTTTTTATTAAGTTTGTGTTTTGCTTTTTCTTCCATAACACGTTTGTAAATTAGATCACAGATTCTTATCTGTCTCTGTCTTGCTTCCTATATGTCTTTCAAGAGCTATCAGTCTTGTCAAAAATAGTAGAACTTCCTGAGATTTTAGGTCTAAATAATATTCTACTGTATATGTCTATGACAGTTTCTTTATCGTCTAGTAGGTCTAGATTGTTTCTATAACTTTAATTGTAAATAATGCTACAGTGAACATGTGACTGTGAGTCTCTCAAAAGATACTTCAAGGTCTTAATTTCCTCTAGTTCTATTTTTAATTTACATGCTGTTTTAAATAGTGGCTATAACAATTTACATTTCCACCCTATGCTTAAGGTTCTTATTTTCTTGTGGTGTCTTTTTTGGCACATTTGACCATATCCACACCGTAACCAAGCTCATTGAAGTTTGTAGGGAGTTCAAGATGCCATTCTATCTCCACGTTCGTTGATTTAAAGAAAGCTTTTGATTCTGTGGAGACTGAAGCAGTCATTGAAGCCCTAGCCAAACAGGGCGTTCAAACCCAATACATCAAGATCCTTCGTGAGCCCTTCGTGAGCTGTATTATGGATTTACCACCAGGATCTCACCATTCTACAAAGAAGTGATCATCGATGTCAAAGAGAGGGTTCGGCAGTGTGCTAACAATTGTCGAGGGGTACTAATACCAACCTAGAACTAAGCATTGATCACTTGATCACTTGAATCCCGTTATTCATTGATTTGCTCGGCGGGCGCCAGTAACATTTCCAATGGACCCTATCACGTGGCAATGTAGCCCAATGGCATCTGGTTGATTCAGGAATATGAAGAGCCTCAAACCATTCCTTCAGAGTCTTGACAAGGAAGTCTGAACATCTTGTAGGTGGGCGGCTAAGTGATCTTTTGACATCCCGTGGATCCAGTCAGGTAACGGCTCTACTCCAGTGGTCATCTCCAAATCGCATTACATGTCCAGCCCATCTGATTTTCGATGCCTTCGCAAGCGAGACAACATCCCTGATTCTGGAATAGCGACGGCAGGTTGGAACTCCGTATTCCTTCTCTCACTTGAGTGAGGCATGATATTCCAAGCATAGCTCTTTCGATTTTTCTCTGGGAGACCCGAATAGCATTCTCATCCTGCTTTTGTAGGGCCCAGGTCTCGGAGGCATATGTTAATGCAGGGAGAACGGTGGAGTCAAAGAGATGTGTCCTGAGTCGGAGGTTCTTTGTCCTTTTAGCTATTTCTTCCATGCCTTTGTAGGCATTCCATGCCACTCTCTTCCTCCTGCACAGCTCAGGTTTTAGGTCGTTCATCATATTGACTTCTCAACCTAGGTACACATAACTGCTGCATTCACAGATGTCTGTTCCATTGAGAGTGAATGGGCCCTCTGGAACTAGTTCATTTTTCATAAACATAGTTTTCTTTAGATTCAGCTGTAGACCTATCTTTCCACATTCTCGGTTGAGCCAGCCAGCATTTGTGCCGCTTGGCTAATGTTTGGTGTTATTAGAACAATGTCATCAGCGAGTGGAGGTGGTGTAGTGCCGACCATCTATCTTCATTCCCATTCTTTTCCCATTCTAATTGTCATGATGAGGGTGGCGCTGAAGAGTTTTGGTGAAATGGTATCGCCCTGCCGAACCCCTCTTTTGACATCAATGATCACTTCCTTGTAGAATGGTGAGATCCTGGTGGTGAATCCATAATACAGCTCACGAAGGATCTTGATGTATTGGGTTTGAACGCCCTGTTTGGCTAGGGCTTCGATGACTGCTTCAGTCTCCACAGAATCAAAGGCTTTCTTTAAATCAATGAGCGTGAGACAGAGCGGCATCTTGTACTCCCTACAATCCTCAATGAGCTTGGTTACCGTGTGGATATGGTCATTGTGCTGAATCCTTTCCGGAAGCCAGCTTGCTCGCATGGTTGTCCTTCATCTAGTGTTCTGCCAATCCTGTTCAGGATGACTCGAGTGAACAACTTGTAGATTACGGACAGCAGGCAGGTGGGGCGATAGTTGCCGATGTCATGAATGTCTCCCTTCTTGAACAGTAGAACTGTCCTGCTGGTTTTCCATTGGGAGGGCACCTTGCATTTGGACAAGTAGTGTGTGTTGAGCCGAGCTAGTGTATTGATGAGTACTGGCGGCAGATTCTTCAGGTGTTCGGGTCTGACTTTGTCTGGGCCTGGTGCTGTTCTCTTCTTTACCGATGAAACGGCATGTCGGATTTCAGAAGGGAGAATGTTAGGAATGGCATATCCGTCCTGTGGAATTTGGTATGTGGGCAGGTGGACTTGTTTATCAAAGAGATCTGAGTAGAAATCATGGATAATCTTCTCCATTGCCTTTCTGGAAGATGTGATAGATCCATCAGGGCGTCGGAGGGCAGTCATCTTGGTCTTATAGTTGGCGAAGGACAGGCGGGCGGTGCAAATGCTTTTTCCCGGCTTCCGCTGCATCTTCTAGTATTTCTGCTCTTCTGTCTTTGAGGTCTTCCTTTATCGCTTCTCTGCACTGCTTTGCAAGCTTGGACATTAGCATTTGGTCGGCCTGAGGCTCGCGCCTTGCCACGTTGGCGAATGAGCTCAGAGTTTCTGAAGACAGGCTTCCTTTTGTGTCTTTCTCTCTCTGGCATTCTTCGCACAATCATGGAGGTGCTGAACCATTGGTTGTATTCTTCATTGATGTCGTCAATGATGGTATCATCCCATGTTGCTGCAATGGTGCCAAAGAGTTCCCAGTTAGTGGTTGTTATGGGAGTTCTCTTCTTAAACTTTGCAGCCTTTTCTCCCCCATTGCGTGAAGTAGAATTTTGCACGAAGGAGACGGTGGTCCGATCCTGTTTGGAATTTGGGGACGACAGCAACATCGGTCAGACAAAGCCGTTGATTAAAGATGGCGTGGTCAATTTCATTGTGGAACTGTCCACCAGGAGATTCCCATGTCCAGCGTTTCGCTTCAGCTTTCTGAACTGTGAGTTCCTATGAATGGTCTTGGTGGACATAATGAACTCAGAGAGTCTCTCACCCTGTTCGTTCCATTCTAGGCCATGGGTCCCGATGTGGAGTTCTTCGGCCCGATCTTCTCTGTCCTATCTTGGCATTAATATCACCAACTATGATCTTGTAGAAGGTGTGATCTTTTTTATAGAACTCTTCCAGTTCCATGTAGAATTTATCAATTTCATCTTCCTTGTATGTGGATGTTGGTGCGTGGACAACGAAGATAGAAATTGCTGGCAGTGGGCCACATCTCTTCAAGTGTAATCGTCCTATCCGGTTTGTTAGGCATTCAAATGAATCAATATTAATGGCCATGTTCGTGTTGACAAGGACACCAACTCCACCGACGCCTCTTTCGTCACGTGTTCCAAGGAACAATTCTTCTCTGGTGTCAAATACAGCGGGATGTGACTGGCGCCTCCTCATCTCAGTCAGACCAATGATGTCGTACTTGATCTTTTGCGCTTGCAGCATCAGATCCTCGATATATGCTTCCAATGCCAGCGTACGTGCATTCAAAGTACAGACAGTCATTTTAGTCCTTCTTCATTTTGGTACCCTAGGTTGGCCGAAATTTTATCAGGCACTGCTTGTTCGCCTTTCTTACTGCTGCCGTATTAAGGGCTCTTTCAGGGTCAGGAAAATAAACATTTTTGTTACTGGTTTTGGCATATCGAACATGCATCGAACAGCTTTCCAGGCTCTGCCGTGCGGCGCTATACTCTTATTACCTTGTGGGGCTCTCTCAGAGGGGTGGGTAGAATATTCATGGTAATTTGGTGGTAAATTGTGCAACCACGCAGCAGCCACTCGCAACGGGAAAGTTGGTATATGCTCTGCCGGATGTATCTGTGTCTGTGGCTCAAGCATTCCTGGGCTTGAAATACTCTCCTCTGAAGGGCGGGTCTATGCAGGGTGGGTCCTTTTAGGCTGGGTTTCTGACAAGCCAGACTGGAGACTGGCTTAATCTCTTGGGTGGAGATCTTATGAGCTGCGGAGTGTGGATGGTGAAGGTCGCTGTCAGCAGCGTGTAGGGGTTTCTCTGGGTTCTTCTAAGGCTCTATCGGGATGCTGGAGTCAGGTCGGAAGTCGCTCTTGTGTAGGGGGTTCAACGGGGAAAGCTGGTTTCTGCTCTGCCGGGTGTATCTGTGTCTCTATGTTCGGGTGTTTAACTGAGCATTGAATACAGTCAAAAAGATACACATGACAACCCTTTAATGTTCTGTAATCCATAGTCTGGAAGGGAAGGAAAAGAGAAAGAGAGAGAGAGGGAAAGAAATAAAGAACCTGCCATGGAGGTGGGAAGAGGGAGGGGGAGGGATCCAGGGACATTGGTGGTGGGAAATGGGCGCTGGTGGAGGGATGGGTGCTGGAACACTGTATAACCAAAACCCAAATATGAACTCTTTAATTGTATATCTTTGTAATTGTGTATCTCACAGTGGTATAATAAAATACTTTTTAAAAAAGAGGGGGTTCGGCAGGGTGATACCATTTCACCAAAACTCTTCAGTGCCACCCTCAAAAACATCAACCAACATTTAGAATGTGAAGGAATGGGAATGAAGATAGATGGTCGGCAACTACATCACCTCCACTTCGCTGATGACATCGTTCTAAGAACACCAAACATTAGCCAAGCGGCACAAATGCTGGCTGACTTCGACAAGAATGTAGAAAGATAGGTCTATAGCTGAATCTCAGCAAAACTATGTTCATGAAAAATGAACTAGTTCCAGAGGCCCCATTCACTCTCAATGGAACAAACATCTCTGAATGCAGCAGTTATGTGTACCTAGGTCGAGAAGTCAACATGATGAATGACCTAAGACCTGAGCTGCGCAGGAGGAAGAGAGCAGCATGGAATGCCTTCTAAAACATCGAAGAAACAGCTAAAAGACAAAGAACCTCCGGCACCGGGCACATCTCTTCAACTCCACCATTCTCCCTGCATTAACATACGCCTCAGAGACCTTGGCCCTACAAAAACAGGATGAGAATGCTATTTGGGTCTTCTAAAGAGGAATCAAAAGAGCTATGCTTGGAATATCATGCCTCACTTAAGTGAGAGAAGGAATGCAGAATTCTGACTTCCGTTGCTGTTCCAGAGTCAGGGACGCTGTCTTGTTTGCCAAGGCATAGAAAATCAGATGGGCTGGACACATAATGCAATTTGGAGATGTCCGCTGGACTAGAGCCATTACTGACTGGACCCCATAGGATGTCAAAAGATCACCTGGCCACCCACCTACAAGATGGTCTAACTTCTTTGTCAGACCCTGAGCGAACCGTTTGAGGCTCTTCGTGTTCCTGAAACAACCAGATGCCATTGGGCTACACTAGCACATGATAGGATCAAATGGAAATGTTACTGGCGCCCGCTTGAGCATATCGGCGAATAGTGGGATGTCAAGTGATCAAATGATAAAGTCTTGGGTAGAGGAATACACCCAGCAGTACTCAGGACTTACTCTGATCTGTGCTCTGCTCAAGATTACTCCAGCTCCTAAGGTGTCTGTTGATAATAGTCATTGTAATAGACGTGACTAATGATGTTGAACATCTTTTCATAAGTCTTTTGAGACTTATGAAAAGATGTTCAACATCATTAGTCACTTCTATTAGACGTGACTAATATTTTGGTTAGAAAAAATGCTTTTTCAGGTCTTTCACCTTTATTAAAATAGCAGTATTTTACATAATTGCATATGTTTAGGGTTTGATTTCATTCCTCCCCCAAAGTCTCTGTTACCACACTACATACAACTACCAGAGTACCAGTATCTCTTCACCAGTCCTGTCTCTACCATGTAGCCACAGTTTACTGAGTCCACAGATTTCAAACCTAGTTTTTTAAAGAGAGGAAAACTTAAGCAGGCGTAGTCAGGATCGTGACCTCAGAGGAACCTTCTATAACATGATCTCATTGGCAAAGACATTATAAGCAGAAATAAACAGATGGCATAAAATCAATCTAATTCTGCAATGTGAAAGACATAGGCCTAAAATAAAAAGATAACTGTTGTTTGGGAGTACATATTTGCACATGCTGTATCAAATGGCTGATATCTTTAAAGCACTCTGAAAACTCAAAAACAGAAAAGTAAACAATTCATCAAAAATCAGGGGAGGAGAATAAATAGATACTTCCTCAAAGGCATAAAGATGGCCAATGGACATAGGAGGGCATTCCTCAGTGATTTTCAGAGAAATGCCAATCAAAAATAACAACGAGACATCACCTCACACCAGAGAGAAAGGTCTATGTCAAAAGGGGAAGCAGTAAGTTCTGGGGGGATGTGACAACAATGGGACTTTCGTTCACAGTTCATGGAACTGCTGCTTGCTTCCACCTCTTTGGAAAATGGTTGGGAGACTTTGCAAAATAATTAAGACTAGAACTTCCATATGACTCCTTTTATTCTACTCCCGGCGTCTACACCAAGAACATAAAATCGTTTCTTTGAAAGGATATATGATGTGTTCATCACAGCATTATTTACAGTAGTGAACATCTGGAAACAACTCTAGTGTCCACACAACAGATGCATAGATCAAAGAAAAACACAGTGGAATACTGTACTACTCAGCTATAAGGAAAAAAATGAAAATTTGCATTTTACTGCAGCTTGAATGGAATGAAGTGAGTCAGAAAGTAAAGACCAATACTGGAAGCTGGAGAGATAGTGCACAGAGTACAGCACCTTGTGCGTCACTGTCGATCCCAGCACTACATATGGCCTGCCAGGAGTGATCGATCCGAGTGGTCCAGGAGTAAGCCCTGGCCACTGCTGGGTGTGTGTCTTCCCCCTACCCCCAAAGCACACACCAGAAAAGAGGCAAATTCTAGATTATCTCACTTATATGCAAAGTATAACAAAGAAAGGGGATTATGCAATATTAGTGGGAAAAAATCAAGTCTTAGGAGATTTGATCAATAGAACCAGGAACTGATGAGATGAAATGGGGTGGGGAGTTGGGGACAGTTCAATGAAACTGAGAAGATGAAATGGGGTGGGGAGTTGGGGACAGTTCCATGGATCTGAGGATATGAAATGGGGTGGGGAGTTGGGGACAGTTCCATGAAACTGAGGAGATTAAATGGGGTGGGGAGTTGGGGACAGTTCCATGGGACAGTGATGGAGGGATTTTAACACACTGCGGACAGACTGGTGAAGTAGCAATGCAAGTATTGCAGTGATTTAAATACTACCATGACTGATACCATGAATAATAATATTTAAAAGCAATCAACATTAGAGGAAAGGAAAGTAAACATTAAATTGCCTTTGATTTTCATAGTATTTATTATGTAATGGTCTCAAAATCCACAACTCTCTAGACTTTCAATTTAATATGTTTGTGAAAAAATTCTCCATTAATTTCTGTAAGTTTCATCCTGGTTCCACTTCAGCCTGAGGGCATGTGCCAGGTACCATTTCATTACCAGTATTAACCCAGTTCCTAGCCCAAGACTTGGTCTCTAGAAGAATAAATACCTTAATGGAATACATGAATAAACTTTGGACTTGATATAGACCTTCTTTGCCGTCTGTTCTCGGTCTGGTCTGTGGGGGCCAGGGACATAGCACAAGTGGTAAAGCACATGCCTAACATGCACGAGAACCTGTCTCCAGCATCGCGGTGTATATTGGCTCCCAGTACCCCTGCATGGCCAAAGACAAAAACCATACAGACCCACCCCATACACCCCGAAAGAAAGCTCTGCTCTGTGGTATGGGATAGGGTTTGATGGATTTGTAAATCAAAGGCTTTAATAATAATTTTTTTCCTCCAATATGTTGGCACAAGTTGTGAAAAAGCATTAGTGGCTAAACCCGCTGGCATTAACACGCGAATCAAGGCAGTGGCACCAAACTGTCGGCAGTAGTCATTGTTTTTATTAGCCATGTAATCTCAGTTTCTAAAAAGTCAGTTTCACTTAAGGATATCTTTATAAAGTAGTAAAAATTAGTTTAATTAAATCTTGATCCTTGGAGTACAGACAGTTCATATTTTCTGTGACAAATGGGGAGTCTACATAAATACACTTTGCTACACATGGTGTTCTATTATTATCTCAAGGAAAAACTTACAATATTTTACTGGCACGCCCTTTTGGGAGCACCACTTACTTTAACAAATGTAAAAATTGTTGACTTTCTTGACTGAAGAAATCGTAGTCATTTAGACTTGGTTATTTTGTAGACTTTTTTTTCAGGAACAAAATGAGCCTCAGTTTTGGGGAAAGAATGGTATTTGTGTCAGTTAGGATACTTTGAAACAAAACTTAAGACCTCATTACTTCAGCATATTTGAAAGAGATAGGCAGTGATATTGAGAAATTTTCTTTTGGGGAGCTTGAAAGATAGTACAGTGGGGATACTTGACCACCCAGGTTTGATTCCGTTGGTCCTTGGAGCCTCACAAGAGTCATCCCCAAGAGCAGAGCCTACAGTAAGTTGGGCACTGTCAGGTGTTGCCTGAAAACTAGAAAAAATTAAAAAGACTTTTTTCCTTTAGGGAAGAGTATGGAGTAATAGGTCACCCCTGGCAGTGCCCAGGGCTTACTTCTGGCTCTGAGCTCACAAATCAGTTCTGTGGTGCTCAGGGATGGAAACAATGTGCCAATGAGTAATGTTTCCCATGTGCAAAGCAAGCAGTTTAATAATTGTGCTAAATCTTCGCCCCCAAGAAAGTTATTTTAATATTATATAATAAAATTTGTCACCATTTGGAAATCTATATACTTCAGAGAATCAGTATTTATCAAAAGACCAGGTGATGTTTCAGAATTACGCATATTTTTCAAAGTACAAGTTAGACCAATGGGTAAAAATACGAGTTTGAAAAACTCTTTGCTGTGGTTTTAGATTTTACATTGCGATTAATCTTTAGAGGCTACCACTAAAGATTAGTTTTTGTATAGTATCAAAGAAGAATAAATATTCATAATTGTCTGATAAAAGCTTTTAAAGTTTCTTTTTCCAGGGCCGGAGTAATAGTACAGTGGGTGGGGTGTGTTTAGGATAGTACAGCATGCAACTGACCTGGATTAGATCCCTGTAACCCCACAGACCACATCCCACAGGAGTGATCGCTGAGTGCAGAGCCAGCAGTAAGCCCTAAGCACAACTAAGTGTGCTCTAAAAACCTAAACTAAAAAAAATAATTTTTTGAGAATAGGGTGATCGTTCAAGTGTGCAACTTACGTGAAGCATGTACAAGGTTCTGAACCCAATCCCCAATATTGCACAGGCCTCCCCTGCAAGCATCTCCTGGAATGGTTCCTATAAAAATATGTTTAATTTTCTATTGAAATTTCTAATATAAATATCAAAGCTATTCTCAGATTTTTAAAAATCCCTTTGGAGGCTGGAGATAAGACACTTGCCTTGCGTGCAGGTGACCTCCTTTCTATGCCTAGCACCACGTATGTTCTCCCAAGTCCCACCAGGAGTGATTCCCGAATGGAAAGCCAGGAGTAAGTCTGAATCTAGCTGGTACCCCTTTCCCCTAAAGCTATCCCTTTTGGAGTTAATAACTGCTCTTAAAATAGTAGAGAAATTCTGAAAGCAAGAACTGCCAAAAATTGCTCTTTAACATCTTTCTATCTATTCTTGATATCTGACTTTAGTTCTGTGGCCAAATTGCCTAGGAGCGCCAGACCTGTCTTTTTTGTGATTCTAACTTGAAAATAGTCCATATTAAACTACACATTCACTTGGGGAAGACTAGCTGAGCTTTCAGGGGTCTGGCTCAAATGATAGCTGTGCAGCACTTGTCATCACTTTAGACTCTCTGATCCCTATTTAGCACACTCATCACACCATCTAACAATAGTTGTATGTGCCTCACTGCTAAATTATGAGCCCTTCAGTACCAAGGAACTCCCCCCACCAGCACCAGCACCAGCACCAGCACCAGCACCAGCACCACCACCACCACCACCACCACCACCACTGTTTTTGGAGGGAGCAGGGGACTTCCAAAGCAGTTCTCAAGGGCACTGAGGATACTCTGGGCAGTCCTGTCTAGCTGTTCAGGACAGACAATTCAAGGTGGAGCCTGTCAGTGTTTTACCTGGCCTGGTGGTTCTTAGGGCCACCGTGACCACTCTGGCACAAGTCGGCCTCTGCAGCCACATCTGGTACAGAGCTCAAGGAGCCAGGAGATGCGAGGATTTAACCCTCAACCTAGTGCGTGCAAAGTATCTCCCATCCTTTACCATCGTATTCTTGGTATTTTCATAAAAGAAATGCAATGTGTGTGTGTGTGTGTGTGTGTGTGTGTGTGTATAGTGACTCTAAAGAGTATGATGATGTACCTATTAGGTTCTATATTAAGGGACAGGTTTGTTATTAAAATAGGAATTTGAATAGGTCTTTTGAGATGATATATATTAAATTCATTATAATGAAGCACAACTTATAAATATGGTATTGTTAATTCATGGAAGTTTTCCAGTGTAAAAATATGGTACTACCTATTTTTTCTATAATTGGCATATTTTTGGTGTCATTTCAATGTGTTTCACAGATTTTGGCAAATGAAATAGAAACATTTTATTCCTTTAAGGTATTTTCTAATGGGTGCAGGCATATAACTCAGTGTTAGAGCACAGGCTTGCGTGCATGGATCTAGATTTGGATATCTGGAAAATCTGTCTCTCTCTCTCTCTTTCTCTCATTCATAACTATGAAAATAATTTGTATTTATTCTGTTCACGTGTCGTTTGTTTTAGGGAAGGTTTCTTTGCCTCCCTGGAGTTTATCTTCAGCATATAGATAATGTCACAGGAATATTTGCAAATATTTTTTTACCTAACATTTTATATTATCTAAAACAATAGCTTCCACAGTGAACTGTGACACCTCTCTCCTACCCCCCAGAAACATTCAGTAACAATCCGTTGTGGGAAGAATATGTTTAAGAACTGGAGAGAGAGTACAGCAGAAAAGATACTTGCTTTCCAGACGACTGACCTGGGCTCAATCCTTGGCATCCCATATGGTCGCCAAGCCCCTGCCAAGAGTGATCCCTGAGCATAGGCCAAGAATAAGCCTTGTGCACTGCTTGGTGTGGCCAAAAAAATAAAACCTGGAGAAATACAGGAGTTAAGGCATATGCTTTGCATGTTTGAGCCTCGTCATCACATAGTCCCACGCTGGCCAGATGCATCACTGGAGGCCCCCGAGCACTACCGTGTGTGGCCTGGGTAACCCTGGCACAGGGCGTGAGTAGCTATATCCTTGCCATTATCGCCAGCCCAATTTGCTGAGAATGTCTCTCCCCAGATATTCAAATTTGTTTTAATCTAAAGTTAAGAACTAAATGAGTACTATTCAGTTTACCTTCCTCGGCCTACATATCTGCATGTAAAGAAAGCATATGCTTCCACATATTCGGTGGCTAATCTGTTTCCTCAGACATCTTCTCACATTACATTGGCTAAAACTGTATTTCATGACTAGCATTTGCAACGTAAGTTAGGGCAAATGCTTTTTCTGATTGCTTAGAAGCAGGCATGAACACAACCTTGGTTTTTATACTATTTTGTGTTTGAAAAACACCAGTGCGTCACCTATGAAAACTCTCATATATGTACTTTAAGAACCTGAAACAGAATTTTCTAACCTGTTTTAAAGTTTTAATAGTGAGTTAATTGAGAAGAAATTGTTACTTGAACAGGAACTATTTTCATAATTTGTAGATGAAATTGAAAGGGCATTATTATAACTTAGCAAAATATAGTTTTGTATTTTGTGCACTTTATAACTATACATAGTTATAATATGCCCATTATAACTATACTGTCAAGTTATTATAACCTAGATTTTAAAACAATTATCAAGCCTTTGGTGTAACAGAGGAAAAAAGAACCTTTTAACCATTAATAAGTAAAATAAAATTTTTCAATAGCTTTATCTATAACTTTTTAAGTTTTTCACTTATATTTATATTATGTCATAATACATAAATGTTTTAATTTGAAAATATGTGCCTATGTTTGCCTGTTAATATAACACCACCCCATAATATTATTGGAATGTACATATACTTCTTCCACATACTTTAAAGCTAAGTGTTAAGTGTAGAAAATTATCTTTAAACGAAAAATATTTATTATCTACAGTAAATCTTTTTTTTTTTTTTTTTTTTCTTTTTTGGGTCACACCTGGTGATGCTCAGGGCTTACTCCTGGATCTTTACTCAGGAACTACTCCTGGCGGTGCTCAGGGGACCATATGGGATGCTGGGGATCGAACCCGGGTCAGCCACCTACAAGGCAAACACCCTACCCGCTGTGCTATCACTCCAGCCCCCTACAGTTGATCTCTTAGCTAATCCAAACTACATGGCAGCAATATCATTTTCAGGTTTGTTTTAAAATAATATAATCTAATTATCATGATTCTTTGATGGACCATTTAAAACCTCAAATTTATGTAATTCCTTTGAACCTTTTTTGTCATTAGCTTACATTTTTGTTGTTTTTGTTTTTTAGACCACACTCAGCACACTCAGGGTTTACTCCTAGCTCTGTGCTCTGTTATCAGTCCTGACAGGACTCAGGGAATCATGTGGTGTGCCAGGAATTGAATGAGGTTGGCCACACGCAAGCGAGTTCCCTACCCTCTGTACTCTCTCTCCAGCTTAGTTCATATTATTAGCCAATTGAAATTCATCTGTTAAATGGTTGATATATATGCATACTGCTTTGTAACTTTCCTTATGATTTTTAGTAAAAATTTTAGTCATAAAAAGTAAAGTAGTTATGTATCTTTAATACCTATATGTTAATGGATATGTATTAATTATGTATTAATAGGTAATGATTCCTATGTTTCATTAATACATCTTCCAGCATTAAGCAAGTGTAGTTGAAATTTCCTGTGTACCCATAAAGTATTCAAAATTGAAATTAAGTTAATTCCATACTAACATTTGGGGGTGGGCTTCCCAAGCTGTGTTTAGGAGGCCTGAAGGCTCCATCAGTAATTCCCAGCCTGTAGACCCCCCAAGAAAGCCATGCTACCCGGCTCTGCAGTGCTAGGGATATCTGGGCCACCCTCCCCCACCCCGATGGTGCTGGGACCTCCATGAACACCTCCACAGTTGCTTAGTGGGACTTGAGGCTACACCCAGCAGTATTCTGGGAGTCAGTTTGGTACCATGAACCCAGGACATGCCTCACATGTGGCTTAGCTTTTGTGATATCTCCTGTCCCCACACTTTGAACTTTGAAATGCTATCATGTTTTCAGTATACTACTGTTTGTATGGTGCCTTTCAGGAAAAATATAGTTAGGAACTCAGAAAAACAAACCTTGAATAATCTGGTAATTTAAGTGTTTTCTTTTTCTCCTTATACCGCTACCCCTTGCTGTTGTTGTTGTTATTGTTCCAATCCCTGGGGATTGCATATATTTGTTTGCCAAATACTACGAGAGTCCATACTTTGTTGTTGGTGTTCTGGGGATCACAAATGGCAATGCTGGAGCCGGAGCAATAGCCCAGCAGGTAGGGCGTTTGCCTTGCACTCGGCTGGCCTGCTCCGGCCCGGGTTCAATCCCCGCATCCTGAGCATCGCCAGGAGTAATTCCTGAGTACAAAGCCAGGAATAACCCCTGAGCATCGCCGGGTGTGACCCAAAAAGCAAAAAAAAAAAAAAAAAATAGCAATGCTGTAGGGATCAAGCTTGGCATGTGGAATCAAACCTGGTGCTCAGAATTTAACTCATCACTTTCTGCTGCAAAGTAAATACTGTAATACTAAGCCTCTGAGTTACATCCCTGGGCCTCTCTGCTTTTGCATCTGTACCAAGTGATAGTAAGAATAATGGATGTGTTTGATACCTGGTAAAGTAGTATTCTACCTGTGCTATGGGAAGCTCTGGTCAGTAGCTATAACTTTTTTTCTTGCTATTGATAAGAGATTCCGGACTGGGATGATCACGGAGCCTCAGGTTTATTCCTTGGTACACTTTCCGGTGAGAAGGGAAAAGTGGCTGGATGCTGTCCTACTTCAAATGGCAAACGTTGTCTGTATTCACCCTTTGGAAACTCACCAGCTGTACTTCCATATTGACGATTTTCCACAATCACACCTTCCCATTTATTTTTGGCTCTATCTATTGTGATAAGGATGACAGGAAACAGCTCTTTCTTAAGATAATACATATATTTTCAAAGGCAGATATCCCTAATCATTATACAGAATGATAATAGCAAGAGATTAGCCAGATGATCCTTAAAGACCCCTTCTCGCTGGTAAATCTGTGAAAATGGCCAATTATTATAGGTCATGGTAATTTTTTTCTTATTTTTTATTAAAAATCATAGAAATCTTTGGAGTCGTTCGAGAACTTAAAATATATAAATTGAAAACCACACACATATACACACACAAAAAAAAGACTGCTACTTAATGTTTGCATACCCCAAGATGTAGTTAACGCCCACTCAGGGCGTGCTTAGACTTGGTTGGTAATTACAATTGAGCTGTAAAATATTTTGACAGTTTCCAACTGTTGTGTACTTGTTAGTCATTTGGTGGCAAATGCAATTTGGTGAGTTTTTTGGTGGGGCATGTTTAATTAAGAATCTTCAATTAAGAAGTATGGCACACTAAGCATTAATATAAAGTTTTGCAGCAGTGAGCTACTTTTACTTTTTACCCAAGGCAGATAAAGTTAAAGGTGTTTTGTGGAAAACAATGCTTGTGATACTTTTATGCTTCAACTTTTTCTTTACAAGCTTTTACTTGTGTACTAAAGCATAGCCACCTAGAACTTTGTAGCCTGTACATCGTATATGATTTTCCTAGGTGAATGAACTCAATGGCAGATCGTCAAATCGCTCATGGTAATTACAGGACTAAAGGCGGAACATGGAGTAGGTTTTGTTGTATGTCTTATCCCTCTTTTTATAACAGTAAAGCTCCTAATAATAAGCACATTTGGGCAATATGACAGTTCCTAGAAAGACTGTGTCAGATCTTTGAAATCAAATGAGGTCACTTGTTTGCTTTGAAGAATATATTTGAAGCATTTTTAAATCATTGTTAAGCATATGGCTATTAGGTAAATATTTCTTAAATTACAGAACCAAATTATAATAGAAAAGTTTAAGTCCTCAGTGATTGTATCCAAGAATAAGACCCTTTAAAAAACTCATGGTCAAATCATCTGAAAAACATACTAAAGATTGTAGCTCTCTAGTGCTCATCAGGCTCTTTATTCTGTTTTGTTAAGAATTTTGATAATGAAATCAATAATATATAGAAGAATTTTTAGGAGCAAAATGGGAATCCAGTTTAGTAGTATTTGAATCAATTTTTCTTTGTAAATATTATTAGTGATATGTAAGAATATAATCAAATATAATTAACTTGTATTGTATCAAGTTAGGCTTTATTTTGAAATGTATAATCATCATAAATTATCAATGTTGGGAAATATATTAACCAAACCACCTTTATTTACTTTTATAATGAATAAAATGACTGAAATGGGGTCAGGGAAAGGGTGGAAATAAGTTGCTAATTGCTTGCACAAATTAGAGAACTGAGTAAGGTAATTAATAATACTAAGTAGCATTCATGACTATACAAATTTGTAAAATTCATGAAACTGTGCACATTAAGAAGGTACATTTATTGTTTAAAGGTTATTCACCAGTCTATGCTTTAAAAATCTAAAACGCTTAGACAAAAAGTCAGATAGTGTCCCAGATCTTAAAATCTATGTCATGTAGCTGACTTATTTAGGAGTTATGACCATAACTTAAAAAAATTTGAATAAAGTATTCTTAAGTATGTAACCTTTAAGTATTAACACATAAATTGAATGTATTCTCAGAAATACCAAAAGATATACTTTCCCCTTGGTTAGTATTATTTTTGGTCTCTTTTTATGTTTTAAATAGTCTATTTTATTCTCATTTTATTCTCATTGATATTATATAAGCATTTCTTTTAAAAGACTATTTTGCTATAATAATACTTTGCTTTAATAGAAATTTTGAATGGACACTCCTTTAAATGAAATTCTGAAATTGGATTATATTTTAATATTTTATCAGAAGATATCTATCTCATAGATTATTTCATAGAAGTCAATGTATCCCTTTAACTTCAGTAATTTAATTTATCTACTGATAGCACACATACACTTAATGTATTCAGCAAATATAGCAAACTGAGTTCTTGACACCATACAATGTCATTTTATTTTAGTGGTAATAGTCATTTTTGTTGGGGGGTCCATACTTGATCACTGTGATCAAGGTTAATTTCTGACTCTGTGGTTAGGACTCCTTTGTAGAGGTGCTTGGGGGAACCATATACAGTGTTAGGGAGCAAAAACTGATCAGCTACAAGCAAAACCTGATCAGCAACAAAGCCTTCACCCCTGTTCTTTCTGTCCCTGATACTAAATATTTTAAAAGTATTCTTTCTCCCTCTTTATTTTATCATATGATTTAAATTTATTTAGAAAATATGATTTTAAAATATTAAAAAAATTTATTTGGGGGCCTTACAAGCAGTGCTCAGGACTTACTCCTGGCTCTGTTGTCAGGGATCTCTTTAGGCAGGATTCAGGAAACCATGTGGAATACCAAGGATTGAACCCAGCTTAGCAGTGTGCAAGATAAGCACAGTACTCAGACTAATCCACAGAATGAGGACAGCCTGTGAAAATTAGAAAACCTACAAAAACAGCTATGTTCAAGGATGTGAATGAATAGAAAAACCAGAGGTACTGCAGTTGCTATATTCAAATATTCTGTTTCCAATAAGAAATCAAACTCTGGGTTTGGAGGCGATAGTAGAGCAGGTAAGGTGTTTTGCCTTGCATGCGACCAACCTGTGTTCCCATATGGTCCCTGCAGCCAACCTGGGCATCCCATATGGTCTCCGAGCACTGCCAGGAGTAATTCCTGAGTGCAGAGCCAGGAGAAACCCCCTGAACATTGCTGTGTGTGACCCAAAAAGTAAAAAAAAAAAACCAAGTAAATAAACAAAAATAATAACTTATAAGGTATGTAAAGAATTAGGAAAGTATGGCTGCTCTCAAAGGAAAAGATTAAGCAAAACAATGCCAAGGACACAAAAAATAACTAGTTGGTATGAGGAGAAATTGTAGAGATGTTTCTAGTCCACATACAAATATTTAGATGTTCCTTTTTCTATTTACACTTCTGTTTTAGCCTGAAATTTAGATACTACTAAAATGAGCACATAACAATGCTTCTTTCAAAGACTCCTTGCCTTAATAAGTTGCATCTTCATATGCATATTCTTTTTTAAATTATGAGGGATTTTAAAAATTAATTTAGCCAAGGAGGTAAAAAGATCTATACAAGAAAAATTATGAATCACTGATAAAAGACACAAATAATTAGATATATCATGTTCATTTTCTATGAATCTAAAACAATCTCTGTCTGAGTCTGGAGAAATACTACAACAGGTAAGGCACTTGCCTTGAATGTGGCTGACCCAGGCTTCATGTCCAACACCCATTATGGTACTCTGAGTCCATTGGGTGATCTTTGAGTACAGTGCCAGGAGTAGGCCCTGAACACCACTGGTTATGACCCAAAAACAGGCAAACAAAAGCAATCCCTATCAAAATTTCATTATATTTTGTACATAAAAAGGAAAATACAGTTCTAAAAACATATGAAATCACAAAAAAGTCCAATTGGCCAGAGCAATCTAGAGGAAGAAATACATAGTTTGAGGCATTGTGCTTTTTTAATTTGTAATTATTAGCTATAGTAATCAAAGTGGTATTTTATTATCATAAAAGCATGCATTGACTAATAGAACACAATAGAAAGCCCGGTATGAGCCACAGCATCCGATATTTAACAAGCATGCTGATAATATTCAATGGGGGAAGACCAGCATCTTCAATGGCATGAGGAAAACTATATACCCACACTCACATATGAAATTAAGCTCTTTAAAGTCTCTTTATAAAAATGTTATGTACTTATTTTGGTTTTGTGGACACATGCTGCAGTACTTATCAGCTACTCCTATGCTACTCCTATCCTAATTCTTTGGGGTCACGCCTGTCAGTGCTCAGGGAATCCTGCAACGCTGGGTTTTGTACCCAAGCCTCTTGCATGTAAAGCATGCATATAAACTCGTTATACACAAAAGCAACTCACAAGAGAATGAAGACCTGAACTTAAAACATAAAACCAGGGCCATGAGATGTTTCAAAGGGCTTGAATGTATGCACTATATGCAGGAGCTCCAGGTTCTATAAGTGACACTACGTAATTCCTTCAACACCGCTGGGGAGCAAACCTCCCCCAAAATGTGAAACTGGAGGTAGAAAGATAATACAAGGGTAAGGCCTTGCATGTAGCTGACCCCAATTTAACCAATGGCACCCCATGTGGCCCCTAAGCACCCCCGGTAGAATACAGGAGTAAGCCTTAAAGAAAGCAGAAACCAAAATCACTGAATGAAATCAAAATAAATGTAAAATTGAAACCATAAAATGTTTAGAAGAAATGTGGACGAATGCTCCTTCACAT
Source organism: Cryptotis parvus (assembly GCA_021461705.1). Taxonomy (NCBI): domain Eukaryota; kingdom Metazoa; phylum Chordata; class Mammalia; order Eulipotyphla; family Soricidae; genus Cryptotis; species Cryptotis parvus. The sequence goes on along the minus strand of JAJIBD010001305.1, from coordinate 109,049 downwards.
TATCTTAGAGTGACATTTTGGATAGGACGAAAAAAGGCACAACAAAATTAGAAACTGATAGGATTGCACATAAATGAAACTTACAAGTTTCATATAACTAAGGAAACAATGAAAAATGAAAAGGTGGGGCCGGAGCGATAGTCCAGTGAGTAGGGTGTTGGCCTTGCATGCAGCCAACCCAGGTTTGATTCCCGGAATCCCATATGATCTCCCAAGCACCACCAGGAGTAATTCCTGAGTGCAGAGCTAGGAGTAGCCCCTGAGCATTTCTGGGTGTGACCTATAAAAAGCAAAAGAAAAAAAAAAAGGTGAACTGTGGAATAGGAGAAAATACTTGTAAACCATATACCTTGTAAGGTACCAATTAATATCTAAAATATATTAAAACACACAACTCAAGAGTGGAAAAAAACATTTAACTCAGCTTAAAAATGGGTATCACTACTATCACTTGTCTTCCCGTTGTCCATCTATTTGCTTGAGCGAGCACCAGTAACATCTTCATGCTTCCTGTCACATGCTAGTGTAGCCCAAGAGCATCCATCGCTCCAGGAACATGAAGAGCCTCAAGCCATTCCTTCAGGTCATGGGAATGAGGTCTATAATTGTTACTGTTTTTGGCATATCAAATACAACATGGGTAGCTTGCCAGGCTCTGCCATGTGGGTGGGATACTCTTGTAGTAGCCTCTCATCTCGTGCATTTATTGATGAATCACACAGCCATGCAAGACAGGGAAAGATCAGCTTTTCTGCTGGGTGGGGCTCTGACGAGCTGTGGAGTCTGGCTGTTGAAAATGGTGGTCCTGGGGCCGGGGTGATAGCCCGGGTGGCGTTGCCTTGCGCGGCCGCCCTGCTGGCCGGGTTCGCTCCGGCTCCCATATGGTCCCCGGCACCCCGGGTATTCCTGGTGGAGGCAGGAGTACCCCGGCTGGCGGTGTGCCCCAAAAAAAAAAAGAAAATGGTGGTCCTCATGGTGTGGGGGTTCTTCTGGCTTCTTACCAGGCTCTGCTGGGATGGTGGGCCAGGGCTAGAACCCACCTTCCCTCCTGGGCGCCTCATGATCAGCTGAGCACAGGGAGTACCAATAGCAGCTCTGCCCCGTGTATCTGATTCTCTGGATTAGGCATACCTGGGCTTGAAATAGACTGCTGTAGGGTGGTACTCTGACAACAGGGCTTGTAATCAGCTTTTCTACTGGGTGAAGCTCTGGCTTACTGTGGAGTCTGGATGTTGAAAATGGCGGCCCTCATGGTGTGGGGGTTCCTCTGGCTTTTTGAGAGGAGGTTCAGAGGATCAGAATTACCAGAGAAAATATACAGATTACCAACAAATATATGAGAAAGTAATCAACACCATGAATTGTCGGGCGCTCCGCGGGTCCCCGACAGTGCCGGAAGCGAGTTTCCCTTCTACCTCTGAAGCGGCGGGAATGGATGAACACTCAGGAATCCGATACAGTTTTAAAGGCTTTACTTATCACAGGTTCAGGCTACAATCAGCAAAGGAAAACCCGAGCTTAGGATTCCAGGCTGAACCCCAGCCCGGACCAAGTGGCCCCACTAAAACTTCCAGGAATAACGCTCCAAGGCTTCTCCACGGGAAGAAGCCCGGAGCGGGAACCGCTAGTTTTGCCTCCCCCGCAACTCAGACCTTCCTCCCATTGTTATGGAAAGCAGGGAGGGTCAATGCCCTGGTATCCTCCTGCATCTCACCTAGGGCCTTTACTGTGCTAATGTTTTGAGCCGGGAATGCCTTGAAATGTAGAAGGGGTTTCTGAGATGGCATGTCACTGTACCAAAGATCAACACCAATCCAGTTAAATATTTCTCCAAGCCTTCAAAGTTTACTCGAGTTTTATATTTTATCAGGGAGCCAGTTGTTTGTTTGGAGCAAACAGCATTTCGTTATTAGGTGTTGGCAGGCTAATATGCTGGTAGCTAGCGTGGGGAATATTTATACCCTGTAGCGGATAACTGCATTAGACTACCCCCTTTCTGGTGTTGGGAGGCAATCCAGAGCGGCAGCGGCCCTAGGGTCGCAACAGTTCATCTGGAAATGCAGGCGAAAGATCACACATGTTAGTGAACATATAGAAAGATGGGCCTCTTGTGCTATTGGTATAAAAACATTTGCCTTTATGGAAGACTCTTTAACAGTTCCTCAAGAATTTATATTTGATCCAGCATGCAGGATCCCAAAGATATATTTATACTCCCATACTCATAGCATTGTTATTCCCATTGCTAAAATGTAAACGTAGAGGCTGGAGAGAAAGTACAATAGGTAGGGCATTTTCCTTTTGTGTGGTTTACCCAGGTCTGATTCCTGATGCCCAGTATTGTCCCCCAAACTCTGCCAGTAGTGATCCCTGAGTGCAGAGCCAGGGATAAGCACTGGACATCAGTGATGATGACCCAGAAAACCAAATTAAAAAATCTTTTTAATGGTGCCAGAAAAAATAGTACAGCAAGTAGGGTGCTTGCCTTGCATGTGGCTAACCCAAATTTGATTCCCTGTTATCCCATATTGACCCCCCAATCCCCACTCGGAGTGATTTCTAGTAGAGCTAGGGTACTCCTGAGCCAGGAGTAGCACTGTGGGGGTGTAGCCCCCAAACAAAACAACCCCCAATGTAAAAGTAGCCCATAGCTCTACCAACAGATGAATGAATAAACAGAGGTTACAGTATGATATTACCAGCGGTGATGGAGGGGTCCAGGGAAGGTGATCTTTCCATGATCCCCACTAAGTTAGTGTAGATAGTACCAAAGCGTATATATCTAATCATATATATTATGATTTTAATGCTGCATACGTATGATGAAGTTTGATTATAAATTAGGCACTTTAAGAGATCTTCAGCAACAAATAGAATTAAAATTAAAGTAGTTACATTAGAGTTATGTGAGTGTGGTCTTTCACACAATATACATCTCTTTTTTTTTTTTTTTTTTCTTGGTTCTCCCCAGTGATGCCCAGGGGTTACTCATGGCTCTGCACTTAAGGAATTACTCCTGGCAGTGCTCAGGGGATTATATGGGATGCTGGGGATCAAACCCAGGTCAGCCAGCGTGCAAGACAAAGGTCTTTCCTGCTGTTCTCTTCCTCTGTGCATCTTTTTTAACCATGGTTGATTACCGGTCATTGAAACTGTGGAATACAAAACTGTAGTTATGGGAATGTTACTGTATAAGGGAAGGGATTTTTGACACATGCTATACAACATGGATGAACCTTGAAGACATTCACTTGTGTCACTTCACTTGTCTTCCTGTTGTTCATAGATTTGCTTGAGCAGGCATCAATAACATCTCCAAATGTCCTGTGGCAAGCAAGTGCAGCCCAAGGGCATCTGCTCACTCCAGGAACACGAAGAGCCTCAAACCATTCCTTCAGGTCATGGGAATGAGGTCTATGATTGTTACTGGTTTTTGGCATATCAAATACAACACAGGTAGCTTGCCAGGCTCGGCCATATAGGTGGTACACTTTGAAGACATTATGCTAAATGAAATTAGTCACTTAAAGAAACACAAATGTGTTATGGTTCCATTTACATAAGTAACATAAAGTAGTCAGAATCATAAAAACAGGAAGTTGAAAGGGAATCATAAAAACAAAGTTAATTTTTTGGTGATTTTTTTTTTGCCAAAATAATGGCAATTTCTTTTGGATGGGACTTTCGGGAAATAAATTACTGTTCAGTGGCCATAAAGTTTTAGCTGTGCAAAGTTAAAAATATTTCAGAGATGAATGGTGATGATGATTACACAAATATGCCTACTATTCTGAATAAACTATAAAGATCGGAATCAGAATTTTTTGCAGGCTTTGAATTTGCTGTCTTAGCTGATGTCAGTTTTCTTTTAGCCTTTTTAAAGGACCCTTTGCTCCATATCCTTCCCAAGACTTGGCATTTTTAATTTATTTACATTCTTATTGTATTTTTGATTAAAAGGCTTAACTAGTCTTTGGGAGCTCATGTAGTTATGCAGTTCTCCAAATTAATGTGATGAAATTTTCATCATTTTACTGGATGCTGGATTTCCATTGTAAGGCATACGTTCAGTTTATTCCTGCTATATTGATTGCCTCTCTTGTTTTTAATTCCCTGCTCCCCTCCCCTTTCCTTCATTGTCATTATCGGTGCTGTATTACTGCTTACACGCACTCCTGATATGCTCAACATTTAACTGTGATACACATCAGATTTCAATGCTTGCACAACTCAGCTGAAGTGCTCACTGAGGTTTGCACTCTTGTGGTGCTAGCACATGTTCTCACCAGGATTACACTGTTAGCTGGAGCATACAAGTTAAACAGGAATACTCCTGGCAATTCTCAAAGGACCATATGGGACACTGGAGGTCAAAACTGGGTTGGTTGCATGCAAGGCAAATGCCCAACCTGCTGCACTATTGCTCTCACCCCAATTGGGTATACTTCTTCATCACTTTATGTCCTTATTTTCTCACAATAAAGCTTGATAGTTTTTATAGCAATCAATCATGCACTTTACTTACAGAAATATTCCTTATGCTTTTAATTTTTATTATGTCACCATGAGATTCACGATTTCAAGGATGTTCACAATTGGATCTCTGTCATACAGTATTCCAGCACTCAGTCCTCCACCGTTCCCCACTCCCACCACTAATGTCCCAACGCTCCCCTCCCACCCAACCCTAGCCTGCCCCTATAGCAGGCACCTTTTCCCTTCTATCTCTGTCTCTGTCTCTGTATTTCTCTTTCTTCTCTTACATTTTGTGACTTGCTTTACGGCTTATGATGCAAGTATCTATGTGTATATTCAGTAGCTAGTTCTAGCATAACATTATAATTCCTCATTCCCCATCAAACTCCCGGTTTTGTTACAACTACAATTATCTTTATGGTGTACAGATGCGAAAGATCCTGGGAAGGACCTGGTCCTAGCCTATGTTGTTATCTAAGCCTCTTGCACAGCCGCACACCATCACAACTGTGCGACTGGTCTGTCTCTTGGCCGGTGCATCTGATTGTGGAGGCTGTGAGCCCGTAGCCACGCCCACCATCATGGAGAGGTAGCATCCCAAATCCCTGCTCCAATTCCGGCCAACGAGCTTACCCCCTACCTGACTGCTTTTCTACTAGGAGCTACATTGGGCTCGGCCAGGGAGCGAGCCAATTCCTCAGAGACTCCATAGGCTGCTCCTCATGGGCAGGGGAGTGCAGCTGTGCATCTGGTCTGTCCCTTGTCCAGTTTATCTCTATTGTTACTGTTTTTGGCATATCAAATACACCACGGGTAGCTTGCCAGGCTCTGCCGTAGCTCTGGATTTATCCCAGGGAGCCCAGTCTTTGCCTATGTCAGACCATACACCATCCAGGGGCCAGCGGGGCAGAGCCTTGGGGGTGTAGACAAGCCTATCTCCTTTCTGCCACCTGCCAACACAGTTGGGCACCGCAGGCCAGATTTATTCCTAAGTATTTGATTTCTTTATGCCACAAGTGGCCTTAAATTTTTTAATTTCTAACTTTTGTTGGTGTATAGTAGTTGTGTTAGTTTTGTACATTGTTTTTTGTGTCCAACAAAAAACAACTCTTGGAAAGTTGTTGACAACTTTCAAGATTACTTAAACTCTTTAAGTTGTCATTAAGCAAATTTCCTGTAGGTTCCTTTCTATTTTCTATAGATTATTTGTTATTTGTCAATAATATCAATTTCTTTTGCAAATTATTATTGCTTATTTTTTTTTCTTTAATATGTTGGTAGTGTCCTCAAAATAAAAGTAGAAGTACATTCCCAGTATTAAAAAGAAATTTTTACATAGCAATTTTGGTATTTGCTGTTTGATATTTTCTTACAAGTTAAGGAAGTTTCTATTACTGCTTTGCTAATATTATTTTATAGACTATAAATAGCCATTAAATTTTATTATTTGCTTTTCTTGTCACTTTAGATGATGTTATTTGTATATTTCTCCCATTACCTATTAATTTGTCTGTTTTTTTTTTAATTCACTTTGGTTTGGGAGCCATATCTGGCATGCTCAGGGCTTACTCCTGGCTCTGCACTTAGGGATCACTCCTGGAGACTTGAGAGGGACCATGTAAGAGTTCCAGGGATTGAATCTGGGTCAGTCATATGCAAGGCAAGCACCCTACACAATACAGTACTATTGCTACTGCCCTGTTGGCAGTTTATTTTAGTAGATCTTCTATTAAGTCAAATATGGATTCATTTTATTCAGTTGAAGAATTGCTATGCTCATTGTTAATAGTTTCATTGACCTGTGCCTCTCTATTCATGACAATTTTCTTTATAGTGCCTATTCCTGTTAGGGTTTTGCTGTCAAGATTTTGTAGGATCATTAAATGAGAATTGGAATAAACCCATTTTTTTTGTTTTCTGGTTGAATCAGTATAATCTTGGCATGATTTCTCCCTTAAGTATTAGGTAAAATTTACCAATTAAGTGATTGGAGTTTTATGTATAGGAAATCTTTAGTTACAAACTCATTTTAATAGCTATAGAAGTACCCTTGTTGTCTGTTTCTTCTAGGTATACTATTTTTTTTTTTTTTGGTCACACCCGGCGACACTCAGGGGTTGCTCCTGGCTCTGCACTCAGGAATTACTCCTGGCGGTGCTCAGGGGACCATATGGGATGCCGGGGATCGAACCCGGCCGGCATAGGCCGGCCGCATGCAAGGCAAACGCCCTACTCGCTGGGCTATCGCTCCGGCCCCTAGGTATACTATTTAAACATTTGCTTCTTTTGTAGGTTTAATTGATTTTTACTTTAAAGACAAGTCTTAGGACCTAATAATAGTTCAACGGGCTGAACAGATACTGTATATGTGGGAGGTACAGATTTGATGCCGAGCACCGTATGGCCCCCCAAGCACTGACAGTAGTGACTTCCACGCACCAAGCCAGTAGTCCCTGAATACCTCCAGAGTGTGACCCCCATAAAACAGAAAGCAAGAAAGAAATGAACAAACTTATGGCATTGCTGGACCTTTTTTTCCTTGTGTTTATTTTGTATTTCAGTTTAATGCTCTTATTTCTGTAAGAAAATTTATGAGTTAAATTTATCCTGCTATTTGTAAGTCTTTGAATTTATGGATATATAGCTCTGCTTTTCACACTTACGCTTCATTATTATAATAGCATTGTGAGACAGAGATAGTACAGGGTTAAGGTGCTTCCCTGCATGTGATTGACCCACAATTCATACCTGGCACCATATATGGATCCCTGCATGCACTGCCAGGAGTGACCCTTGAGCAGAGAGCAGGGAGTAGCCCTTGAGCATTGCCAGGAGTGGTTTTTAAAAGGCAGGGGACATTACTGAAAACTTTGTTGGTTGATTTTTCCTGCCTCTCCAGATTCTGATTTGGAGCAGTTTAATTTGTCTTGAAAACTAATCAGAAAATCAAAAATTTTGATTAGCTTTTTAAAAATTGTGTTCATATATTGTGTTCATAAATTGTGTTCACTTGATCAAGTGATCAAGTTCATATATAGCCCTACTTTAAACAGAAATTACTCACAATATTATTTTAATTTTGCGTTTTCCTTGATTTTCTAGTAGTAAAATAACAAAGCCTAATTTACAATTTTACTATGAGAACAAAATGAAGATATTTAAATGAAACTCTTTCAAAAAGAAAAATAACCAGTAGAGATAGATGTTCTTATTCTCATCACTGCTATTGTTTTGAACTCAAAATATTGAAAAATGTACCCAAAAGTTCCTTCAACTATTTGCAGTAATTTATAAGTAATTTAGAAACACTTCCAGAATCAATAGGGAGACTAAAATCTTCATAATTTTAATGATGATAGGATATCAAGTCCATGCTTTTGAATGTTTTTATTTTATTACTTCTAGTTCTAGCGTTATCCAGTAGTCTGAAATTCAACAGAATGGACTGTTGGATCAAATGAATGGAGTATTCGCAGTTTAAATTGTTTCGATCAGCTGCCTGTTTGTTTTGGTTCAGTTTGGTTTGCAGTTTGGGGGCCACTCATGGCGGTACTTAGGGCTTTCTCTTAATTCTATGCCTAGAGATTTCTTCTGGTGGGGCTTTTTATGCAGGTGATGACAACTGAATTTATTTAGATATTCCAGGTAAAACTGATGCCCTACATTGCATCATCAAAGTTGAATATAGGAGATCTAGGAACTAAATAGAAATTCATAGTGATTTTAGAAAATGGTGAGTCATCTAGGCTCAATAAAAGATATAGGATTTAATGCCCAAAAGTATTTTATTAGATATTTTATATCTCCTTTGTGGATCTTAGAGACTTTGTTCTGTGTTTTAAGAAGATTGTTGCTAGGCAGTGGGTTCAGTAAGGGAGAATTTGAGGAAGGAAAATGTGGAGAAAGATTTTTGCAATAACAGGCAAAAGAAGATAAATTACAAAAATATTGAAACAATATGATCAAAACTGCCCTTGAATTAACTAGCAGGGCCTGATAGGTGAAAAAAGAGTTCAGAGATGATTCTAAGATTAAGATTGTACAACTGGGACAATAGGAATATCATTTACAAACATAATGAAAATAGTCAGTTGTAAAGAAGGATTATAATTATGGTTCTGAACATATTGAGTTTGAATTTTATATGGCAGGAAGGACAGCCAGCTGGAAATGTCAACTTGAGATAGCTTGAACTATAAATGTATATTTGGGAATCTTCTGGATGGAAGTGATAGTTGGAATCCTGGGAGTGAATCAGCTCTAAGTGTGGAAAGAAAAAACGATTTAGAGCAATACCTAGAAGAATATCTTCTTTTGTGGGTGGGAAAAGGGGTGGCAGCAAAGGAGAAGCAGCTGTAGTCAGATGCAACAGGGGAAAAAAGGAATTGAAAATTTCTTCAGCTACAAAAATTTTGAAATTTTGTACTGTTATTTAATGACGTTTTCATAGAACTATGCTTTTGTCATTGTTAACAAGAAAAGTGGAATATTCTGTGTTAAAGGAAACAATGCATTAAAATTATCTGAATTAGAACATGGAACTCTTAAGAAATATAGCGGCCACAAGTTCTATTTCCTCTTTACTGTCACCACTTTAGTTGGCTCCATAATTCTGATTATTGGCATCTATTTAAGTTCTTAGCTATACTTAGAATGGTGCAGTTTTTGTCTGCATAGTGCCTTGATTGAGAGAGGAACTGGGAGGATCACGTAATTAAAAAGAAACTTTGGCCATCCTGGTCATAATGTTGTAATTATAATAGCTTTTAGAAAATATCTTGTCGGACCAGAAAGATAGCAGGGCAGGTAAGGTGCTTCTCTTGCTTGCGGCTGACCCATCCTTGATTGCTGGCATCCCAAGTGATCCCCTAAGTGCACCAGCAGTGCTTCCTGAGTGCAGAGCCAGGAGTAAACCCTGAGCAACGTGGGTGTAGCCCAAAAGCTTGGATGGATGGATGGATGGATGGATGGATGGATGGATGGATGGATGGATGGATGGGTGGGTGGGTGGGTGGGTGGGTGGGTGGGTGGGTGGATGGATGGATGGATGGATGGATGGGTGGGTGGGTGGGTGGGTGGGTGGGTGAGGAGTGAGTGAGTGAGTGAATAAAAGTATCTTCCCTAGGTATATAAAAAATCTGTGCTTTGCTTTCCCAGTTGGCTAGAGTTTCATGCGTCTCGTCTGAAAAAATACAAAATGATTTTAAAAGACTTATTCCAGCCCTTGAACACTTGAGTTTTTCCTTAATAGCCAAAATTTGAAATTTTTTGTTCTTTGGAATAGAGTAATTACAAAGTCATAATTTTTTCACCAAACATATAAAATAGATATATTATCAAGAATTACAAGAACTCCATTTTTGCACAAGGAAATAGCAGTAGGAATACTATCGAGATTTTCTTTCCATTAAGGCTTTGTTTCCAAAAAAGAAGAAAAAGTCAGTGTTATAAAGACTTCAAAGCCATAGAATTTTCCAGAATAGGAAATTTCCTAAAAAATAGGAACCTGAGGATTGATAATACATTGGTAGTAATTATGCAGTTAACATTCACTGAATACCTGCTATGTATTCAGAGCTATTGTACACATTTGGTATCACTTGATCACTTGACATCTTGTTATTCATCGATATGCTCGAGAGGGTGCCAGTAACATTTCCATTTGTTCCTGTCACGTGCCAGTGTAGCCCAATGGTATCAGCTTTTTCCAGGAATACGAAGAACCTCAAACCATTCGTTTAGGGTCTTGACGAAGAAGTCTGAACATCTTGTAGGTGGGCGGCCACGTGATCTTTTGACATCCCGTGGGATCCAGTCGGTAATGGCTCTAGTCCAGTGGTCATCTCCAAATCGCATTACATGTCCAACCCATCTGATTTTCGATGCCTTGGCAAACGAGACAACGTCCCTGACTCTGAAAAAGCAACGGAGGTCGGAACTCTGGATTCCTTCTCTCACTTGAGTGAGGCATGATATTCCAAGCATAGCTTTTTCCATTCCTCTTTGGGAGACCTGGAACAGCGTTCTCATCCTGCTTTCATAGGGCTCGGGTCTCTGAGGCATATGTTAATGCAGGGAGAACAGTGGAGTTGAAGAGTTGTGCCCGGAGCCGGAGGTTCTTTGTCCCTTTGACTATTTCTTTGATGCTCTTGAAGGTATTCCATGCCTCTCTCTTCCTCCTGCACAGCTCAGGTTTTAGGTCATTCATCATGTTGACTTCTCGACCTAGTTACACATAACTGCTGCATTCAGAGATGTTTGTTCCATTGACAGTGAATGGAGCATCTGGAACTAATTTGTTTTTCATAAACATTGTTTTGTTGAGATTCAGCTGTATACCTACCTTTCCACATTCACAGTCGAAGTCAGCCAGCATTTGTGCCACTTGGCTAATGTTTTGTGTTATTAGAACAATGTCATCAGCAATGCGGTGTTGGTGTAGTTGCCAACCATCTACCTTCACTCCCATTCCTTCTCATTCTAAATTGTCGCATGACATTCTCGAGGGTGGCACTGAAGAGTTTCGGTGAAATGGCATCACCCTGGCGGAACCCCTCTTTTGACATCAATGATCACTTCCTTGTAGAATGGTGAGATCCTGGTGGTAAATCTGTAATACAGCTCACAAAGGATCTTGATGTATTGAGTTTGAATGCCCTGTTTGGCTAGGGCTGTGATGAACACTTCAGTCTCAACAGAAGCAACAAAATAAAAGGATCAACGTAATCAAAGGCTTCTGATTTTCAACTGTATCAAAGGCACATTTGGTATAAATTAATAAAGCACAGTAAAATCTACCATCATAGCCATTTTACTAAGTGAAGACAGGTGGGGTTTAAGCAGTAAACATATTTATATGTTTATAAATATAGTAAAATTTATAAACTTTCAAAGTTTATAAACATAAATTTTTAAAACTATTATAAAATAGTAATATCCAAAAGCATATAGTTATACATAAATTTTAAGTGGATACATACTATGGGAAAAATAAAATGAGATTAAGGGGAGTGGGTTGTGTGAGGCTGTGATTGGGCACGATGATGGGCTGCACTATTAAGTTGAGTGGTCAGAATAAACCTCCTAGAGATGGTTACAGTGCAGGTATCTGTAACTATTTCCAGGCAGATTGAACAGTCTGTGAGAAGGTTTTAAATTGGGATCATGTCAGGGGCATCAGAGAAATAGCATAAAAAGTTATTATGATTAGGGGGATCAGGGGAATGCTAATGACAATAACTAGCTGGTTATATATTATGGTATATTATACCTACACAACCCTGTGACATAGGCACCATTATAATCTCCATTTTATAGATGAGGAAATAGAGAGAGATCAAGCAGCCTCCAATTCTGCTACAAAATTAAGATCCATCTGCACCAAAGGCAAACAATTTTATCTAGTCATATCACGGAATTTGGGAGTGATTTAACTACTTATTGCTTTATGATCCTCTGTGAAATATTGGATGAAAGGTCAGCACTTCTGAAGTGGGTGATTCACTAAATAATGGTTCTAATTCAATTTCATTTTTTCTCTGCAACCAACATGGCCATTTATAGGGCATGTAATTTCATCAAAGTTTTTTCAATTATATATAAATTCTTTTTTCTTGGCAGTACAGTTAGCATCCCTATAGGGTGTTTTAATACACAACTTTAATTTTAATTGGGTAAAATGAAAACTAGTTTAATTTTTACAGCCTTTTCATATTAAGCCTTGGAAGCAGAATATACTTAATAATCAAAATTGCATGGTATACATTTCTGAATTTTTAAATACAGAAAGCGTTTCATGATGTAACGTGGTGAAAAGGATCAACGTAATTTGCATATCATGTGCATTGCATTGACTAGGGTGAATAAATACAGTGCTAACTTGTAGATTATCTGGCTAATAGACATACAACCCATCCTTGGAATGAATCAATGCCTTGATGTGTAATTTGTTCTAGATAACATTTTAATAAAGAAATTTTTTTAGGAACTGGAGAGATAGCACAGGGTTAAGAAACTTGCCTTGTGCGCAGCCAAGCTCACTTCTGTTCCTAGAACCTTATATGGTCCCTTGAGCACTAAGAGTAAGCCCAAAGAACCAGTGGGTATGACCCAAAAATATGGGGGGGAGAGGAAGGATGGAGAGAAAGGAGAGAAAAATAATCCTTTAAATATAGGAAGCATAAGAAAAAGTGTTTGTTCTCAACTTAATGAGCCCGTCTCATCCTTAGATCACTGTATTGTACTTACTAAGTCACAAGAAGGGTTGGAAAAATCACCATTAGGTGAAGAGATACTTAATAGTTCAGTTTTAAGAAAGGTTAGATAGTTAAAAGATATTTATTCCAGGGCAAATAGGTTATTGTATTGGAAATACCCTTTTTCCTACATCTTAAATAGAATTATCAATTTTTTGATTTGTGTATCTCATGAGTTTTTCAACGTTAACCTTGTATAGGTGATAATTTAAAGAATACTTTATTAAATTCATGTATTTTACATAATAAGTTACTCTAACATTTAATTTAAAAAGTAATAAATTATTTGTGTGTCCTGATAGTCTTACCACAGGAGCAGTGAATGCATGAGTCTTAATTCTGTGAATGTAATGATTTTAATTGCTTGGTACTAACATGCTTTTGTCAAGTGGGGGCATCATTGGTCTTTCTTAGTAACCTAAGTATGTTAAATAAAAGGTATGATTGAATGTAATTGTCATTATGCTATCTAAAATGCGTGTATGAGTACTATTTAAACAATTCACTGATTTTGAATTCTCCACTACTAACAATTTACACTGCCATAAGACTTCAAAGTACTTTCTTTTCAGTTATCATAATCTGGTCAAAAAGAACTGTATTTGTACATGATTGCATTTTAAGAAATTTTTTCAGGGTGTGAGAGTTACAGTTATTTAGCCTTAAGTATTAAATACTTTCAATGTCTCCATCAGTATAACTCTTCACCTACTTTTATGTATAAGTTGAAAATCTTGCATATCTACAACCTTGTCAGGCAAATGCCATAGGCTAAAACTGAAGATAATAGCTTTAAGATTCATGTCTCTTTCTTGGAGGTAAGAGTTGTCTTGAATTGACAGTCTTGAAGGACATAAACTGACATCAAAGGATTCAAATGATCTAGTTAGGTCAATTAATGTTAATTTTCATCTTCCATTAAATTGTTTTAATGTTTTCCTCTTTTGCTTTTTTCTAGCCAAGTCCCATACCAAGTCCTGTTTTGGGGCGAAAGCCAAATGCTAGTCAGTCATTGCTTGTATGGTGCAAAGAAGTTACAAAAAACTACCGGGAGTGAAAATCACTAATTTTACTACATCATGGAGGAATGGTTTATCTTTTTGTGCAATCTTACACCACTTTAGACCAGATTTGATGTAAGTAGAAACATTTTACATTCCCTATGAGTGTTTCATAAATGATACTTATTTTTGGAGGGCTTGACTCCTTGGCAGTCATGCGTAGGGGGGACTAGCTGTACAGGCCTGGCAGTTTATTCTCGGGCCTGGGATGTGGGCCCTGTGCTGCAGGGAATTGTGAGGGCCATGGGCCATGCCAGTGGTCTTCAAGGTACATCAGGGCTCACCTGGAAGTTTGGGGATTTATGAGGGGGTAATGAGGGAGGAGAAGCATCGTATACCAAGGGTCAAACTCCAGACCTGGTTTTGCCTGGCATGTATTCCAGCCCTTTAAGTTGTCTCCCTGGGCCCTAAGTAATAATACTAGTAATTTTTTAACACATATGCTAAAGTATTTGGACTTTACGTCTCTTTTTTCTCCCTACACTTTTTGTTTTGAGAGGAAAAATGCATTCCATAAAAAATTAATTACTGCTTCTGATAATTAAAAAACAATCTTTAAAAAATGTCTTTCCCTCATCAATGAATTGAATTGAAATTATTATGAAAAATTGGGTTAGTGTTAAAAGATAAATAAGTCTGTAGCTCTTTTTTGTTTTGTTTTATTCTGTGGTATCAGGGATCAAGTCCAGAGACACACTCATACACATGGGTTTTACCCTTGAGCCACATCCTCTGCCCACAACAGGGATAACCATATGATTGATTATCGAGGCTGGTCCCTGGTCCCCAACCTTAAAACCTCTTTTTAGATGGCCACCTCTGTCAGGAAAACAAGTAATGAATGCTTTTTTTCTTTTAATTTATTCATTTCCTTAATTTTCACACTTACTTTTGTTGATCAAATTGTAGTGAAGTTGCTCTTGAGTATTAATGAATGTAAAATTTTAAGATTCTTTTTTTAAAAAGAATAGCTATTTTATCAAATATCCTTTGTACCTACTATGTCATTTTCTCCCTCAGTGACTACAAGTCTCTGAATCCTCAAGATATTAAAGAGAACAACAAAAGGTAAGAATTGCCAAGGGGGAATGTACACCGGTCCAATTCCAGTGTTGGCATTTCTGAAAGCTTTTTATTAATTTGGGGAAAGTGAGGTTATTCTGTGATGACTGCAGCTCACAGAAGGTATTCTCTGCTCTCTGCACTTCAAATAGGATGCACGGTTTACTCTCCTTGTCGGGACCTTAAATACTATTTATTTACCTATCACAGAGCCAGATCACAGGGCCAGGCTGGCATCAGATTACAATATCTATAGTTGACTGCTAAATTTCTCTTAAGTCATGGTGCTTTTATTCAAGATTTGGCTTTAAAAATCCTGATTAATTTGTTTTATTATTATTCAAATAATAAAGTTGTGCCATAATTAGGAAAATCTTTTAGGAATGCATGAGGGAATATACCTAATGGCTGTACATGAAAGAATGCACAAGGTTCCTGGAGTAAAAGGTGAACATTAGTTCTTTTTTTATTTCTGAAAACCTCGATGAATTTTTTTTTTCTTTCAAATAACATATTCTAAGGTCAGAAATACTCTACTATATGTAGGCAGTATCGATCCTTTCAACTGTCAAGATATTTGTTTAAGACTGAGTTGTTGAAGCCCCTTAAGAAAACTGACTATGGCTATGGGCGAATTTAACTACACACTCCTATGTGCAACACAATATTATACTTTTTTAAATGTGAAACTCAGCTTGGAAAGGAAGCTTGAAAAGCACCTAAGTCAATATAGATGTAAATACTCAGGTTTGTTTTGTTTTTTACTGAATGAATACTTCATCCTAAAAGTTAATGTAACATATTGGCATAGAGCTAAGTTATTAACCCGAAATCTATGACAAGAATTCAAAAGATTCTAGAACATTGCCAGGGAAAATATGTAATTTAATTTCATAATTCTTCAACTAAAATTGGACAGTTTTTAAGTTGTGAATGAATGGTGAATTTAGGTGCTTTCACCAGCACATACGTTGAAATTTAAACAATACAGAAATTAGCATGGTATCTGAACAAGGGTAGCATGCAACTTCATAAAGTGTTCCATATTTTAAAAGAATAGTAATCGTGAATATTGACAACAAATCACAGTAATACTAGCCATGGCTAAAACTTTATCGCCTTTACAGACTCCAATATCATGGTATAGTTTTAAGTATTTTAACTCATCACTTCCTCAGATTACATTAGGTTGATTAATTAAAGCACATTTGTTGCTCTTTCCCAAAATCAGTTTTACTATTTTTTTGTTTCATTTTTTAGTATATTGGTTTCTTTTATAATCTTGTATATTTTATTTTTTAATCTTTTATATTTTATATGTATAAAACATTGTAAGAAGGGTTTCTTTGACAGAAGCCTTCATGGAACAAAATAATGAGTCCTATCTGACTTAGACCAGTCGTTTTCAAGCTTTTCATATCTGCAGACTTGTACCTACCTGAGCACTGGCGAGTGAAAGCCACTGATCTCAGGTTTTAAATCTACTTTAAATTACATCATTAAAAATCTTTCATGATTTTTTGTTTAATTTTTTTTATTAGGGTATCATAGCTTATAATACTTTTGAAGTTGTTTTACAGTTGCTGAGCTATCACACCAGTCTCTGCACCATTATCCCACGGTCCTTTCTCCTCTCTGCTCCCCTGGCCTTCTCAGGTCCCAGTTCTATTGATTTTGTCTCAGAAATCAACTGTAACTTTTAAATATTTCTAGAAGGAGCTCTCTCCCTCTCCCTTTCTTTCTTTCTCTCTCTCTCTCTCTCCGCTCTCTCTCTTCTTTCCCCTACAGCCCCTACCTCTCTCTACCTGCATATCTTTTCAAAATAAAACTTTTATTTCACTGAAAAAAATTTCTATAAAAAGATGTTTGTTAGGTTAAATTAATAGTGACTAAATAACTTTTTGCTTTAACTGGCCTCTAAAATAAAATGCAGTTTAAAAATTCTGTTTCTTTGCAAAAGCATGGTGCTAAGCTTAGAGAAGTTCATTTTAAAGTTGACAGATACAGAATTTACCTTTATGGTGGACGTGCTACGAACTATGTCATTCTTATGATTTTTTTTTATAATTTAAGAGAGCCTCTGTCTACCGAAATGAAATTACCTTGTTTTTATCAGTTAAATTTTATCTTTGCATTGACTGTGTTTAGTGTGTTCGGATTACAATACAAAGCTAAATGCAAATATAATAGTACTGAAAAGTAAACCATTGTTGTTATGAAGTTTTCAAGTTACTGTTTGAAGTTTTGAAAGTAAAATACTATTTATTTACCTATATATAAATATAAGTTTATTTAAATACATATATAGGTTTATTTACATATATTTATATAACAGTGTATAAAATATTGTTTATTTACCTATATATAAATATATACATATTTACCTATATAAATATAAGAATATATACATATATATGTATATATACATGCACACACACTACAATAGTACTTGACACTCATCAAGACTTAAAGTCACAATTCTTTTAACTATTTTTCAGTGGACATACTTTAGATTTACATGTAAATAAATCTAAATCTAAATAACATGTAATCGCTTCTCGGCCTTTTGGCTAAGATCAAGTGTAGTATCTAAATAACATGTAAATAAGATTTACATGTTAGTAGTTGCCCCAAAAAAATCTTACTTGAATTTTGTATTTTCTTGTCAGTTAGATCTTGATTGGCAGATTTTCCAGTGAGATTTTTTGTGTCTTTTGAGAGGATTTTTATTTTGATTATGCTGTATATTGCACAGTTCTGCAGATATTCATTTTATAGTCTTTCCAGTACCCTGCAGCTTCTTACCAACTACCAGTTGCTTTCTTCAGATTTATTTCCAACTTAACAAGTTTTACCAGTCAACCTCATATGTCCTTAACTGGACTTAAAACTGCACATGGAACTGTGTCTCTGTTCTAAGTTCCATGCATATGTACTGCATAACCCACACTAACTTCTGCTTACCAATTAAATAACATCCAGGAATGAGTAAGACACATTTTCTTTGAAAGGCCTCCTCTTTTCCACACAGAAGCATCCAAAAGGTTAGTAGTCAGTGATTCACCATAGCTGAAGAAAATAACCTATGAGAAAAGTCATAGCTTATACTTCATACAGGAGTATGAAGCCTTGACATCACTTACAACAAATTTGGTTTGTTTTAGATGATTTTTTCCTTATAGTGCAATTAGTGTGCGTAAAAAGAATTGCTACTTTAAGCAAAACACAGCATGAGATTCCACACAAGGAAGCCAGTCATTTCCCCAGGTCTATAAAAAGTGCTGAATAAAAAAGGTATTTACCTGTGACATTTGATCTTAACCAACATGTCAGTATTTAGATAATTGGGAATGTTTAAAAAGCTGTCTGTGGTACTTTTCCTGATGGTCTGCAATTGATGTCTGTCAATCAATTGTCAAGACACTTGAGGAAAATAACTTTAATTTTCCTAAAACATGTAAAATAATAAACAGGCCCATGCATGCACACCAAGTAAGCCCTTCTCTCTAGTAAATGTTGTTTGAGATACCTATATTATGAAGCATAGTCTTGTTAGAATGGAAAAGGTTTTAACATTCCAGTTTATTTTTCATGTTTTTTCTTATTCTACACTTACTAAGCTACAGAAAGAATGAGGCAAGCATTAAATTAAAAATAGAATGTAAGTTTCTATTAACATGTAAGTTTAAAAAACTGATCATTTCTGGAGTTATATCAGAATTTTCTAACCTTCCTTTTAAAAAAATAAGAACTCTGACCCTACAAATCCTTAGCATTTTATATCCCAATCTGAAATTATAACAAGAGGGTCCTTAATTTTTTTTCAAGAGTATATTTAAACACTTAGCCATATTTTTAACACTTCTTAGCAGAACAATGCTGTTTTCCAGGGTTAGTACAGGATAGTAATAATTAATTGTAAATTGAGAAACAGCTTTGATTCTTCAAAACTAGAAAAACCTGATGTGCCACCGCCATTTGAAGACTAGCAAAAATAATACAATGCAGCCTCACATTCTCATCTAGGCTGTGCAACTCAAAATATTTCATTCTTTCCAAAATGGATGAAGTAAAAATAAGTCACTCTTCTCATTATGAAAATCAACCTTAACGGATCATTTAGAAAAATGTTTCTATGTGCCCAACTTAAATAGCACTTACTTGTACTTCATTCCCGGTAATCCAATTTTTATTCTTTTGAAATATTGAACCATATTGTTCTTTCACCTCTATCACTGCAAGTACCATGGGAAAGAGAAGTTGGTAGGAATGAGAAAGCAGCAAACACGCAATGATCCCTTTTATTTTCTTTTCAAACTTGATACTAAGGTTTTTGGTTTTGTTTCGTTTTTAGTCATTTTTGCTTATTTGATTGGTAAAGAAAATTTCAATTGTTACTAGTTAAAAAAAATATTCTCTTGCCTACCTACATTTGTAAATTTCTGACTTGGAATTTTTCTCTGCTGCCTAGCATATAACATAATAGTTACGTTATGCTAAAAGGGAAAATTGGGGCAAAAGTAAAATTTTGCAAAAAAAAATTAAGAAAGTTATTCATTTTTAAAATGTACAGATTGTCTGGCTGTTCAAAATATCTTTTGTTTTTCCTTCTTTTGAAGGCATATGATGGATTTGCCAGCATAGGAATTTCCCGGCTATTGGAACCTTCAGATATGGTTTTATTAGCAATTCCTGACAAATTGACCGGTGATGACCTATCTGTATCAAATAAGGGCACACTTCAGTGGCCAAGAACTAAATGTTGTTCAGATAGAAGAAAATAGCAGTAAAAGCACATACAAAGTTGGAAACTACGAAGCGGACACAAACAGCTCTGTTGATCAGGAAAAAATTCTACGCGGAACTAAGTGATCTAAAGCGGGAGCCTGAACTGCAGCCGCCAACCAGTGGAGCAGTAGACTTCTTATCCCAGGGCGACTCCGTATTTGTTAATGATAGTGGTGTCGGAGAGTCAGAAAGTGAACATCAGACCCCTGATGATCACCTTAGTCCAAGTACAGCCTCCCCTTACTGTCGCAGGACTAAAAAGTGATACGGAGCCCCAAAAAGTCCCAGCAGAGCTCGGGAAGGACTTCAGGATCCGATGACCCTGGAATATGTTACAATACAGATTCAACTCATGCACAAGTTTTGTTAGGCAAGAAAAGATTATTAAAAGCTGAGAATTTAGAATTAAGTGACTTAGATGTCAGTGACAAGAAGAAGGATGTTTCTCCACCCTCAATTTGTGAGGAGGCAGGACGAGCAAAAGCTTCAGACTCTAGATATCAGTGGTAACTTAGAGCAAGGAAAATTAGACCATTTCAGACCTTTGGAATGTGGATCAGATCCTGAGTCACCTGTCAAAAAACAACTTTATCTCCGTCTTCTAAGCTTGGATACTCATATAATAAAGATGTAGACCTTGCAAAGAATAAATATACTTCCCCTGAAGCAGACAGAGTCTGATCCCGATACTGATAAATCCACGCTCAATCATGCAGATTATTCTGTAAAGACAGTCCAGGTAAGTGAACAATAATAAATACATATATTTAATAGTTATTCTGCATTTTTGTTTCTTTTATATTTGTGGAAATCTTTAAAACATTGCAAATGATTAAAGAGATAATATAATCTCCAGCTGTCGGAAAAAAAAGCGGAACTATACCTACGCCTTAAGTTTATATTGCAATATTTTAATTATGTAAATTATTCCCAACTTCAAGATTGAAGAATAAGGAATGTCAGTTTTCAAATCTGTATTAACTAATAAAAAGTTTTTATCATAAGTGAAGATATTTCAGTATTCCATCTAGTAAGATCATTTCAAAATGTGTAATGTCATCTTTAATATTTTCCATTTAAAACAATGTTTTCAAGTACTTTATTACATTGTACATGAGAGGAATGTGGAACAGATTTGGCCTTTATTTTTATATTCTGTTTAGTTGAATCTCCAGTATGTCAAATGAATAACATACCATTATTTTATGCACAACGAAGAAACACACTGTCAATAATGAAACTACATGATTTTCCTATTTGGAAATTTTATCACTATTGAGTTATTTTAGAATTATGAATATATTTTAATCCTATGATGTGCATATAAAGGATATTTTAGGCAAAGTGAATTGGTTAGCCAGCCATATTATCAGTTTAGAATTAGAATTTAGAATATGAATCTTCAAAATTACATATGATTTAGACTTATTCTTATATGCCTGCTTTTCTACAGTGTAGTCTTTTGTGCTGTCTAAAGCAAAATGTTATAGCAGTGATTCTTTCTGTTGTGATTTGTTGTGTTTGTTGTCTGAGTCTCACCTGAAGTGGGGACTGACCACAGCCCAGTGCTAAAGGCCACTCCTAGTGGTGTCCTGGCTGCCATTATAGTCTCAGTACTGGGGACTGAAGCCAGCGCTTGCACTCCAGTCCTGTGAGCCATCTCCCCAGTTCTCACAGTAGTGGGTAACGGAGCGTCATCTGGATGGGGGCCGGGAGAGGGGGTGTTTCTGAACCTCTTCAGAACTCTTCCAGTCAGCCTCCTAAAGTTAAAACCATTTCCTTAGTACTGTAGTTATTATTTACCTTTTTGGCTTTCATCTCATAAATGTCCAGGGTTGTTTTCTGGATGCTATTTTATGGTATTGTAACAGGCTGAATACAGAACGTGATCTGTTAATCCCACTACCTTCTAGCCAATGATGTGTGACTAAGTAGTCAAGTACTTATCTTCTCTGGGTAAGACCCTCAATCCTCAGCATCGAAAAGTCCAGCCCACCAGGAGTGATCCCTGAGCGTAGAGCTGGGAGTAAGCCCTGAGCACCATCAGATATGGCCCAAAAACCTAAAGAAAGGAAAATGTTTAACTCAGAAAAACAAGTGTTGGGGCTGGAGCAGTAGCACAGAGGTAGGTAGGGTGTTTGTGTTGTATGCAGCCAATCCCCGTTAGATCCCCAGCATCCCATATGGTCCCCCATGCACTGCTTAGTAATTCCTGAGCTGAGAGCCAGGAGTAACCCTTGAATATCACTCGGTGTGACCCAAAAAAAGAAAGAAAAAAAGAAAAACAAGTGTTGATCAAAAAGAATTTACCTCTGAAGAGTTTTCCCTAAGAAGATAATCAGAACTGTATATATTTATTTACATATAAAAATGTTCATAAAAGCACCTTGATAGTGAAAAATTACAAATAGCCTAAATATCCAGTAGTCAAGACAAGTTTAGTACAGTATGTCCTTATTACTAGAATGGTAGGTAAAGTTTAAATTCATATTTTAAAACAATTTTAAGAGAGAGCATATAAGACAACAGGGATCAGCATGTATGTAGTGAAGGATAGACTTTAACACTGAATGGTGATTTTTACAGGGTATATATGCATATTGGTTTTTAGTAATGTACTTCTAAAACTTTGAAAAAGTTACAATGAAATGTTCAATAATAAAGTGAACGAGATTTTTGGAATGCTTCTCAAAAAATGTTTTAAAAGCATGATAAAATACAATAAAATACTATATTTTCCCGGGCTATTGCAGTACCAGAATCACTACATTTTTCTTTTTCATTTTAATGTGTTTTCTAAAATTTCTTTAATATGAATTATGCTTAGAAAAAAAATTTTAAATGTTCTTAAGACCAAAGCAATTTTAATTTAATGAATTAGAATTCCTGAAAGGGATCACCAAGTTTAGAGCTCGTGGAATTTTTATTACATATTTATTTGAATTTTTGGGCTGCCCTCAGCTGTTCTTAGGGCTTACTCCTAACTCTGTTCTCAGGGTCACTCCTGGCAGTGCTTAAGGTACCATATAGGGTGCCAGGAATTAAACCCAAGTTGGCCATGTGCCAGGGAAGAACCGTATTGTACTATCTCTCTGGCCCCTAGAGCTAAAGGAATTAAGGTGATCTCCCTTATTTTGATGATGAGGAAATGGGGCTCTGAACATAATTTAGCAATAGAGCCTTTGCCCTGCGTGTGTGACATCCTGGGTTTGATTCATAGCACTGAGGGGGTGGGTGGGGAGGGCTGTGAGGGGAGGAAGGAATGTAGGGAGAGGTTCAAGGGCCTCTAAACACATTGACAGGGGAAAAAAAATCTGGAAATATATGGAAAGAAAAGTAATAGTGAACATTAGTAATCTTCTGTTAATAAATTCTCAGAATCTTTAACATTATCCTTATAAAAAATTGTTCTGTTTTCAGGCCAGATAAATAGTACAGGGATTAAAGTGTTCGCTTTGCATGCAGACCCTGTTCAGTCTCTGAAATCTCATGTGGCCCTCCAAGAAGCAGGAGTAACTCCTGAGCACAGAGCCAGGAGAATGCTCTGAGTACCTTTGAATGTGGCTAAAAGCCAGCCAACAATAGCAACAAACAAAATGGTCTAATAGCCCTAATTTTTGAAATGAGGAAACTGAGACTAAAGATGTTGATTGACTTCCCACAATTAAGTTACAGAAATAATACCTGACTCAAGGTTTGTCTTGCTCCTAGTCTTAAATATCATGTAATGGAATAAATACAGTTCTTAAGTGACCTGTTTAGAGTACAGTTAGTGGAAGGATTAGTAAGCCTTAATGTTTGACTGAAAATTCAGTGTTCATATAATTAATTTTGCCTCTTTTTCAGAAGTGTTGATATGTAACATTTCAAATGCAGTGATCAATTAATCTGTTATATCCTATCAACGTGAACTAAAGATCTGTCATTATCACTTATACTTTTCTGTATTATCTAGTAAGGTTTTTAGTTTAATCCTCTTAAAAGCTTGGGTGATGAAAAATTTCTAGAAATACAGTGTTGACTGCTCACAACTTTGTGAATATACTAAAGACTATTGAGTTTTGTACTCTTGAAAGAAAAATCCTTATAGGTTTAGAGCCAGGGTTATATGCAGGATCTTTGGGTTCTATTCCTGGCACTGTAAGTCACCAGGGCACTACTGGAGTTGCCTTCAAGCAGTTCTCAAAGAAAGAAAAAATCCTAACAAAGTTTTAAAAATTTGGGGCGGAGCGATAGCCCAGCGGGTAGGTTGCTTGCCTTGCTCACGGCCAGCCTATGCCGGCCCGGTTCGATCCCCGGCATCCCATATGGTCCCCCGAGTACCGCGGGAGTAATTCCTGAGTGCAGAGCCAGGAGTAACCCCTGAGTGTCACCGGGTGTGACCCAAAAAACAAAACAAAACAAAAATTTGTTAAACTGTAGATTGGAAAGATACCTAAAAATGAGTACTAAAATATTTTTATGATATACTATTTTTTTCCTATACCTTGACCATAAATGATACTTAAATTTAACCAGGATTGGTCTGTAAAAATAATATAAAAAATAAAGTAACAAAACAGTCATAATACTCATCTAAAATAGAAGGCATTTACTTTTGTAGAGAAGGGGAATTTTGGTATTTGTGGTTTGGGCTAATACCACCATTGATGTGATTTCTATTTGGGATCAAGTGATATAGTCTCCAGAGATATATTTTTTGATTACAAATTAACCCAGGAAATTGCTATTCCAATTCTGACATACTTATTTGGCAAAGTAAGTTTTAGAGAAAACAACTTTACTTCTAAAAAAAAAAGAAAATAAGATAGCTTTGAGTTTTCTATTAATGTTAATTATTTAGAGAACAAAGGATTAGTTCCAGATATATTTAATATTATTATCATCAATTATTGTCACTTATATTAGCACATTATTATCAATTCTTAGACTTATAAAAATAAAATTGGGGGCTAAAGAGATAAAGAATTGAATGCACGTTTACTTACAGGGAGACCCTTGCTCATCCCCCAGTTACATTATTCCCTTATCACATCTGCAAATGACCCTTAAGCACCCCTAGGTGCGGCCACACATCCTACTGCTAAAATAATAAAGAATGAAAATAAATAAAATTGTTAACTTTTTATACTGTAATTCATAAATTGAAGAGTATATGTATATACAGATATAAACATACAGGCCTTATACCCTATGAGAACATATTCTAATAAAAATGTAATTAAATTCACTTACAGTTAATTTTATGCAGTATAAAAGTATGTATCTTGTATATCAATGCATTGCATTTGTTTCCTGTCAGTATCAATATGTTGTACAGATAATCTCAGGAAACCAATGTTATTCCTGATCTGTATTTTTGACAGATTGTAAACATTAGTTTACAAATGGTAGATTACATACTTTTCCTTTTTCTTATAATTCTGTGTCTTTGCTTTTAAGCATCGAATGTTATCCAGACAAGAAGAACTTAAAGAAAGAGCGAGAGTCTTGCTAGAGCAAGCAAGAAGAGACGCAAATCGAAAGGCAGGAAGTAAGCAGACTAGCAGCGCAGCCGCCCCGCTCTGCCCGAGCAGCTAAGTGATGTGAGGAACATTGGCTAATAAAACAATACCTTTTGCATTGTAATCTTGGGGGTGAGGGGAGGAATCTGCTTGCTTTTGTACATTATATTGTTTTGTATATTATAAATACTTGGTTACATTTATTGAGCTGCTGAATTCATACTTGGAGGAACTTGTAATTAGTTCCCTATACCAAGGATAGCTCTGAAGAAATATAATTTCTGTATGTAGATGAATAATCTCCTTTTTTAATTTATGTTTATAATTTATAAATACATTTATAATTTAATATTTCTTTTTGTCAAGACAGTTTAAATTTGTTGGTAATATTAGAATAGTCCAATGATGTTTACCTTTTATTGAATGCTACCTTATATTCCAGGTACTAGAATGAATGTTTTACCTAATTTTTATTTACTTAACCTTATGAAGTAGATATTGAGAGTACTTTTTTAGACAAGACAACTCACTAATTGGTATGGTGATTTATCCAGTTTCAGTGTTAATAAATAAATAAAGCGATATTTGACCTAGAATCAGACTAGAATTAATGCTCATTCCTACTATGTATCTTCACCTCTATGTTTCAAGGTGCAAGCTTGGCAGTTTGTTACATGATGAGGGGGGATGACAATCACACCCTGATAGCAGGGTGTGTCAAAGGCCACCCCGGTACTGTTTGCCTGGCCAAGAACAATATGCCATTGTCAGGGATCAAATCCAGGACCTAAGTATGCTAGATATTACCTCTTCTTAAACCATATCCTTTAAACCCCATTTTCATACATATTTAGTACTTCATAGAGAGCAAAGAACATATAGTAATAGAAGCCTTCAAATTTAGGGAGACATAACTTCATTAATCTGAAAAGGTTGCAACCCAGCCCTAATAAATTCACATATGCAAAGATGAATTTTTTCAATGAAAATTTTATTTTAAAGATTAGTGTTGTCACAACAGAATTGAAAGAAAGTTACAAACGTTTCCAATATATCCCCAGCCCCCCACACATAACTTCCTCTGTATCATCATTCCTCTCCATAGTGATGTATTTTGTTAAAACTGAAAAATCTATCTTGAGACTCCATAATCATCCAAAGTTCTTTTACATTACAGTTTATCCTAATACATATATTCTGTGAGCTTAATAAGTGTACGGTGATAGATGTAATTGTGGTGTCATACTGTTTTTCATCCCCGTGACAAATCTGTCTTCTACCTGTTCATCCCTTCCTATAGCAAAACTACTAGCAACTTGGCTTTTTTGTTTCTTTTTGGGGTCACACCCGCGATGCTCAGGGGTTACTCCTGGCTCTGCACTCAGGAATTACTCCTGGTGGTGCTTGAGGAACCATATGGGATGCTGGGAATCGAACCCAGGCCGGCACAGGCCGGCCGCGCGTGCCAGGTAAATGCCCTACCCGCTGGGCTATTGCTCTGGCCCCCAACTTGACCATTTTACTTCTTTATTGTTTTTCCTTCTTTATATCAGACAGTTGCAACTACATAGTATGTAGCTTTTTCTGATTTTTTTTTTACTTAGTAATGTACATTTAAGGTACCTCCATGTCTTTTCATGATGTGATGCCTCATTTCTTTTTAGCTCTGAATAATACAGTTTTCTGCATGTGTAGTAGTTTATCTGTTTACTGACTGTAGGACATCTTGATTGTTTTCAAGTTTTGACAGCTCTGAAGAAAGCTGCCTGAAACATCCATGTGCAGACTTCCTATGAAATTTGTTTATTTTTTTTATAGGAACCATTTCACACCTGAAAACACCTAGGGGGTCACTTTGTGTAGTGCTGGAATGTATGTACGCTACTGCTTTAGTAATCCTTTAGCCTTAGACATAAGTTTTTTAATTAAATACATGGGAACCTGATTATTGGATTCTATGGCAATTGTCTCTTTACCTTAATAGAAAATAGCCAGTCTGTCTTTCACAGAAGTTGTACCATTTTTCATCCCCATGAGTGTGAACATTCTTGTTGCTCTAAGTCCTTATTAGCATTGGGTAATGTCAGTGCTCAGATTTGGCCATACCAATAGTTTGTATGAATATCTTGCTTTAATTCAAATTTCCCTGATAATTGTGTGATCTGGAAGCCTACTTATACATCTTCTTTAAATAGGTTCCTTTATTGTGATTGACCTATTGTGTTTTTTTTAATTGGGGTGTTTTCTTATTGGTGAGTTATAAGAGGTGTGTGTGTGTGTGTGTGTGTGTGTGTGTGTGTGTGCTTTAGGTCAATATTTATCAGGTGTGTCTTTTTGCAAATACTTTATACTTGCCTTCCCATTATCTTAGAAACTTGCAACTATAGTCTTTTCCCTGGCTGTCGGAGTCCAGACAGCCAGCATCCCAGC
This sequence comes from Cryptotis parvus, assembly GCA_021461705.1. Taxonomy (NCBI): domain Eukaryota; kingdom Metazoa; phylum Chordata; class Mammalia; order Eulipotyphla; family Soricidae; genus Cryptotis; species Cryptotis parvus. Next base: position 81,473 of record JAJIBD010001305.1, on the reverse strand, counting down.
ACTCTGCTAGCCTATTTCCCTGCTGCAGCCATCTGCAGTTCCACAGGAAAACCAGTTTATCCTGGGTACAGTCTTGATTCAATGAGATTTTCTGCTGAAAGTCAGCACTCTGTATTTCATTCCATTTTTGATGTAATGTGCCTTAATGATGGGGAGTACTGGATGGACTCACCAATTAGCTTTCTTTCTTCGCCTGCCTTTCCCTGAATACGTTTTTTTTGTTTGTTGTTTTATTTTTTGTTTTTTGTTTTAACTTTTTGGTTTATGCTTTGCAATGTTCAGAGGTTACTGCACTCTGAACTCAGGAATTATTCCTGGTGGTGAGGCCTAGCATATGTTTTGAATGCAAAAAGATAGATTTTATCCCCAGCATCTCTAGGAGCCACCCTAAGCAATGCCAATGGCCCAAAAAAAAAAAAAAAGTCATTTATGGTTAGAGAGACTCTGACTGTGACTGCAGCTGTAACACTGGTAGAAACCCGAGCCACCAGCTGGGGTCCCTGACTACTCCTGCCAAGCGCATTTTGCTATTATATGCAAGTAAAAGGCAACAAATTAAATTTTTTTTTGTTTTTGTTTTTTTTTTTTTTTTTGCTTTTTGGGTCACACCCGGTGATGCTCAGGGGTTACTCCTGGCTCTGCACTCAGGAATTACACCTGGCGGTGCTCGGGGACCATATGGGATGCCGGGATCGAACCCAGGCCGGCACAGGCCGGGCGTGCAAGGCAAATGCCCTACCCACTGGGCTATCGCTCCGCCCAACAAATTAAAATTTTTCTTTTTTTTTTTTTTTTTTGGGGGCCCACATCTGGAGAGGCTCAGGGAACCATATGCAATATTAAGAATTCAACTCAGAATGGTCGTATACAAGGCAAGCATCTTAAACCCTGAACTCCTGTTAAACCTTAAACCCAATCTCTCCTGTCCCTGGAATTTCTTTTTTTTTTTTTTTTTTTTTGCTTTTTTGGGTCACACCCGGCAATGCTCAGGGGTTTCTCCTGGCTCTTCACTCAGAAATTACTCCTATCGGTGCTCGGGGACCATATGGGATGCCGGGATCGAACCTGGGCTGGCACCTAATACGTTTTTTAGATATTTTGCAGATAACCAGTTTAATAAACTTTGATCTTGGATATTGTTTTTCACACTTCATGTCTTTTCTCAGTAATGAGCTATAAAATAAATTTAGTGAATAGTAGTATTTTTTGTTTTATTTCTTTAAACAACTGTAGTATTGGGCACAGTACAGTGGGTAGGTCACTTCCTTGCACACAGCCAACCCAGGTTCAATCCCCAGCATCCCATATGGTTTCCCAGACACTGCCTGGAATGACTTCTGACTGCAAAGCCAGGAGTAAGCTCTGAGAGTCGCAGGATATGACCCCAAAACAAAAATAAACCCTCTAAAAATTGAATATAATAATACCAAGTACTAGAAATCACATCATAATTTTTTGTTTTAGCTATGGGGGTTATATGTGTTTACTGAATCTTGTCATGAAAAATTTTTAAATGTGGGTTGTGATAAAAATAGAGATATAATAATCTAGATGACCATTGTTTCTAAGGAATAAACTATTCTGTATCCTATTTCTTTCCATGCCTAGCCATGTGTTCTATCACCGATTTGCTGATAATGTTATTTGCAAGTTTTGTTGACTGTGTATATTCATTGTAGCAGAAATTACTCAGTTCCTTTGACATTAAATTTGTATTCTGGTGGGAAAAGACAGATAATAATAGAGCTATAGAGTGTAAAAAGCTAAAGGAGATAAATGAGGATAATTAGGGGAGGTAGGACTTGAGTGATATGAAAAGGGAACTGTGAAGTTAGTTTTGATGAATGAGAATGATCTAGTCAAGTGAACAGCCACAGAAAGAATATTCTCATTTTAAAGAAAGTCATTTAGCTGATATTGTATTTTTATCTTATTTGTGATACTTTAAAGATTCGGCCTCCAAAAATTATAGAAAATTTATGCATGCGAGTTGATTTTAAATTAAGGTTACCTGAGGTTTATTTTGTCTGCTAAGTATATTTTTCAGAAGTAGTTATATATATGCAAACTTTATATACATATACAACTAATTATCTGTTTATTGAGTAATTACTATGTACCAAGTACCATTCTAAATGCTTTCACATAGATTTTCTCATTTAATTGTCACAAGTAATGTAAGTCCCATTGTCCATACATTACAGCTGAAAATTGACATGAAGAAATTAATGAATTGCCTGTGGTTACACAGCTAATAAGAAACAATAGTCCCAAAACTGAAGCTAGTAAATTTGTTTTCAGGGATTATGTTCTTAAAGCATTGTGTCTTATCTTTCCGGTCACTTTTTTCTGACATTCTCTTGAATTGCAATATATATTTTCATAACCATTTTAGAGGTTAAGAAATGAGTTAGGAGACTGAGGGAGATAGCTTAGCAGACTGGAACACATCATTTGCATGTGTTCAGTCCCCATTATTGGGGACAGCCCTATATTGCCAGGAATGACCCCCACGCACCATACCAAGAGTAGCTTAGAATATGATCAGGTGTGGCCAAAAATAATAATAAAAGGAAAAAGGTAAACAATGAAAAAATATTTAGGGGCCAGGAAGATAGTTCAAGAGGGCTCAAATTGCATGTTTCACATGTGGGATTCCCAAATTTAATCCAGCACCGCATGGTCTCTCTAAACTCCATCAGAGGTGGCTCCCTGACACCGTTGGATACAGTCCCTGAAAGAAAGGCATACACTATAATTAGGTAATGGTGTTTGAATCTGTCTAGGGTTGCATGCAGTAATAAACTAGCCTTAAAATTTTAAGTATTCTGGGGGCTGGAGTGATAGCCCAGCGGGTAGGGGCGTTTTCCTTGCACGCAGCTGGCCTCTGCCGGCCTGGGTTCGATCCCGGCATCCCATATGGTCCCCCGAGCACCGGCAGGGGAGTAGTTCCTGAGTGCAGAGCCAGGAGTAGCCCCTTAGCATTGCCGGGTGTGACCCAAAAAGAAAAGAAAAGAAAAGAAAATTTTAAGTATCCTGATTCTTAAAACTGCATATTATTTTATTCAGTTTATTGCTTCATCCTTTTTAAGAAATATTTATTAGACTTCTGCTTAAGGAATCAGTAATTTAGCTTAAACATTTTCTTTAGCAAATGAAATTTCAACTTTTAAATTATATGTGAATTCAAAATCTTACATTGATCACTTCATCACTTGACATCCCGTTATTCATAGATTTGTTCAAGCAGGCACCAGTAACATTTCCATTTGACCCTATTACGTGCCAGTGTAGCCCAATGGCATCTGCTTTCTTCAGGAATAAGAAGAGCCTCAAACAGTTCGTTCAGGGTCTTGACAAAGAAGTCTGACCATCTTGTAGGTCACGTGATCTTTTGACGTCCCATGGGACCCAGTCAGTAACAGCTTTAGTCCAGCGGTCATCTCCAAATAGCATTTTATGTCCAGCCCATCTGATTTTCAATGCCTTGGCAAACAAGACAGCGTCCCTGACTCTGGATCGCTGATGGAGGTCAGAACTCTGGATTCTTTCTCTCACTTGAGTGAGGCATGATATTACAACCATAGCTCTTTTGATTCCGCTTTGGAAGACACAAATAGCATTCTCATTCTGCTTTTCGTAGGGCCCAGGTCTCTGAGGTGTATGTTAATGCAGGGAGAACAGAGAGTCGAACAGATGTGCTACCTGTCTGAATGCAAGGTGCCCTCCCAATGGAAAACCAGAAGGACAGTTCTATTGTTCAAGAAGGGAGACATCCACGACATTGGCAACTATCGCCCCATCTGCCTGTTATCCGTCATCTACAAGCTGTTCACTTGACTTGTCCTGAACTGAATTGGCAGAACATTAGATGAAGGAAAACCATGTGAGCAAGCTGACTTCTGAAAAGAATTCAGCACAATCGACCATATCTACACGGTAACCAAGCTTCTTGAGGTTTGTAGGGAGTACAAGATGCCGCTCTGTCTCACTTTCATTGATTTAAAGAAAGCCTTTGATTCTGTTGAGACTGAAGCAGTCATTGAAGCCCTAGCCAAACAGGGCATTCAAACCCAATACATCAGGATCCTTTGTGAGCTCTATTACGAATTCACCACCAGGATCTCACCATTCTACAAGGAAGTGATCATTGATGTCAAAAGAGGGTTCGTCAGGGTAATACCATTTCACCAAAACTCTTCAGCGCCACCCTCGAGAACATCATGCAGCAATTAGAATGGGAAGGAATTGGAGTGAAGATAGACGGGTAGCAACTACACCACCTCCGATTCACTGATGACATCGTTCTGCCAAGGGCACAAATGCTGGCTGACTTCGACTGTGAATGTGGAAAGGGAGGTCTGTTGGAGGACACCTTAAAGCCTAGGCCTCTGCATCTGTCCTGGATTGCCTCCCTGCAGGTCACTTCATAGATAGGGGGTAGTCTGAATGTGGCAGTCTTATCTGACCATGTATTCTGTACTGGCTGGTATAAATGTTCTCTCATGCTACCACAATCATCGTGGGACTAGCTAGGTCTTACCAGCATATTTGCCTGGCCATGTTGGATCTCTAAGTAATTAGACCAGAGAGAAATGTTGTTTGCCTCCAAGCAAGCAAGCAAGCATGGCTCCCTGATAACTCAAAGGCAACTAAAATACAAAACTACCGTGAAGTAGACGAGACTCTTGTGAAGGCTTGGAGAAATATTTAACTGGCGTTAGTATTAGTCTTCGGTACAGAGACATGCCATCTCAGAAACCCCCTTCTCTACCCTATAAAGGCAATTCCAGGCAGATCTTGGCTCAAGATATTAGGTGAGGTGCTGGGAGAAATTACCTGAGGGCATTTGATCCTTCCTGCCAGGGGAAGTTACATTTAGTTTATAGCTTCTCCCAGCTCTACTAGGAGGCTTTAAATTAGCTCTGGGTCCTTGTAAACAGCCAGAAGTTCTCCTGAAGTTGCTACATTTCTATAGAGCTATTTTCCTGTTTTCATCTCTAGATAGCCCAGCCCAGAATGGGCTGGGCTGGGGAGTTTGGGCGGATTTCTAGCTATAAAATAAGCTGCAAGAAGAAAGAAGCTCTCTCTTTTTTCCCCCTTTTGCCATTTCGGCTTCCCTTGGTGTTTTTGCTTCTCCGTCCTCTCCATTCTCTGTTGGGCCTCAACACGTGGTGGCAGCCATCTTGGCCTACACCTGGCTGGGGCCTAGCTGGGAACCCAGAGTCCGGAGGTTTTCCCTGTTTTTGGATTGTATATTGGAACCTTCCCTCTCATCAGAACTCCACCCAGCCGACCAGCCCATCACAGCCCGGATCATCGACACCCACCCTGGAGCAGTTTCTTCCTCAATCCGGCCCAGGTATGCTGGTCCAGAGACTCTCAGACATGGGGCAGAGCGGTTCCTTGCTCTCCCTGTGCCCAGCCGTTCATGAGGCAGTCGGGAGGCATGGTGGGTTCCAGCCTTGGCCCACCACCCTGGCAGAACCTCACAACAAGCCAGACGACCCCCACCCACTCCATGGGCGCCGCCATTTTCCACATTGGACTTCCCTCTCATCAGAACTCCACCCAGCCGACCAGCCCATCACAGCCCGGCTCGCGCGGCCTCTTGCGACCACGCAGTTCATCAATAAAGGCTTTATTTGGAGGTGTTTATAGAGTATGCCTCCCGCACGGCAAGCCTAGCAAGCTGCTCGTGTTGTATTTGATATGCCAAATGCCAGTAACAATTATATTAGATCATTCTCATGACCTAATATAATGGTTTGAGGTCTTTATGTTCCTGTCCCAAGCCGATGCCCTTGGCTCTACAGCATGTGACAGGACATATTGAGATATTACTGGTGCCCGCTCTAGCAAATAGATGATTAACGGGAAGATCGTGATCGTGATATTGGAACCTGTGATAGTAAAGCCCTTTTAAAACTGCATCGGATTCCTGAGTCTTCATTCATTCCCCGCCGGCTTCGGAGGTAGAAGGGAACTCACTTCCCGACACTGTCGGGGACCCCAGCGGCGCTCCCGACATAGGTCTACAGCTGAATCTCAACAAAGCTATGTTCATGAAAAATGAACCTGTTCCAGAGGCCCCATTCACTCACAACGGAACAAACATCTCTGAATGCAGCAGTTGTGTCTACCTAGGTCTAGAAGTCAGCATGATGAATGACCTAAAACCTGAGCTGTGCAGTAGGAAGAGAACAGCATGGAATACCCTCAAGAGCATCGAAGAAATTGCTAAAAGGACAAAAGAACCTCCAGCTCCGGGCACGTTGATTACTAGAATATTTATTTCATGTCTCTAACGTCTTACCGTGTGTATAAAATACTTAACTTGGATTTCTGTTTGTTTGGGGGGCTGTACCCAGTGGTTCTTGGAGGCTACTCAAGGCTCTGTGCTCATACTGGGCTCTGAGATCCAGAAAGTTGTGGGAAATCAAAGCAAGGTCTCCTGCATGCAAAGTACACTCACCTGGTGAGCTGCCTCTCTGTCCCTTTGATTTGGATTTTAAGAAGCATGGTGCAGTTCTTATTACTGAATCTACAAACTCTCAAACATAGCAGGTAACATACAACTTACCACACCTTTCTGGAAAGCAGTTAGTCTTCACGTTGCCTATTTCTTTGTACCAAATAATTCCCCTAACAAAAATAAATATTCACTTTTTGTCACGGTTTTATTTATAATAGCAAAAGTTACACAAATGGTTTGCATGCTCAGATTGTAAGTGCTAAATTATAACTTTAAATTATAAATACTATTGCATATAGGCAAAGGGATATACATGATAACCTTAAATATATTTATTGCAAGTCACAGTGTGTAAGAGAATGAAGAAAGGGAGTGGGCGAGAGAGAAAAGAAGCAAAGTCCCTGCTATAGAGGCAGGCCAGGAGAGGGAGGAGGGACTCAGGAAACATTTGTGAGGAAATGGGCACTGGTGGAGGGATCTGTGCCTGAACATTGTATGGCTGAAAAAAAACCCAAGCATGAACATCTTTGTATAATCACAATGATAAAATTTTTTAAAAAATTATAAATGCTAGGCATTATAAATGTTTATGGTACTTGTGATATAGCCATTAAAAATTATCTGTAATGTAACTTTTTGAAAGTATTGAAAGTATGTAGAGAAGTGCTCACCATATTATCTTATGCAAAATGAAATATATTTGTATAAAAGTGCGTGGTATTTGAACACCATTTATAAGAATTGATTTTGTATATATGTACTGAAGAGAGCAAGAAGAAAAGCCATCAAGTATTAACTATACCTACGTGATCACTGTATCACTGCCTTCCCGTTGTTCATCGATTTGCTCGAGCGGGTCCCAGTAACATCTCCATATGTCCTGTCTCATGCTAGTAGAGCCCAAGGGCATCTGCTTGCTCCAGGAACATAAAGAGCCACAATCCATTCCAGAATGAGGTCTATAATTGTTACTGGTATTTGGCATATCAAATACAACACGGGTAGCTTGCCAGGCTCTGCCGTGCAGGTAGCATACTCTTGCAGTCATCTCTAAGTCCAGCATTTAATGATGAACCGCGCGGCCACTCTTGGCCGCGCGAGCTGTACTGTGATAGGCTGGTCTGCTGGGTGGAGTTCTGACGAGAGAGAAGTCCAGATGTGGAAAATGGAGGCCCTCATGGAGTGGGGGTCGTCTGGCTTGTTGCAAGGCTCTGCTGGCCTGGCGGGCCAGAGCTAGAACCCGCCATCTCTCCTGGGCTCCTTGTGAGCGGCTGGGCACAGGGAGAGCAAGTAGCAGCTCTGCCCCATGTCTGTCTCTATCACCTATGTGATAATACGTAGTTTATGGTTTTTCCTTTTACTTTAATGTAAAATTCTGACTCCTAGCTTTGCTGCATGTGTTACGGATGTGTTTTAAGCATAGACAGCTTTCAGACTCATTCTCAAAGCCAGAGCTTTAGCTGTCTATAATCTCTTTGGGATTATTGGCCAAATCAAAGCAAGTCAGTAGAATCAAGTTAATTTCTGAAATATAGAGAATAAAGGGAACTTTAAACATTAAAAACAATTAAAATATGGCTATTGAGATAAATGGTTCAAACTAGGGCAATTTGTTGTTCAGAAAAAGGTACTTTGGTAGGTTTCGCATTTAGGGTTTTTTTTTTTAATCATAGCTAGATAAACTTAACCACAGGTTTCATTAAGGGGGCTGGAGTGACAGTACAGCATGTAAAGCATTTGTTTTTCATGTAGCCTCCCTAGGTTTAATCCTCAGCATCCCATATGGTCCCCTGAGCACCACCAGGAGTAATTCCTGAGTGCAGAGCCAGCTGTAACTCCTGAGCATTGCTGGGTGTGATCCAAAAAAGAAAAAGAATGTTTCATTTATAAAGTGGTGTTGTGTTTTAGCTCTACAATTGGTAGGGGTGGTAGGGGAGTATGTACAAGTTCACAGAGGTGTTTTTTTTTTCCACTTTTGGGCTCTTTCCTTTCACTGTTGATCCTCTAGTAGAAGCTACACACACCTGTATGTAGTGCTCATACAGTTCGTTATGCCTCTCCTTGTAGTTCTTGCACACCTGCTTACCAAAGGTTCCTAGCTGCGCTACTTGTGCATTCTTTTGCACATACCTTAGTTGTGGGTTTACCAGAGATTGTAGCCTCTTTTAACTAGCGGGCTTAAAATGTGTGCGACCATGGTGTGGCTAGAGATCACCTGGGGCACTGAGTAATGAGAGAGGAAAGCTGCTAGTCTTAAACAACAGACCTAGCAGGGATCAGGTTTAGCCATATGGTGGCTCCAGTGACTGAACTTGCAATCCCAGGCTTTGAAAGCAGGCAGTCTAAACCGCAAGTTGTCACCTGGAACACGGGCATTGAAAGGAGAGAGGCATCAGATAGTTCTTTACATTTGATGATACTAGTTTGTATCTAGGCTGTAGTAAGTCAGCATTCTTCAATCTTTTTATATCTTTTCATATCTGCGAACCAACGCCTGTATTGGAGATCAGGCAGTGGACCAGCAGTTAGAACAAGGCAGTAGACAGTGGTTTTCAGCTTCTCTATACCTGTGGTCTGGCACCTGCAGAGCATTAGTATAAATGACAGGCTCAATATGGCAGCTCTGTTCTCATTGGAAAACTGTAGAATTCTTATGACTGTTCTGTGAGACCGATGTTTAGTAGTCATCGCATCTCATGGAATAGTTTATTGTTCCTTCAGTTAATTGTGTTATATTTATGTCTTAGTACAGTTGGATTTTTTCTTTATTACTATATTTTTAAAACCAAAAAAGTATTTCATACTACATAGCAAAATAGTTGGTTGCCAAGCATGTCATTTTTTGCAGTTCACATTTATACAGAGTTATACCAGTTCCTTTTAATACTGTTCTTTAAACAATTCTGAGAATATTTTCCCTATTATCTACAAGAGTATACTACCTGCATGACAGCATTTCCGGGTGTGACCCAAAAAAACAAAAAAAAGAAGTGAATGGATAAGGTTTTTTTTTTTGGGTGGGGTGTGTACAACGGAGTGCTGTGCAACTATAAGAAAATATGAACTTGGAAGGAATTAGGGGGTGTCATGTTAAGCAAAGTGTGTTAAAGGGAGGACAAATAATACCAGATGACTTTATTTATACATAGAGTTTTGTAATCCAGTGTGTAAGAGAAGGGAGAGCGGGGGAGAGAGAGGAGAAAGAGATAAAGAACTTGCCATAGAGGCAGGCTAGGGGAGAGGGGGAGGGAATTGTGGACATGGGGGTGGGAAATGGGCACTGGTGGAGGGATGGGTGCTGGAACACTGTAAGATCGAAACCCAAACATGAACTTCTTTGTCATGGTATATATCACAGTGGTATAATAAAATATAAAAAAAAAATTATACATAGAGAAATAAAACAAGGGAATAAATAGTATCAAATGATATAAACTCTTGGCCTGTATTATAAAAAAGTATCACTGTCTTCCCATTCATCATCGATTTGCTCGAGCGGGCACCAGTAACATCTCCATATGACCTTTCTCATGCAAGTAGAGCCCAATGGCACCTGCTTGCTCCAGGAACATAAAGAGCCTCAAACCATTCCATCAGGTCATGGAAATGAAGTCTATAATTGTTACTGGTATCTGGCATATCAAATACGATACGAGTAGCTTGCCAGGCTCTGTCGTGCAGGTAGTATACTCTTGTAGTCATCTCAAAATCCAGCATTTATTGATGAACCGCTCGGCCGCTGGTCTGCTGGGTGGAGTGCTGACGAGGGGGAAGTCCGGATTTGGAAAATGGAGGCCCTCATGGAGTGGGGGGTCGTCTGGCTTATTGTGAGGCTCTGCTAGGGTGGGGGGGGCCAGGGCTAGAACCTGCCACCCCCTCCCGGGCACCTCATGAGCGCCAGGGCACAGGGAAAGGGCACAGGGAAAGCCAGTAGCAGCTCTGCCCCATGTCTGTGAGTCTCGCCATGCCTGTGAGTCTGCCCCATGTAATGTTTCATTAAGTTTTCTAAGGAACTGGGAATGGAGCTCAGTGCCAGAGTATATGCTTCTCATATAGGAGACCTGAAGTAATTCCCACTAAGGACATATTAGATAAAAACACATGTGAGTATTAATTGTCTAAGATATAAGATATAATTTTGTGATAAACACTAGAATATTTTTCACTTTTTTTTTTTTTTTTGCTTTTTTTGGGTCACACCCAGCAATGCTCAGGGGTTACTCCTGGCTCTGCACTCATGAATTACTCCTGGCGGTGCTCGGGGGGACCATATGGGATGCCGGGATTGAACCCTAGCCGACCTGGGCAGGCCGCGTGCAAGGCAAGCGCCCTACCGCTGGGCTGTCACTCCGGCCCCAGGATTCAGTATATTCTTTTAAAGTTTATGGATTATATGTACTTCCCATATTAGGTCATTTGCTTGAAACTTGGCAATTCTTTTGCTATTTTTGGTGGGAGGGTTGCATCCAGCAATGTTCAGTGGTAACTCCTGGTTTGCACTCAGGAATTACTCCTGGTGTTGCTCGGGGACAATATGAGATGCTAAGGATCCAACCCAGGTCGACCGCTTGCAAGGCAAACACCCTACCTGCTGGACTATCACTCCAGCCCAGAAACTTGGGTGTTTTGCTTTTTTGCTTTTTTGCCTGTTGCGTTTTGGGTCACACCCAACAACACTTCTCAGGGGTTACTCCTGGCTCTGCACTCAGGAATTACTCCTGGTGGTGTTTGAGGGACTGTATGGGATACCAGGGATCAGCAGATAAGGCACACACCCTACCCACTGTGCTATATCTCCAGCCCTAAAACTTGGTTAATTCTTAATTTGCATCCATGTAATAGTAGGAGATGAGGCATCTTTTTTGTGTGTTTGGCCAAACCCAAAGTTGGTTTAGGGCTTACTCTTGGCTCTTCTCTCAGAGACCACTACTAACGGACTGCAAGGGTAGTTGGGATTCCAGATATTGAACCTGGTCAGATGTGTGTGCTAGACAAGGGCTTTCACTATCCATTAGTATCTCCCAGCTCCCACATAGTTAGTCTTACCTAATGATTGAAATACAAATTTAGTTTATAATTTGTAAGTCAAACTATCCTTGCTGTATTATAAAACTAAGAATAATAAAAGGAATAAAGTACAGAGTGTGGTTTGGAGAGAATGAAAGTATTAAGGGGACAAGTTTGATCCCTGGTACCCATATGGCAAGTGGAATGCTCTCCCCAAAAAAAAAAAAAAAAAAAGAAAAAGAATATGAAACTCCAAAGAAGTCCAAGGTAGACCTTGCCACTGCTTTTCAGGTTTTCTGAATGGCATCAAATGGGGCGGGAGATATAACAAAGCAGGTAGGGTGCTTGCCTTCCATGAGCTGACTGGATTCGATCCCCGCATCCAATATGGTCTCCCTAGCATGGCCAGGAGTAATTCCTGAGTGCAGAGCCAGGAGTAATTTCTGAGTGCAGAGCCAGGAGTAAACCCTGAGCATCACCATGTGTGACCCCCATCAAACTTGTTATCAGGTGATATCTTGTCCAAGGGCATAGTAGTTTTCTTAATTTGGTCACTTTTTAAAGTAATTTTTAAAAAAAGTAATTTTTTGGATAGCTTATGTAATTAGTAGCACTCTCCTTATTTTAGAAAAGTAATGTGACCACATTGCTGACAAAAAAAAAAGGGCAATTTCTGGAGCAATTAATTTTCAGTTAAGATTTACACTAAAACTGGGAATAAACTAATCAGTCTCTCTAACTCTGTTTTTTCATTTGTGAAACTGAGACAAAATTCTTTTCCCCCTTGTGTGACATTCAAATTAATAGGTGTCCAGAGTGAAGAGGGTAAGGGAACCATGACTAATGCCTCCCCTTCGGTGACAGCGTCCCTTTCACTCTGGAGAGATCAAAAGACTTCTGATAAGTCAAAATAAGGTCTAACTAAAAAAAATTAAAATAAACCTGTATCTAATTCAGTTAACTGCTGTTTTCACTTTTTGTACTCCTGAATGCAGCTTAACTCAATGTGCTTTTATTTTTTAATTTATTATAAATTATCTTGCACTATCATAATCATGCAATGGTACTGAAAAATGAGTACTGAGATATACCTTCTGCTACACACTCCTTTTCTTTTTTTTTTTTTTTTTTGCTTTTTTGGGTCACACCTGGCGATGCTCAGGGGTTACTCCTGGCTCTGCACTCAGGAATTACTCCTGGCGGTGCTCGGGGGACCATATGGGGTGCCGGGGATTGAACCCGGGCCGGCATGGGCCGCCTGCAAGGCAAACGCCCTACCCGCTGGGCTCTCGCTCCAGCCCCTCTTCTGTTTGTAGTAACTGAAAATTCCTATTAGTTAAAAAAAAAACAGTACTAAAGAAGGTATCCTAGGTCTTAAGTTAATGAGGACATAAGCTTAAAATTGTCAAGTTTCTCAAAAAGCATAATGTTACTTAGATGACCAGTCATTTAGGCTTTCTTCAGTAATTTTTAAATTTCATTCTATTGAGCATTGTTACAGCTAACTTAGAATCTCCCGATAAACACCTAGAATAAATCAAGCTATTTTATGCTTGTTGTTTGGGGCCATATCCAGCAGTGGTCAGCTGGTACTGCTGGCAGGTCGCTCTCAGTGATGCTCAGGAAGCCATGTAGTGCTGAGGCTGGAACTCGAGACATCTTCATGCGAAGCATATGCTCTGCCCTTTAAGCAGACTCTCCAGTCTCAAATTGAGTAATTTAATAATTGATGATAAGAGACCTTAAACACAGGCATACAGTATATGAGACAGTGTTAGTGTATCCATACATAGCTTCTCCTTTCGAGATCTTTGTATCTAGTCAACAGAGGATGCAGAGAACTGTTGAACACAGATCTATGCATAAAGAAAAGATAACCTTATACAACACAAGAAGTCAGGAAAATGCTTAAGTAACTAGTTTGAGTATAGGAAGGTTCAGAATCCTTCTGGGAACTCCATTTACCTAAAAGATTTATCTTCCCAAATTCTCAGCATGACCTCATGCAAAGTCCTTGCAAATCCTTTTACTTGTCTCCCATTTTCTATTCTGTAGCCCAACACTACTAAGTTGCTTGCTGAGAATATGTGGCATGTGCTTTCATTCCTGTGTTAAACATTTGCTTTTCTCTTCCTGAAATGACCTTTCCTCCCTTGCTGGTTTCCACTGAAAATACACTCCTTTTTCCCTCAGCCCTTCCTTCTTTCTTCTCCTGCCTTCCTAGCCTTTTTTATATTTCAGTGTTGTTGAAATGACCAGAGATTACATACTTGTTTGTGGCACTCTTTTTTTTTTTTGGTTTTGTTTTTTCTTTTGTTGTGGGTTGCACCCAGCTGTGCTTAGGACTTATTCCTGGTCCTGCACTCAAGGATCACTCCTAGTGGGGCTAGGGACTATGCGTGGTTCTGGGAATCAGACCATGTGGTCATGTGCAAGTGCCTTAAATCGCCTACTATCTTCCCACCACACTTTTTAGTTGCAGTATTGTGTGTTGGGGGTGGGGGCGGCGGCTGTTCTCAAGACACTTTTATTTTGGTGCTCATGCTTTGGAATTCAGTGCTTACCAGGGGTAAGCATATGGTTGGGTCTGGTGCATTGTAGACCTCTCATTTGTGAGACCTCATCTCACAACAAGAGAAGTCTCATGTTGTGACCCCTCATGTGTTGCGGGATAGCAAATGACACTGCCATGTGCTACCAGCACACGTTGTATTTAGACCATCTTGCTGTTGTTGCTATTTGGTTTGATTTCAGTTTGGGGTTCATACCTAGCTATTTTCTGGACTTGTTCCGCCCTATGCTCAGGAATCATACCTGGCCAGGCTTGAGGAATCAGACATAGGTGGTGCTGGGAATTGAACTTAGATGAACTGTGTGTAAGGCAGGTGCCTTGGCCACTGGGCTGTTAGTGGTCACTGTGCCTTTAGATGTGTTTTTAAACTATTCAGTTTTTTCCTGAAACTGCTTTTTTGTAGGACATAAATTTCATTGCTCTCTTTCTCTGATTTATATATCTTTATATTCCTTTTGCTCAATGAATATTTTTCAGAGTATATTTTTGAAATATAAGCTTTGTTATGAATTTTAATGTATAATTATAAAATTTATTTTCAGAGCATACTGAGAATTTTGACAAGTTCAGCATTTTAGCCGTTAACCCAAAAGTCTTCTCAAATATGTAGTATAAACACAAAAGAAAAAATGTAATCACTTTCCCAAGAATTTGTTACTCAGTTTTCCTAAACACATTTCTCCCAAAGATGCGTAAATAGAATTAAGCAAGCTAATCTATTTTATTCTTTTACTTACAAGTTTTCATGAGAAAATAATTGCTTTTATAAAAACAAACAAAGGGCTGGGATAGTGCATTAGGTAAAAATACCTTGCTTGATCGAACCTAGGTTCAATCCCCAGCATTCCATATGGTCCCTAAGCACCACCAGAGTGATTCCTGAGCACAGAGCCAGGAGTAACCCCTGAGCATTGCCAGATATACCTACAAGAGACAAACAAAAAAAAACATGAATAAATCAACCATTGCATTTAATAGTATTTATATAATTATACAAATAGCTGGAAAAAGATGCTTGCATTTGATGTGCTAAAGTTTGGGATCATTACAGCTTATAAGAATAAAAGAAGATCAGTTCTGCAACCCACAATCCTTAGAGTTATTGCAATATTTCACTGTTTTTGTTTTTAGATCACATCCAACTGCTCTGAGTGTACTCCTGGCTCTGTGTTCAGACAAATTACATAACAGAAAAGTTAACTTCTAGAAGGTTCACAGCATTTGTCTTTAAAAATTTGCAGGAATATTTTAATCCTCCAAAGAAATTTGTTTATATGTGGGCAAGGAATTTCAATTCGGACTGTTCTTAGCTAATAGCAGAGAACAATAACCAGCGAAGACATAGTGACTTTATTTTTACTGTTCATGAGTCCAAATTTTACTTATTTAGTGAAATTTTTTCTAAAATGGAATCTCCTTGTGTATTTGAATTAAACCTTTAAAAGATATTTTATTGCTTTGAAGGAATACAGCACCCACCTTGCACTTTGATGTTAATTGCAAAATATTGATTTAAATGTGACTCATGTGCCATTCTGATAATTGTAGCAGATTTAGATCATATCGCTAGATGTTTCATAGAGATAAACAAAGATGCATTGCTGTCCATTTGGTAAAATATACTAAATATTTTAATAATGCCTGATAGGAGTTTTTGCCATAATTTTCATATATGTGTCTAAGAATGTATTATCATAATGTATACTTTTGTATTTATAATAACAGCTGTGTTACGTTTAAATGACTACCCTCTAGGAAACAAGCTTTAAAATTAAGGTCAGGCTAATAATATTTTTTATCTGATTACATAGTCTGTCAGTTTTATTACTAACCAGAAGTATATTGACCTTGTTCATGTGATTGCTCAAGAAAATCACTGATAATTATTTTAAAATATAAATGTCTTTAATAAAACATAGAGTGAAAATTTTATCGTATTCAGGGATTTTTATTCTCTATAAAGCCAGAATGCTTACACTCAGGACACTGCGATGAAAATACATTCCTATTTCTTATTTCATCACAATTGACAGAAGATTTAATGTATGTAATCCGTTTCAGACCAGTAAGACACTTTAAATGTATAGCTAATCTTTTTATTGTTGAATTTTATAGAAGAATGAAGGCGTATTTCTGTGTTCAGCATAAATACCTCTATACAAGGCAGTGGTTTTTATTCATTATGATTTAAATAATAGTTTATCTATTATATCTAAACTTAAGTTGATTTGAAGTCTGCTATTCTAACAATAACTATCGGATTTCTTAGAAAACATTATTGTTCGCTTGCTAGCATATCTTCAAAGTCACACAAAACACTAGCATTGTTAGGGAGGAAAAACTCGAGCATCTTTTCTATTATGTGGCCACAAACCCTGGCCTCAAAAAGTCTTATTTGAGATTGCAGTGAATGCATGAA